>JACXIV010000002.1:8153580-8736604 GCA_014737475.1 Bombus confusus | reverse complement strand
CGTTCCCTCTACTCCGCGGCCGTTCTCTCACGCCGTTGCAGCAGCCCTTTCAAACGGCCGATGCAATATTCAGCGGCTCTTGGCAGTCACCCGTGGGGGAGGCTCGTTGGGGTGGTTGCTGCTGGCCGGTTCTCGTTGCCTCCCCCCGAAAAAAAAGAGCCCCACGTGGCCGGAGCCTCGGACCGTCAAATTGGCGCCGCTGTCCATCAACCGGTGCGCGAGCAATCGCCTCTCTTTCGCTCTTCTCGCTTGTTCCTCCTTCCTTCCGTCTCCGTCCTCCGACGCGAGCTTGTCTCTTTCCTTTTTGCACCCTTTTCCGCGGCGGCCATTCGACCACCGAGCTTTCATGCGAACCTCCGCCGACTAGCTGCTAACTTCGCTTCCCACATAGAAGATTCACGTTTTTTTTTTTGCATTCTCTGCGGCATCGTGTGGCGGTAGAGAATATATGGATTGCAGGAATTAGCGAAGTCGATAGATATTTGATGGTTGGTGATACCACCTAATTCTCACAATTAGAGATTTTAATATTATTTTCGAAAGTTTCGCGAAACGTATCCCGGCAGAGTAAGAGCCTGTCTTTCGAATCGATGTATCTACACGACAAACTGTATTCGACAGCTGGCGGCGTAACTTGGCCAAATTTTGCAAACAATATTGTAGCCTGGTCGGAGATGATTACACGAGTGAAACAATGTCGCGGCTGGCCGGTTGCCAGTCGTTCTGTCTGCTCCGAATTCTCCAAGCGAGCAAAGTCAATTTTGTAACAACGACGTCGAAGAGTCGACGACAAGGGAAGCGTGACGGGCCCCGGGCCGCCAGCAAGTATCTACGGTCTCGAACGACACCAAGGAACGACGAAATAAGAAGAGATCGCGGTCGTACGGGCGAGAACCCGTGGACTCCTGTCTACCGACAAAGCCGAGTAAGAGCGCGCCTCGTGTATATTACCACCTCGAGGAGAGCGCGCGCAAGGCGACGAAAGAGGAAACCGTGAAGAAAGAAAAAGAGAAAGAGGGTTCGGGGTGGCGGAGGGAGCATAAAAGACTCGACACTCCGTTATAATAAAGTCCACCCTTGGAAGCCTTCCGCTCGCCTTGCGCCGTTCGCCCTCCTCCGCTTGGCAGCAGCAGCATTACGCCATTCAACTTACTTTGTTCCTCAACTTTATTAATTTTTCCCTCGGTCTTGGGGGACCTAGAGCGTCTCTTGCCCCCGTTCTCTACCCCTCAACCAAGCAGGTCTGTTATATCGAGAACCTAGCCGCTGGTGTTGGGGACTGAACGAGGAAAGGAACGGGCGGAGTTGAGCGCAAGGGAAAAAGAAGGAAGGAGGAAAGGGTGAAAGAAGGGAAGAGGCTTTGCCGGGCTTTCTTGTGACGGGAAATTTAAAAATCTGTCTACGCGTTGTCGAACCACCCGAGGAAACTTTATTATTAGCGCCCACCCTGTGCACCCCCGTTTCCTCTTTCTCTTCGATCTTCTACCCGTTCGCTCGAGGAGGAAAGGGAACAACGACGACGACGACGACGACGACGACGACGACGACGACGACGACGACGATGACGACGACGAAGACGAGGAGGAGGATGGCGCGGTTCGACGAACTACACCACGAACGAAGATATTGCTTTTATAAACTCATTTGCAGCCGCGACCTGGGATAGAACGGAGAAGTTTTGACCCCAGCGAGGCACCGCGACCTCCACTTTCCCGGACAGGATTTGCACCGTCCGTTGACAAGCTTCTGGTGATTGATGCGTCCCACGGACTAAAGACTCTCGCTGATGCCGAATAATTAGGGGGTGATTCTTCGACACTTCGCCGGAGGTGTTAGCTTTTTTTTACTCCGCCTCCTGCCCTTTTACCACCCACCCCGTTCGCCAGTCTCGGCAGACTTTAGAAGGGCAAGGCGCGTGAATGTCGCGAGAACGTCGCTACACAATGGCGATTAAGTTGCGATTTCTCGGTGGTGCGAAGTGAACTCGCTTGACTGGCACAAAAGTACGTTTACTAAGTTTCGGAAGAAACCTGGCGACCATTCATTTCCGCGTATACGTTTCAAAAAGAAATATTCATCGAAAACGTTCCTGCGAACTCTCTTGATTGGCAAGTAGCGAGCGATTTTCGAAAATCTCGAGAACGCGGAAGATTTGACAGGAAATCCGAATCGGCATTTTCCTCGAGAGGACTCGATCGAAACGAAAGGTGGGCAAAGGAAAGGATCCAATTGTAACGACATCCGTGAACCGATTAGCGGTGGACGCGCTTCCACGCGGCTCTCTGCCTGCAACATAAATATTTACGACTCATTCACGAAGCTAATATAAATGCGATTTAGGCGTTTGCTCTTTTTAGTGCACGCTCTAATCCGATTAGGCCCGGGCTGGTACAATGCGTCGTGGCTGCTCGCGCATTGTGCGAGCCCACCTTACCCCCTCTGCCAAAGAAAAGCTTCTACCCTTCGAGCGTTCAGGACTATACGCTCCCCCTTTCCTCGTCTCCCTTGCTATTTTTGACCAGTGACGCGGATTTAGTCGCTTTACGACTGCTCCATACACACCGAAACATAAGTTGACGTGCGTTGCTTCTACGTCCGCCACCGATGCTCCTTTCGTGAGACGTGGCCCGAGTCTGTCACTCTAGGGGCGTTCATTGTTAACCCCCTTACGCTTAAACAGCCTGTTCCCGCTGCACGCGTTTCAACTGTTCACGCTGTGGAGGATGTGTCGTGCTTTTTTGTGTCGCTGATGATGATTGATTCGCGTCGAGGCTTTGAATCGGACGTAGCGTTCGTGACACGGGAACGTGATTTGTTTGGACGGTTAATGCGCTTGTTAAACAATTGGCCGTAGTTATTTTCCGATATCCTTACATTGTCCGTGTTCTCTACTACACGAAGATCAATTCCGTGTTATTAAACCTATTCTTTCGATTGGTCGCGGAATTGGTTGTATTTTGTATTCAGCGCTTTCTTAATGAGGAACACGTACGCCGCGTTTCAAACCGCGATGGAATGTGTACGTCGTTTAAATAAATATCAAGATAGCGCCGGTCACGACAACCTGCGATATAATTTTCTTTCGCGAGCGAGTCTGTAGTTAGAGGCTGGCGCAACGTCCTCGTTTCGACAGTCATCTGAGAGTCGAGACACGGTGTTGTCGTTCGTCCGCGAAAAAGAGAGGACAACGCGATACCTGCTATAGCGTTTTCATAAACGAGCGCAACGAGTCCGTTAATTCCAGCTCTCGAGTCCAGTTGTTGGTTGCTGCTTTCCGCGGAGCGACGAACGAGCAGTTGGAGAAGCAGCGGAACACGGGCATTCTCATTACACGAGTGTGCGCGCGTTCTTCAGATGAAGAGACGGAGGAAAACGCGAGGGACGAGGCCGGTGTAAGCGACTCTCCACCCCATTGTCAGCCAGAGCCTTTTCAGAGACGCATTTGTTATCCTTTGAATGAGGAGCAAGCTATTATTTATTCCATTCTTATTTTTTGTCAGCCGCCCGTTGTGTAGTAAATGGATATAAGTCAGCGCGGGCGAGCAGTGGCTCTGTCATTTTTATCGCCTCTCCCTGAATTAAGAAGGTGGAGCCCGCGACTTCCTCCTCCTCGTCCCTGTCTCTTTCGTTTCTAGTTCCTCCGCTCCGCTCCCATTCCTCCCTATCTCGCCACTCACCCGCCGTGGACTTCTCGCTCTTTCCATGCTTTCCTCTTCCTCTTTCGCCCTCTTCCTATCTCTCGACTAACCGACGAGCTGAATCGAGCAGGAGGACCGCCATATTTCTGCCTTGCCGGTAGGGTACACTCTCCGTGTCATTGTTCCGATTGTGACCAGGCCGAAACGAGCTGGGCGTTACTACTTGCTGAACGCACGATTTATAGGATCGAGTTAGCTCGAGAGCCGGGAAGAGTTGCAAAACTGCTGGCTTGTCCGCTATTGGCTCTGGTCCGCTACCGTTTTTCTTTGACATCGAAGAGACGGCCGGGAAACGGTCGAGCTGCGTCGAAACCCGATCACCGTGCCATCCGCTCGTTTCCATTGCTTCCTTTCCAAGCGCTACCTAACCTCGTATTTCTCCCGTACATTTATCTACGAATCTATCCATCGTGCTTCTTCGTCAACGATAAAATATGATATGTAAAACTCGAGCGATAGAAATCGTTCGCACGAAAACCGTACGTACGTACGTAGGATGGATGGAGAATCTGAGACAGGTTTACGACAAGACTCTCCAATTTCCTATGAAATTTGCATGGGACTAGCTCTCGGGCGGACGTCTTCCCGTCGCAGAAAGTTGGCCAAGGGTCCGAGGAAACGGCTGACCAAAGACTTACAACGATCTCCACTCCGTATTGTCAATAATAGATCGCGCTTCTCATATCGCAGTCCACGTAGAAAGTGGCTACGCTTTGGAACGGTGTCCGAGATATCGTTGGCCGTCGCTAAGCCTCCTTTTTCCTCCGGAACACACCCCTATGGTCCCGGATCCCGTGTCCAGACGCGACGCTCGCTTTTGCCAGAGCTTCGATATCACATCGCTCGATCCTATAACATATTTGACGGCCGACGGAGGGTCCGTGAAATCGGATTGACCAGTGTCCATATTGGCTTTTCTCTTCCTGGACCGCTACTTCCTTTCACCCTCCACGTGGATAAGGATTACCGCGGCGGACAGACGTGGCACCGATCGTCGCGAGAAATATGGCATCGATACGGCACCGAAGCGTTGAAATTTATTGCGGCTACGGCTATTTCTCGTTCCAATCCGATACCCGTTGTCTTCCTGTAAACTCCCAACAAGATCCGCTCGAGCAAACCCAATTTATTCGCACGCGTTCGAAACCAACCCCTGAGAATCTCGCGAAATGAGCCTGGTAAAGCGACCGCGTTTTAAGTGGCAACTTGATCGTCTGGTTGAACGACGAAAAGATATTCTCCTCCGGTTAACTACACTGGAAGCTCGGTGAAAGGAGAGAGCAGCGAAAGAAAAGGGATAGCAGGGAGAGGAAGGAGGGAAGAGAGAGAATCGAGCGAACGAGCTCGGGATTAGCCGCTGGTAATAACCGTCTCCGCGGTTTCGAAAGCTCGCCAACCAGCAGCCACAAGCACTCGTCTGTTTCAGAGGGCCGAGGGAAAGAGAAACGCTTGCGGGAGAAAGTGGCGAAAGCGTACCAAGGGTGGATCGAAGGGAAAGGCGCGCGCGGAGGGTAGTAGAGGTTCACGGGGATGATTTTACGCGGCCAGGCACAACGTGGGCCTACACGGTAGTCGGTGGCCGTGTCGGTAGGCGGTCTGAGGCAATCCTGTTGATTAAAAGGTGGGGCATCGACCCAAATAAACTCACCATTAAACCAGATGAGTCTCCGCGCGATCGCGCTTCAACCACGTTCTACGTTTCCACAAATGTTTCTGTGTATGTACGCGACTACCGATGTATACGAGCTTCTGCCGTATTTCTATATGTACCTGTGTCTATACGTGCGCGTGTACGTGTGTATGTCCACCACCCTGTTTCGACCTACCCTCTTTTTCCCTTCCACCGTGGCGCTCGACGAGCCATGGGAGCAAAGGAGAACCGAAGAGGGGTGGTGCCGACCGCGGGGAGGGGAGAATAAATTGATTTCGTTGACTCAACCAGCCGTAACGCCCCCTCAGCATGATATCAACCCTAAGCCTCGGTTATCTTTATTTAAGCTTTACGAGAGTCTATGCCGGCGAATCGGGGGAACTTCTGGGTGGCTTCTTCTTCTTCCCCTTGCTTCTTCCTAGCGCTCGCAAGCTGCCGTTCGTGGGTTATAAGCAGACGTATACCGGAGAGAGGAAAAAATCGCTTGAATTCCTCTGCGGTTCTCCTCCGAGCAACGCTGGCGAGGATCCCACGAACGACTCTTTCCAAGTAACACGTTCGAAGGAGGGTAACGAGCTCAGGATATTATCAACGTAACGACTCTCGTTATACTCCCTTGTAATCGTAGAATTTTGAAATCGAGAATAGCAACGATAAATTCCACTTTCATTTTTTCGGGCCAATTTCTTTGATTCATGTCGCTGGTCTTCTTTCGATGAAAATCAATTCTGACCATCTCGGCACCTACAACTCGATACTTGAACTGTTCCTTCTCCGTTTTCTAAACCCAACAATAACCTAATAAGTCTGGAAAAATAGGCAAGGCACCACACCAAGCACCGATTAATTCGCGTTTCAAATTTTGTTCCATCGTGTCGTTACTTAAACGATTCTCTTCCATTTCACGCCGAAAGCGTTCTCTGATCGAACGCTTCTAAACCGGAATCGTTAAACGCGAGGCGGCTTCGCCATCTACGGTAACCCATTCGACGCGGTCTGCCGTCAACGGGTCCTGAAATGGATTCTGGAACACGGGAATTCACGTGGCGGATGTTTGCTAATGAGCGCGATACGCGAAACGTCGTGTGTACACACCTGGTCGATGTAACGCGTGGGTACCGATGACACCTCGCGGTGTAAGTATGCCGATGGGTATCACGCGGCCGGCGTACACGCCCGCTACGAGTGTATTCAGGTATTACATCTAGTAGACGAGTGTTCGCCGCTGGCTTATACGATCTCTCTCCCTCGCGCCTGGCAAATCCCGCTGACTAGCGTCCCTTTCGCCCTATCCGGCTCTCGCGCGCGATCTCTCGCTCGCAGTCGACCCGACACGCTTCCAACACAGCTTTAATTAATCGTGACCCCGCACGCCCGCCGCCGTTTACCGTAATCTGCTGCTTACTTATCGACGTCTCTGTCTCGACTCTCGTTCGGCTATTGAATCATGGGATTTGTCTTAGCTTTGCTACCGATTATAGAAGCCTCGTTGATTAAGAAGAAAATGCAATTAAAATGAATGACAGAGTGTTGCGAAATTATCTATACATGTACATAAAAGTCGAAACATGTACGTATGTTGAAAGGTTCTGTACCGTTCAACGTAAAACTCCGGAGAAGCAGATTCTGGAATATCTTTTCCGAACGATGGAACTTTGGACTCGTATGATTTCCAAATGTTGGAAATTTCGATATAATTATCGAATCGCGGCAACTCGAACTCGTGTTACCTTTTGTTAAAAAGTCTGTACATTGGTTTCTAGAACGACTCATTTAGGAGCAATATCGATTCGCTTCATCCAAAGGACATCACGCAAATTACCCAACTGACACGTGCACATACGCTTCGGAACGAACACTGGCGATAAGACCATACATTCTAGTATGGACATTACGCAACAACGAGACGAGTCATTTCTCAGAGTGTCAACTGCATTGAATCGAAGGATAGTCGGTCGTGTCCAGGGAAGAGCGATGCCGCGTCTAACATTCCCGAGGGTGTCGTGAGGCCCTGTTGGGGGATGCCGCGTAGCTTCATCAACGGATATTAAAGGATTTGCATGAAGTATTATTATCGTTATTGCGAACGTATCCAATGGAACGGAAGGGGCTAGCGACTACGTGTGGGGTGAGACGAAACGATAATTTTATTCGACACTCGATCCTCTTGTCGGCTTTCCACCAGCCGAGAGTGCGATTCCGTGTTAGCCGCTGCTAATTTTCACAATATTTAATTGTCCTGGCATTATGATTGATTCGACGATATATTTTCGACCGATCGCGTTTTCCTGTCCACGATCGTTTTACTGTAAGAACAGGCCGGACATCGCGAGATACACACTGTTCGCCACGAAACGAACGAGGTTGATTAAATGATATATCGATGCGTTTATGAACAGGAAGTGACGAAACTCCGCATCAATTTTTTTTTAATTCCTCTTTACGTTACCACATTATAGAAACGGCAATTTTTATTGCACGATATTTCATCGTGAAAAGTAGCTGACAAAAGAAGAGCTTCGTTGGAAAATCAGGATATATGCCAATACCTTTTGCAGCCGTTCCGTGTATCCCTCCGTAAATGATACACCAGTTTCCCTTAACCAAACTTTCACCCTAGTACCGAGGAATTAATTAAATTAGAAAGCCGCAATCGCTCGACTGGATTTCCCTCGGTATATGAGCGACATTTTTACCGGATTTTAATACAAGCAGCGCGTTATAGGCGATCCGGATGGATGACATTAAATTATATAGGGGTGATGTATACAGTAAGGAAACGCGAGGGGGGTCGCGAATAGCAATTCGCATCTGTGGCCCCGCAGAGGGTGTAACTGTTATAAGGAACGAGGGCGCCGACTCGCCACCTCTTCATCCCTCTATACCCCCTGTTCCCTTTGCCCTCTCTTCGCACTACTTGGCGCTGACTTTATTGCGCGGCAATTTGCTTATTAACTCGCAGTTAGTCTCGGCTGCGCGTCGATTAATTAATACGCGCCGAGTCGCCAGATGGAGACACGCCCAGAACTCACCCCTCGGTACCGAGTCGGCGAGATTGTGCGTGTTACCCTTAAAGATTTGCCAGCCAACTCGCCGGCATCATCGGCCCGGGAGATTGTTATTCAAACAGTTTCTTTGTGTCGGCTGGTCGGGCGGAACGATTGCACCGAAGAGTTTTGCTAAAGCGTTTTATGCGTCGATGTTAACAGGGGTGGAAATGGATCGCGATCCCAGCAAGAAACGCTGATTGCTCGTGCAGGTTTTGTGGATCTCATGTATTCCGAGTGTCGAGATTAAGAGTAATTTAGCATTCATTATGTACGTAGGAAAATGATTTATCTCTTCGATACTTTCTGTTTGTTGAAAATGA
This sequence comes from Bombus confusus, assembly GCA_014737475.1. NCBI lineage: Eukaryota > Metazoa > Arthropoda > Insecta > Hymenoptera > Apidae > Bombus > Bombus confusus. The sequence continues at coordinate 8,727,885 of JACXIV010000002.1, read as the reverse complement.
AACGCAGATTAAAATATAGAAATTCGAGGGTTTGAATCAAAATTAAGATATCTGTAATAAAATTAAAAGGAATAAGGTTATATTTCTACTCGTTTATTCCGAAGAATTCGTTGTACGTTACACGCGTGAAACCGGAAGAAAGTATCAACAATTTGAAAAGGAATCGAGCGATCGAGTCTCGCTACTGCTTCCGATTCGATCGTCAATATTTGCTCGGTGAAAAGGTCAGCCGCCACCGTACGCGTCTTCCATCAATACACTCCCCATAAAGAGCGAATGTGTAAGCTCGTCCGTCCGACACACCGTCGTCCTTGTCTTCACCTGTGCTCGGCCGATTTATGTATACGCGGCCTCCCGGTTAATATTGAGCCGCGTAAACGCGTCGGGAGCAAACATTTGACCAGGTTTCTTGGTCGACAAACTCGAACGGAGAATTCGCTCAACAGTCAGGCGACGAGCATACAAACGAAGGGTGCTTTGTCGTTACCGATCGGGACAGGATCGATCACGGTGGTAATTTCACGTCTAAGACACGATTGTCACAGCTCGTAAGATCACGCGCTTGTAATTTCACTTGTATAATCAGTTTTCTATCGTTATGAAAATTTGGAAACAAGTTTGATTTTACATTTACTGCACAGTTCGAAAAACAATAATATTTCATCTTCAGAGGATGTCGGTGCACGCGTATCGCGAAGACGGGATTTCATTTCGCGAGATGGGCAGCGCGCGTATCTGCACCAAGATGCAGAATGGAGCACACGAACGATCGGCGGAGAGGAGAAAAATCATATTGACCTCGAGCCATACACGCCTCGACGTCGACAGCTACGAATCAATAAAGATCTCCCATCGCTAGCTTTCAGTCGAACGGCAGAATATTTCAAACATCCAGCGTCCCTCCGTTTCTTGCCACCCCCTTCTCACATCGTTGCTTATTCGCACTTTTATTATCTCGGCGCGAGAAACATTTTTTATCGACTGCCCCGCGCCACCGGCCTCGGACACGGTCTGTAAACTTTCCTCCGTTTTACCCTACAACCTCTCTCAACCTTCTTCCATCTCCAACCACCCTCTGCTCCTTTTCCTTCGTCGTTCGTTTTTCCCTTCCCGACACGTTGCACGCGTATGAATACATAAGGGAAAGGTTTATACTAGCGAGTGGCGATCGACAATTCGACCAGCGAGGTTGAAATGCCAGGGGTTGAAAGTTTGAAGAACGACCAGATTTTAGAACTTGTTTTAATAGGCTCTTTAATACGTATCGTTTTTCTTTCTTCTTGTACTAATTTAGTACGCGATATGTTTTATCATTTATGGAACAAGCCTCGATCAATCGCCAACACTCCGCTTAACTCGAATAACTCCACTTCAGAGCCTGAAATTTAGACGTCTATATCCAAGAACCAGAAACACATCGTCGTTGCAACAATATTGGTGGAGAGCGTGCGCGTACGATTTCTACGAAGCATATCGCAGACTGGAGGGCGAGGGGCGCGCAGAACGAGATCGCGAACAATTGTTCTCGCACGATACACGTCTTCGATATTGTCTCTCGGCCTGGCAATTCGCTCGACGTCGATATTTTCGCCAGTAACCTTCCTATTTACGGTTTAGCGCGGCAAATTGGCATACGTTCGAGCGCCGCGTAATTGAATCGCGCCGCGCTTTCCGCGCCCGCCTCGAATAAAAATTAATCGATTGACATTTATTTCCACGAGCCCTGCCACCCCTCGAACGATGATAACGCGAAAATATCACAGCGCTGTTGCAGAATAGAATTACGTCGCCCAAAAATGGAGGCGTCGCTGTCCAGACGGCAAATCGATGGAATCTCGTATTTTGTCCGGATAATGGAATCATTTAGGCAACCAACCGAGAAACAGCCACCAGGTACGTTACCGCCGATGTTAACGAGCCACAGGATGTACCGCGTTCGAATATCGTAGCTACTCTAATCGATTCGTCTTTTCGTAGCGAAAGCACGTTTCTTTTTTGGAAAAACGAAAAATCGCCTGGATTATACACAGAAATATACGACTAAAGTTAGATTTTTAACATCCTGTGGCATGAAGCAATGCATTTTTAACAACTCGTCACGCTTCTCTTCGCTCCAGTAAAAAATTGTTCGGATAACTGCAATTATTTTGCGTCCATACCTATTTTGGGAGAAATTTAAGTTATAATTATCCTCCTCGTACGCTTACTCGATATAGATATTTCTCATGCCCTTGTTTCCTCCTAAACGATACGAAGTTAGAAGCGAGTGAAAATCATTAAATAATTACGAATTGAAACGTGCCTCGTGCCTCGATCAAACAGAGCGTTCGAACGAAGCAACGTAACAAGGTTATCTTTCGAAGATTTCCACGCTCCAATTCAGCAACTACAACGATCCCTTCAATTCACGCGAATTAAATCATCGATATATATCTGTCCTCTTGCTTTCCAATTCATGAGACCTTCCATGAAACTTCCATACGTTCCTATCAACCCACCATGCAATGTTAGAAATACATTAGCATGCCGACATCCGACTCTCGAAACTTGCTTGCCCTTAAATACGTAATCGAAACACAAGCACGATATACTCGTTCGGAAATAATTGAACGGTCTCGACGCGTGGAGCAAGGGTAACTGGCTCGAGCGGGATTAGGTTGGTTCGTTGCCGTGTCACGAGTCCAGGGAAGAGCGACTCGGTGGCGCGAGTTAAGGGATGAGGACGGCCCTCGAGGAGGATGCCCAGGGGATGCACGAGACATTTGTCAACGAGACGAGCGGTGAGTGGACCGGACCTCCGGCGTACCACGGTGGATCGTACGTGTATCCCGCCGAGACCACGAACGGGAGAGCTGACCTTTCTCTCTCGGGTCAGGTAATATTAAACCGCATACGTCTTCGGCGTCTGATCAAAGGACCGACCTCTCTCGTCGACGTTTCCCTTTCTCTCTCTTTCACTCTGTCTATGTCCGGCGTTTTGTCTCCGTACGTACGTTTCGGTTCGCTCGAGGAGGACGACTCCCACGTAGCCAGGGCAAAGGTAATCCAAAGAGAAGCACGATAACGTGGGCTCACGTTCTCCAAGATTGATCCCCGCTGCTGATGGAAACGTATTGTCCTCGCCTCGTTCGCGCGGATGCATTTTTTATCGTTTGCCCGATGTGACGCTGATGGATCCCCGCGCTACGCGATCGTCGCACGTTGGACGACTGCTACTGCCACGGCGAATGATTCGAATTATGCTAGTTTCTTGCGACAGATGAAGTGGAATATGATAAACTCGGATATTCGAAGATTTCAGATATTTGACTGCTTAAAAATTAACAAATTTTTTAATTTCGAGGATTTAAAGATTGGAATATCCAACTCGTACAAAAATAGCTCAGTAGCAATCTGTTGTACCGGTCATGGGATGAAATCTCGCGGCGCGATTCCACGAATCTACGGTAGGGTGCGAGCCATCATGGCCGTTTCCCCATCGCCGTTATTGTAGATTAACAACGTTACAAGTCGCACATTAATTAACCGGCTCGGACGGCGTGTTTGCGTTTGTAAACTCGGCCGAGTGAGACGCCGGGACGCGGGCCAATATTATTACGAAGACAAACGTACCGACGCTATCTACCATCGAGGGCTTCCTGCCTCTGCCCCCTGACACCCGGCCTTCGGGGAATATTCATCAGGATGAGAACGGAGGAGCATTGTGAACTTCTGCGAACCTCATTGGGGGATGTAGGAGCCCGATGACTTTATTTTTCGTACGTCCTAAATCCTACACTTACGTCACTGTTTGCTGTACCGTAGTAAATCTACTTTTAGAACCTCTGTTTTAACTTTAAAACTGTACAACGAAAATCTAAAGAAAAGGGTGCATCGAGGATACGTTTGTGTATTAAACTTTCCAAATATTTCCTTATTTCAGTACTTATTATTCTGTTAAAAAATTATTATTCGAGAGAACGAGTTAACTCGACTCCCCCGACGAGTTAACAGGATAATGTTTAATTCTTCGATGACTGAACGACGAGTTCGGCTAATTAAAACCGACGTGTAATCTTCTCTTCTGCAAAATGGAATCGAAGCCAGTTTGATCGCATGCTTAACTTTCGAGCTAGGATTTACGTTGCCAAGCGGGAAGAATAATATGTTCGATCGGAGCTTAACAGACGCAATTTCTTCTATCGGTGGACGACACACGGTTTAACAAGAGAAATTCGCAGGTTGTTCGTGACAGAGGGTTGGCAGGTTTTCTTGCACGCTCGATAACCGACCGTTCTCTCTCTCTCTCTCTCTCTCTCCCTCTCTTCGGCTAGGCTGTTCCAACGGCGGAGCCATATAACGCGGATCGGTGGAACGGAAAGAAGAAACCGCGCGGCAGAATCGTGTATACGAATGCCCTGTAATCAAATAAAGGGGAACAATGTTGGCGAACGATGCGAGTCAGCCAGCTCAGCAGCGCGATTCCGAACCCGCCCGTTCCTTGTCCTGGACACACCCCCACCGTAACTGAGCGAACGCTGTTATCCGCGTATCCTGCGACTCACCCCATGCACCCTTTTTACCCCGTCAGCCCCTGTTCCGTTCGCCTCGAGACTCGATCCATACGTTCTCCGATTTGGCCGTAGTTCATAGCTGACGTCGATGTGAGAACGGAAGAAACGACAAAAAGAAAGGGTTGATAGGGATGGTTTGTTGGAATAGAGGGTGTGTAGCATTGTCTATAAATCAGTTTCTAATGCTACGTTTATTCTGTAGTAATTAACAGCGATGGTACTTTAATCGTTATTGTTAAACTACTCTTATCCGGTCGGCGAAGGTGTAATTGCTTTTAGGAGGCATTTTAACCACTTCTTTCTAAGTTGAAACTAAAGTTCAAACTTAGGAAGTTTTCGCTTGATACTTGTGTGGTTAGACACAACCGACTCAATTGCGCATTCTCGCTACAACTTTGTTTCGGTTAGTCTGATACCTCTCGTTTAATCTTTACAACTCGGAACATTCTTCTAGCTTTTCCTAAACTGCTTCTCTAGGTTAGATAAGATAACCAGATACCTTCCAAGAGATGTTTTCCAATTTCCAACATAATACCATCGATCGTGAACTATTTTCCACCGAAAGAGGAATCGCGATGCCGCGCAAAAATACGTCCAACGGAGCCACAGCGCCCGGCTACCATTTCGCAGCGAAATACCCGGTATCCTGCTCGCCGTGTAAGCACGGTCGACGGAATATCCTTTCGCTTTATATAAATGGAGCGTTGTAAGCATGCCCCATAGGAGCAGGCTGGATTCGCACGGCTAACAGATGAGGCATTAGGCACCGTAATGGCTCCATTTCCCTGGAGGAAGCAGAACGAGACAGCGACGGAGAAAGCGAACGAACGAACAGGAGATCGGGACAAAGATCGAGCGTTAACCAGAAGCGGCGAGGTAGCGGGGGGAGCAGTAACCAGGATCAAAATATTTCTACAAATCATTACTTTTAATTTGCTCGTCCCTTTTATCAAGACAAATGCGTCCGTCCGATGCGAGCCCGACAATCGAACGCTCACCGTTGTACGCGACTGCGTGCGTGTACGTACTTGGACCTTCTGCACTCGTTTCCGCCTCCCCTTTCCATCCTGTGTTCCATATATTCGCCTATACTACTCGAGGCTGCTTTAAATTCGCGCGAAACACGCACACACGAAGCGAAGCACGTAGCGTGCAGACGAGAAAGACGCGTGTGCGACGACAATGGGGAACGTCGTGGAGAAGCGCAATGGTTCCAGCTGGCTTCTCCGCGGGGCGCCGCCACCACCACTAGCGCCAGCAGCATGGGCATCGACATCGCCAGTATCAGCACCAGCAACAGTATTATTCGTATAGGTATACTACATCGCGTGGTCCGAGGAGAGAGGATCGTAGATCGGGGACATCGGCAGGGTCGCGACCAACCTACCAACAGAGAAGGGGCAAGACGAATGGAAAAAAGAGAAGGAGAGACAGAAAGGAACACGGTGGTAGGTCGACACCGTGAGAGGAGCTTCTCTGGCCGGAGCTCCCGAACGCAAGGCAACAACAATAATTTTTCATAGGCAGAAAAGAAAAGGGAGGACGCCATTCATTAGCCCCGGCTCGGTTGGTTCGCACGTTGTTGGTGCTGCTGGCTGTGACACCTCAATAACCGACCGACCAGCCTGCACGGTTGCGTCGTGTGTTATACGTTCCTACGTTCGGCTACACGACACCGTACATGTGGATAGGTGGCATCGTACCTCGTATATAACAGATATATCTGCGCCGGCCATTGTACTCCTCTACTGATATTTCTGTTATTGCTGGATTAAATGCGCGCCGTGCACCCCGTCGTGCATTATTCCGCGACCTATACCGACTGCGCGCCCTCTCCTTCCTTCCGCCGCTTTTTCGACCCTCCCTACTACTACGTCCCGTTTTATTCTACCTCGACTAATGCTACGTGTTCCCGTTGATCGGCCATGCTCGATCCCCGAGTACTCGATCGACGATCTTGATTCTTACTTGGACATTCCTCGCGGGGAGCGCCGTGTTTCCGCTAACAACAACTTTAACGGTTCTTCGTTGAATTATTATCGAGATTCTTCGCTTTAGATACGGTACTCGTGCTTTCTCGCGATCAATCGGAATATTCGTAGCTTGCTGAATCGAGAAGCAAAGAAGTTCAAAGCCCGTTCGAATTCGAAATTTCAAATCCTTAAACTCAGCACAAATTACCCCTTACGGTAAGGTCAATTATCGCCAAGAATTCGACTATCCCCCGAACCGATTTCCGCATCGTTACACGCGCGACGGGAAGCAACTAAGAGGGGATAATTACGAAAATGGGAAAGGTCTTGGCGTCTATTATCGTCGCCCCTGGGGTGGATGGGGTTTCTCGGTCGGTCGAGCGTGCGGATACAAACGTTTGTTTCGCAAAACATCTTGGTCGCGGGAGCGACGGTGCGGCACGAACCGCGGACCCGAACGTTCGCCGGACTACGGGTGAGAGAATGAGCGAGAGGAACGACGTGTAAAACGAAGAAAGAGGGAGGACGAGGTGGGGCTGAGAACCAGGGTAACCAAACAGGGTATAAGTCACGGACACCCCGTGGTGTACCATCCGGTAACTCGACACCGTCGTTTGTACTCCGGTGTGGTATAGGAGTGCCTGGCAGCGGCAGCACGGACGCACAAAAACACACGTATGAATACGTACGACAATAGCAAGTCCTACAGAGAACTGTTGGATGGGAGCATCGTCTGGCCCTGCCAGTATACCCCAACTCGGATAGATCTGTCCGTGCCTGGTGTGACATTAGATACCATTTAAGGATTAATATAGCCATAAATAAGGCTGACTCTTTGGCTTGGCAGCGTCTCTTTCTGATTGTTGCCAGTCGGCTGGTCACAATGCCGCGACCAGCAGCCACCAACGAATCCCTTTCTTTCGACTACTTCTCTCTTTTTTTTTTCGTACCGCTCCCTCTTTTCTTTTTGTTCGAGCTGTTAGCTTCTAGCGACTCGAACTTTCGGTAGACGGAATGTTCTATGCTGGTTTTGCAGCCAGTCGTTTTCAAGGTAGATTTGTAGGTCCTTTGTTGAAATCACTTAACGCTCCTTTGTTACGAACGGTGGTTAGGAATCGATCCGTGCGTGACTCTCGAATCTTCCATTCTTCGCATTGTCCTATGCACGCTTTTTATCGGGCAGTGGAACCTTGTTTATCCAAATAGTTTGGAAGGCAAGCTATTCCTTCCAGCTCTTCTCATTCGTTCCGGTGATGCGAGTTGATGTCGAAAATTAAAGCCCAGATTGAACTTGAACGGAACGTATTAATCTAGCGTTCAGATACATCTTAGTACGTGATAAAAATAAAACAAGCTGTTCCGTGTTACGAAGAGTCCTCCAAATTTGCAAAAGCGTGGAAAAGCTGCATTCGTGTTCGTATACATGCACCGATGTCGATATCGTCGTGAAAGAAGCGTTAACGAGAGTAAGAAGAGGAGAACCGTCGTGGAAAAAGAGCATGGTGTCGCGAGGTGCTTCCTCCATGATGCAAAACGGGTGTTGTCGTCGTCTTCGAACACGCGTCCGCGCGATTCCGTAAAAACGGTCGACTCGTCGGCTGGCGCATAAACGGGCTGTGCGCCGCGTCGAATATAATATTCACAGTTTGTCGGAACAGGAAGGTGCCGGCGTTTAACACGCCGATATAATATATAATATAAGAAAAGGCGAGAGAGTCGCGACTCCAGGAGCGCATAAAACACAGCTGCCGCCATGCAATCAACAGCCGTATAACCGAGGCTCGCGAGGAGAGGCCTCTCTTTCCCTTTCCGCTCGCCTTCTTCGCCTCGTTCGCCCGGTTATATATTCCTAGAAGCGAATAATTTCATTCATACAAACGGCCTGTATGCTCCGGCTGGCACGACTGCTATTGTTACTACCGAATAACCAGCGACCGTACACCCTTCTCGCGCCGTCACGTCGCTCGCTATATTTACCCGCTTCTCTGTTACGTCCGCGACACGGCTGCAACGAAATCGTTCGAGTGCACCGACCGATTCGAGTTTCGTGATCGCAATTATTGGCTGTTGGACATGGCACGATGTGAAATTGTTGGACGTTTCGTGGGTTCGAAGATACATATGCTCGTGAAAGTATTCCAACGCTTATACACATTATATATGAATAGGTACGTTTGACTGCCAGTGTACGAAATTCCTCGATGCGTGCCAATGAAATCGATCGTAAGAATCCAATATCTTGAATTGCCACAAATTAATTTGCAAAGCCGGTGAAGCATGGCTGCCTAACGCTCCTCGATGTCAGGAGTTGGGAATTCAGTTCTAACGAAGTTGTTTTTAACTTTTTAGAACGACACGGATCCCGACAAGTATGGAGTTTGTCGGAGACAGCGCAATATCGGCGGCGTACAATTTCCTCCGTGCTAAAGAATCTCCTTAGCAGTAGATCCGCGGGGACGACGCTCACGCGTCAACCTAGATTCCGTGAGCGGCGTCGTTTTGTTTCAAAGTTTCGAGCAGACAGCCGCTTGACATCGTCCCGGCGAGCTGAGCTCCATACCCGCCGGGGATAACGTCCCGGGCTTTCCTTATTCTCTTAATTTTCTTCCGTCCCCGAGGAACCACCCTTCCCGACCACCCCCTTTCCTTACTCCACCCTTTTCGCCCAGGGTTCTCCTTAGTTTCCCTGTGTTTCTTGCCGCGGATTTAGATACACCCCTGGTTGGCTGGTCGTTTTACGCCGGCTGGGCGGCGGCCATAAGCGAAACACTTGTCGCCGGGAGTCACGACTGCGCGAGTTCTAATTTCATTGCGGAAAGTTGTCGCTTGAATAATTAAAACACGTTGAAAACACGCGAGTTTTTCCGCCTGATTTGCATAAGAAGCGGCGACGAGACGTCGCTACGCTCTCGCGCGTACTTTCCTCTGCTTTTGTATATACGTATATACCATGGGTATTTACATCTATGTACGATGCTTGTGTATTTTGATGTTCCTCTTGGGTGGAAAGAGGGGAGAAGGGAGAAGAGAGAGAAAGAGAGAGAAAGAGAGAGACAGAGCACGGCGTGAAATTAACTGGTTCTCCACCCACGCGCCATTCAAATTGCACGAATCAGCCTGCCTTCGTCCCACCTGCGGGCTCTGATCCTGCTGCAATGCTGTTGCAACGCCGTTTAAACAACTCCGATCGCGTTTCTGCGGATGATACATCCTCGTCTCTGTGCTCGGTCCAATGAAATCTCTTAACAACTTTATATTCAGTTGCGAGCGACTGCTACGTAATTGACTGCTACGCGTCGTAATTGAATGCTACTAAGACTTTGTAATTCTTGACATAGGTATATCAATATCGAGATATCCTGCCAATCTTTAGAAACCAAATAATTATAAGAAGGGAAATATCCTTCCCCCTCGACTTTCCTACATCTTTACCCACATCTTTCCCCGAAGAAATCAATCAACAGTTCCTGCAACTCACCCTCGTGACGTCTCTAATCCAACATCCATCCCTTGTCAATTTTCGGTGGCAAACACGCCGGCCAATTCTCACCTCGCGGCTGGAAATTCTAATCGCGTGGCGGGTTCCCGTTTCACCACTCTGCGCTCGACTTTCCGGCACAATGGAAACGATTAGGATCAGAGAAGGCTGGATGCAGGCCCACCGGAGGAGCAATCGCCGGTCAGTAGCCAGTCTATCAGCCATCTCGGGGCATAAATATGTAGCGCACGAACGCATTAGCCGGCCGGATATCGTGCGTGCGAGAACCAGGCAGCAACAGCAGCAGCAGCAGCAGCAGTAGCACGTAGGACGTGGTGTGCCGGTGCAACGCGCACGTGTGATGGTAATGCATTGGCCTGGTGTACCGTGCACGATCTCGCCTGTAGGTGTGCAGTGGGCCGGCCAGGAGATAGCCGAAATAATCCCGCGTGATGGATTACCCTGCCTAAGCGCTAAGTGGAATGAATAGAAAATTAAATTGTGTTTATTGTCGGGGGTAATTGGCCATCTGTGACTCTACTCGTCCCTTCAGATTTTTCTCGCCTCGTCCTCCGTCTCTGGGATCTGGCTACTGGTCTCTCGTTTGTGCCTCTGCTGGAACGTGGGTGTAGCACGCGTGAACGGTGTTACCCTTACAGTGATGGATCGGATTTTCAGTGTTTAGGGGTTGCAACGCTAAAGATGCGAAAGTAACGCAAGATGCTATTTTTCCCTTTAACAAATTCGTGTTTTCTATCGTATTACTTTATCGTTTCATTGAGGCTATGGATCTATGATCTGACGAACCGATAAAAATAGATCTCTCTGTTACGTACGAAAAAGAAAAATAAATTGATAGAGAAGCTTGCGACCCCGAAATCGAGGTAGGTGTAAACTACCGAATAATCACTAATTTCAATAAACTCCGCAAACTCGAGGCTGGCTTATCGCGATCAGAACGTATACCGAGCCATGAAAAGCCCCTTCGATTCAATTCCCGGTCACCGGGCTGATGGCGAGGGTCCCTGCCGCAAGCGAATTCTTATCGCGTTTAATTATGCCCTCGCGGAAAGTGCACGCTATGATCCCCATCAGTGGATGAGTCAATGAGCGTTAAATGTGCGTAGCATTCCTCTGACTATCGCGTTAGCAACGACCAAGCTAGGCCAATAGAAGTGCCTCTAGGTCGTTATAATTGGCACAGTTGGCCGATCTGGCCATTAGATAATCGACGAAGATTATTGAAAACACGGTCGACTATAATGCATCGATAGACCTGGCACTTATCTGCACAAACAGCTGCAGAGCTTCCACCTCAGTCTGGTTTTCGAAACTTTCCCATGTCTTCCTAATTAATTACTTCGACTAATCGTTCATGCGTCACACTGGCAATCGATTTTCTGATTACAGCTAATCCTAATTAGTAGACTACGGATGTTTATGCAAATTCGTATGTCTATAAACGCAATTAAAAAGCAGATGTTAAGCAAAGATTCGCTTTATCTATTAAATATTATAGCGAGTATTCTACTTTGGATACGTTGTCTATTCTTACATTTTATGCACATTTTTGCACCTTTAATCGCAGTGACTGTTTGGTTTTTTCCAAAATAAATAGTAATTAAACTCTCGACAAAGTACGTTTGGTCAGCTCGAAGGAGAGAGAACGAAGCTAGATTCGTTTCCGTTATATTATCTTTAGCATGGCAGAGTGAAAGCCAGTCTCTGCTCAAATGTCCATGCAACGTATCAAGACCGTCGTTTAATTACATTTAGCTCATTGTTCCACGAACGGATAAGCGAACACGTGGTAAAAGCAGCTGCTTATACGTCAACCGTTCGACGTTCGACCTGCGTTAATCAATGGCGTGGAGTTTGCCGTGCAAACTACCTGAATTATACTTACGTAAATATATAGGTGCTCGCTACCGATTGCAATTGCGGCAGGGATTTTGCGAAATCTTTCTCGTGACTCCTTTTTCTTCGTTTTTCTAAACCACCCACGCAAGAAATAAGGGGAATAAGCTAGCGTGAATGTGGCTGATAATAACGCTTCTACACTGATTTCAACGAGAACATGGGGTAATAACCGTAAATCTTCTCTTACGTGCTCTTGGAAGGTTATAATGGTGGCCGCAAAGTGAAAGAGCGGCGGAACAAGAAATTGATCTTGACGAGATATAAATGTTTCAGAGAATTGTTAAGTACGCATAATATCACAGAACGCTATTCGCTCGAACGACTCACTTTCCCGAATTTAATCTCCGTCTTCGAATAAATCCAAACTAACACTCAACTTTTCGATCTCGCTTCGCAAACGAATCGCTGGGTGCATTGAATAATTATGCAGCAGGCTTGTTAACACGAACCAGAAGAGCAACGCACGATTATCCGTTTCGTTGGCTGGCGAACGGCCGGTCGAGGAATATATAATTACGCAGTATCTGACGCGCGTCATTCGCGCTGTTCCCTAGTGAGGATATTTCGATCTTGTAGGCCGGTGTGTTACGAGCCCAGTGTTATCCGGACGGACAGGGCAGTTTGCTACGAAACCGTCGCTAACAGCTTTTTAAGTAAGTAATAATCTGTTGCTCGGTCCCGAACAGAGGTGAACACACTCGGCTGAGCGATAGGAGGACGGTTAAGCGGCGACCCGCCATAGCCGCCAATCAACCTCATTAAAGCCACGAAACGCATTAGCTTATCGCCGTGCGGTGGCCTGGGTACCTACTTTACCAGTAGCCACCTAATATACACCTAAAGTCCGCCACCCTCCTTCCCCAGACGACGTGGACAGACCAGCTTTCTCGGTTCTTCGTCTACGATCGTCTCCTCGCACACATTTCATTTCGGTTTCCTCGTAGCTAAATTTTTTTTCTTCTGCGCATCGTCGCTATGCAGCCAGGTTGTAAAATTTTGAATACGCTGTGGGAAGACTGCGGATTGTGTTTATACGTTTATAGAAAGTTCAAGCATACAAAAATACACAAATTACGAGGCGTGTATTTAAAAGATGTATACACAGGCACACTGGAGTGTTTCGACGCTTATAGATACCTTTTATGAATATATTATACATATGAAACATCAAAATATCGTAAGTATTTATATAAAAATCCGCAAACTGTTACGGTTATGAGAATGTAATGAAATGGAGGAAATGTTAGTTCAAACAGATTAGCATAAGTGTGTGAATATTTCCAAGAACTATTAATTTTATTATCGGTCGTGCGAGTCTAGTTGTAAATTTAACTCGGTATCAGGGGCTATAAATAAGAGAAAGGCATTTTGTAAGCAAAATAGTCCAAGTTACAGATAAGTAGCGGAGTTTTTCAATTTTCTTGATAGTTGTTGCCAGGTTTGCCGGGCGAAACGCGATAAATCGTAGAAAAACCAGATAAATACGAGACGCTGTTGCACCACGGGTGACCCTAATACGATCGCTAACGGGATTGCCGACAGCTTTCGTCCTCGCTTTTCCGCGAGTCGTTCGATTGGTTTCTGTGCCGGTCTAATTAGAGTGTATGAAGCCGACGCTTTCGTAATTGCCCGGCGTGTCCTCTATCGATGGCTAATTCCGGGCCTCGGGGGATGAGCCGTAAGCCGCGTCGCTCGAAATCCGATGACACGTTCGACCGGCTTACGAAACCGTCGGTTTTCGAGCAAATTAATAGACCGACCAAGGAAAATATTGTCGTTTACTCGATTTACCTTCCGCTCGTTGCAACTATAGAAACCATCGGAATACAAACAATTAACGAATCACCCAGTATGTCTTCGATCTCGATGATAGACATCGTTGTATCAAAAAGTTTGAAAGCGATTCTTTAATACCTGCATCTTACTATTCTTCTTGGAATTTCAATGACATCGCGTTAAGTACGAAACATTTCGATCAACACTCAACGAGGCTCATCTTGTACGTCATTCAAACTAATGAAAACACTCGGGAACAACCGGTACTTTCATCGTGCGCGATCTACCAAAACTAACAGTCGAGGCCAGCGTTCACGTCGGACGGTCAATTTAACTTCCTCTTTAACATATCCCGTGATATAACGAAACACTTGCTCAAAAGCAATTACCAAGGAAAATCCAAGCGTCTCGGCTCGCACAATCGCCCGCAGGCAATCGTTCAAAGGTGTTTACAGAGGGCTGAGATACCGAGTTCGCGGCTAAACGTTCGTCGCTTTCAGAGCTGCGGTAACGAGGCAGCGGACTTGTATAATCAGCCAAGCATGTCCAGCCTGATGAGTCTATCCACGACGGTTTGGTGCCGGCCCATGCACGTATCACGCGCGTACCGCAACAGGCTGCGCGCGAGCGCACCAACGCTGGCCCACAACCCATTAATATCCATTTTCCATTCGAATGGAAAAGGAGCAAAAGGCTAAAAGCAAGCCATCATTTATCTCGACCTTATAGCTCCTCCCGCATTAATACCAATTGTGTTTCACACGCCGTTCCTCCGTAGCTTTGGTACGCGTTCGCGCTCTCACGCGATTCGCCGGACCCCACCTGAAGAACGAGTTTGCCTCGACCATGCGTTCCGCGATTTTGTCATTTTTTATCGCGCAGTAGACCACGAGATTACGTGTAGATTTAATTGCTAGCTTTTCTGTAGCAGTCAAGTCAAGGTGACTCGTTGTACGAGACGATGAAGTATTGTCCACATCTTGAATATTCGAGTAATAAAAGAACCGAAGCTGACGCTGTCTAAGTAACAGAAAAACGAAACAGAAGAATTGATTGAAATACAAAAAGAACACGATGATCTCGACAAAATTGCTCGCAATCACTGTCAGATTACGGCTCGCAGGCAATGTCACGACAGCATCCCCCATATTCCGTATCCGCTGCTCGAGGGCATTTTTCATCGTTCGACAGACTCCATGAGCTTTTTCTTTTCATCGTCGTTGATATAGCCAGAGTTTGGTAGTAACGAGTAAACATAAACGTAGCGGCAACCAGAAGATAATAGGCGCTGGCCGGCCTCCCGGGTGCCGTTAATCATCGGGGGTGAGGCCTGCTACACGCGGATACGTCACGACGCGAGACCACAGGGATACGACGCTGCCATCACGTGGGATGGGTGAGAGAGCCGGGAGGTTATGGCGTTAGATGGTCAGTTCCAAGGGAAACGGAAGTGACCGCACGCCAGCCCAATAGGTATCCCGCGGGGCTTGCTGATGGACGTTGGCTACCGGTCGTTTCTTCCTCCGTCTTGCCTTCGCCACTGAGCTTCCACAGTTTAATTAATCACTACAAATCGCGTTCGAGTTGAACGCGCGTGTCTATTCATGCGGCTATTTCGCCCTCTTGATTTAATTATCGAGGCCTCGCTTGATTATCTCGTTGACCGCTTCATCGGGAGCGGACTTTACACCGGGATTGTTTATGGCCGAACCCGTTCGAGACCGCCTTCTGCGCTTTTGTGCGCTCCTGAGTAAACAGAGAAGCCTATGGTAATGTCGGTTTATCCCATTACAAAGTCCGGCAATAACTCCGCGCTTCACTTAAGAACTCGGTCAAAATAATTCGGATTAGAGAAAATTACATTTCTCAGCGGTTCTGATGAAAGTGCGCTTTAGAAATAAAATTTTACTCCTAATAACTTTAGATTAGTCGTATTTTAAATCAATTATTCGCGATCTTAGAAATGGTCCTGAAATGATCTTGAAACAATTCTGTTTACTTGTTCTTGGTATATCCTTGTCATTACTGATCTTGATCGTACGATCTTGAAACGGCTCAAGTAACGTTTTATAATCTTGAAATTATAATTTCAACGGTTTCTAGAGAAATAGCAGGCTTCGAACAGGACAGATGTTACCTCTTACTCAAATGTACCGATGACGAACAATACACCGGTTGTTTATCTTCACGAAAACCCGCTTATTTCCGCACTTCGGTAGTGGGATACTTCCGTGAGCGCATGCTGTGAGAATAACTTCAGACACACGCGGCCCGATGACAGTTCACCATCTGACGGGAGCATGGAAAACCCATCGATTCCATTCGATCCACAGATAAGAATAGCCGTTGAAAAACAACGTGGTTCCACAGAACCGAACCGTTACCATTTTTCCGGTAATTACAGCCAACTTTATTACGACTAAGTGGAAAATCATTGGAAATACGATCGCACGATTTTTCCCAGGAACCGCAAAAAGTTTCTGTTGAAGTTCCGGTAAGAAGTTCCAGAAAACGCGTTAGCCGTTGCATTCCGCCGCGCGAAAGTTTTTTCGTAGAATGGTCAGCAGCTGCGTCGCAAAGTGCTCGCAGGTCATGCAGGGACAAGGTAAAAGGGCGTGAAATTAAATATCAGATGTTGACAAATTGCGAGGAGGCGTCGCGGCAACGGATATTAATGACGCGCAGTAGAAAAACCGCGTAAACCCGCTCCGCCCTCTCTTTCTTCGGCTTACAGCTGCGGATGAAGAGAAACGATGCGGTCGTCAACCACCTCCCCATGGCCGGCGGACTTCTTCCATCTCGTCGACGGGTTTACATCGTCAGGGGAAAGAGGTAGGGATGGCTCGCGTTATCAACCGCCTCGCAGCTGGATATCCGCGCTAACTCGATGTAAAGATCGTGCCTCGTAGCTCGCTCGTCCCGCGAAAAGATGCTGCTCCTCGTCACGGTGCACCATGTAAATTATCGGTTACGCTTTGTTTCAAGCCAACTTGAACACGCGCTAGTGAATCAGATCCGCTGTGACGACTCTATTATCTCAGATCGCTTCTTCGTGATTGTTAATTCGTTGCGTAAATCAGAACGGTGGTTACTGCGAAGGGACGTTATTAGCAAGAAAATTGAATTACTTGTATATCATATTTGTCAAGGTAACGTATTTCACCGATCGTCTATAATATTTCGTAACTATCTTTTTCTTAAATATCGTCGACCGAAGATCAGCCAGATTCATGCTTCGTTTCACGGTCGAAATAGATGACACAAAAGGACCCTACTAGCCTCCAAACCTTTCTCAAACACTCTTCCAAAAATACCAGCTCGAAGAGAACATCGACCGAGCGAAAGAATTTCGTCGATTCGGGGTGAGTTTCGATTTTTCGGATCCCTCGGTTAACACACTTGGTAGAGTACTTAGACGATACATGCGACGCGCTTGTCGAAGAGGAGGCCAGAAGAACGAAGAAGAAGCCTGGTAAAGGATAAAGGGGAGAAAAAGACACGGTGGATGGAGGGGTGAACGCGAGGACGGAGGTGGAGGTCGAAAGAAGTCTCCATCAATAACGTACGTCCGCGCCTTGAGACGTGGAAGACCGCAAGATTAATCACCCTTCTTCTCTCGCTTTCTTGCCTACGTTTATACCCGTACGCACGACAATCGGGAGGAGCTCTCGACCACCTCTTCGAACAAACGTGGCCGCGGCTCGTTCGAAACTTATCCTCCTTTTCTCGCTTTTTATCGACGAGCCCCGTTTCTCTTCTTCCCTCGGTTTTCTTCGCATTCCTTGGCTCGTTCGGCCGCGACTTCGCGTTCGTCGGCCACGAATAAGGAGCGTTTTCAAGCGCGGACACCGACACCCGCTACGCTTTTTGCGCATACGCTGCGACGGATCGAGACCTTATACGATGCTTAATTGCGAAAATATAAATGGCCCCGTGAATAATCGTTCGCCGGCGTGGAATTATCGGCGACTTCGATCGGGGCTCTTTGTCTCGGCGACTTCTACGTGGTTGTGATCGAATAAACGACGATGCGCTCGGTCGACAATGTTCAGCGTTGAATTCTTAGCTCAGCTGTTTTTTTAATACAACGTGTAACGACCAGAACGAGGGGAAGCTCTCTTCAAATATATCGAACGAGCGGTTCAAATTTGTACGCTAGGATATTTTTAAGGCTCGGCTCTGTTCGTCGTAACCGAATCAGAAAACCAAGGAATACGCCAGCGCACGATTGGACCGTTCTCGCAGAACGACGTTGGTCGATCAAATGAAATCATCGGGGTGGTTTAGCGCAGAGGGAAATTTATAGCCCGGCCGGTGCACGAATCGCGACCAGGTTCGAAGAAAACTGTTCGTCTGGCTTTGGTATTCGGTTGGCCCGTGCGCAAAAATACGTCCCTCTCGGTACACGGTTGGTTGCGATACACCGACGCGGCGGCGTCGGAGTAAATTTATCGACGAGCCGCAACTGATAGAGACGCTCATGAATAGATCTGCGCTTTTCGGGGGTGGGTTATACGGAGGAACGACGCGCGGTATATCCGGCTCAGCCGAAGCTTGATGGTCCACGGAGGAAAAAGGGACGTGGAGGAGGCGCGGGAAAAGAGAGAAAATCGAGGAAAAGGAAAAAAGGAGAGAGAGAGAGAGAGAGAGAGAGGGAGAGGGAGAGAGAAGAGAGCTCTGGCTTGCGGTGGTCGACAGAAACGAGGGAGAAGGGGAGGGGGATGGGCGAGAGGTAGAAGGACGGTTTGGCACGGCCATGAATATTTCGCTGGCGCACTTATTTATGCAATACTTTGCGCTGGCAGGTTTACGGCGGCTCCCTCTTTCGGCCGGCAGCGTGGCATCGTCGTCGCTACCCCCGCGTCGTTGCTCGCTCAGATAAATACGCCGCTGCTCCGTATACGTCCGATAATATATTACGTTTGAGCGTTTTCGAGCTGTTTAGAGGAAATCCACGGCGCGGCGAAGGACGCCGCTCGAGGCGCGACTGGGACGAAAGAGGTGGAAGCATTTAGCTGCGAGCACACCGGATACCCTCTACCCTCTCCTTTCTCTCTTTCCCTTTCACCGCCTCTGCTCTAACCTTCTCTCTCCTCTGCCTCTTCCTCCTCCTCCTCCTCCTCCTCCACCTCCACCTCCACCTCCACCTTCTCTCCATCCAGCTGTTTCTCTTCCCTCCCCCGCGGAGTATATAGCACCGTTTCGTAACCCCTGCCCCCCTAAACTTGCCTATCCACCTATTCCTACGCCACCTACACCTACCGCCCCCTCGTGCAATAGTTTCCGAATAAATCCCCGATTCTCGAACGCGCCGGGCTGCTTTCCTGTTCGGATTTACCCGCCCCCATATCTACGTACAAACCTGCAGCCGCGCGGAATGTTCTACCGTAGAGGGTAGATCGAGTGCTTCGTTCTCGTTCTCTCCTCCGTCTCCTCCGCCTCCGCTCGTCCTCCTCTACCTCCTCTTTCGCCTCTTTTGCTCTCTCGTCTTCTGCCTCTTTCTCCCGATGTCCCTCTCGCTCTCTCGGTCTAGGTGAGCTCGAGGGAACACCGAGGGGGAGGAGGTAGGAACGGACTCGAAGCTCGAACGAAGGGACAAGGGAGGGTTACCTCGGCGGCCATTACTCCGGCTACAAACAACCCCTCCGCGAGCCAGCAGCGCCTTTGTTGCGGCAATTGGCTAAACGGTCCGCAGAAACAAACGATCCTGCCCGCGACGTGTATATATACACGCGCACACCTCTAACATCTCTTCCGGTTGCTTCGTTCCCAAACGTGCACGTCGTTCGTAAACGCGACGATCGGACTCCTTCTTCGTAGAATTTATACGAAGAGCAAGAACGATCCGTGCAACAGTGGCGAACGGTGTATGTCCTCCGATAAGTTTCAGCTTCGTTTCGACACCCGTGATAACGAATCGTTCTACGAACGTATCTCGCCGATGCCGCGGAAACTTCTATCGACGTGCGCGTTCGTAAAAACGTCTCGATTAATCGAAAACCGTCGTCGTTTCTTTCGAAAGAGCGGTTCTTCATCGAGCATACGTTTTATTGGGCACGCTTCGGTCGCCTAGTCGGTGCTCTCTATCAATCGGAGCGCGGAATTCATCGGAATTCAAATAAATCGCATGGAATCGCAGCCGGCTCGGTTGCTCAGAAGGGAACAGAAGTATCCAATCGGCGAAATTGTCGCACCGCCGTTTCGCTTCTCCGCTCGTTTCCTCCGCAACGCAGCGGAAGGGTTCCGCGGCACGGGGAGGTCGAGCGTCACGCGGCTTGAATTCTCATGGGAAGGAGGGCAGAGGAAAAGGGGAGCAAATGGGGGGGGGGAGGTGGAGATGGCAGGAGAGAAAATTCGAGGACGCGCGGCAGACGAGACGCGCGGCCGTTGTGATTGACAGCAGGCAATATGGCTGTGCGAAGTCTCCCTTTTGCTCTTTGTCGGCCGCGTTACGCAAGCTGTTGCACCCGCATCTGCGCATTCATGCAAAGTCAAACCGTCCGTCCGTCCACTCTCGTCCATCCGTCCGCACGTCCGTACGTCTCTCGTCTCCGATAATCGCTCGGCAGCGCTGCACTGCTGGACCGCTGCATTTTTTCGTTCGCCACCGCCGACCAACCCCCCTGGCCCACCCTCCACACCGTATCGATTCCCCGGCTACAACTTCTCGTTCCAGAGGTGCATCTGCTCTCGAGATGCAGCTACGTTCGATTCTAGATGGACGAAACGTTCGAATCCGGTCCGAGGAGAGCCAATTTCGGATTAAGAATCATTTCTCAAGAAGCCGGAAGTTAAAGAAGGTTGATGGTTAATATTAAGTAATGCGTAGGTGAAACGTTCGACTTGGATTCGAGAGGAGGTAATTTCGCACTAATCGCTAACAACTCGTCGTCTATATCAATCAATGACTCGTTATTGGCGTCCGCCACACTTCGACATTTGCGATTTCGCTCGCGTTTAGCGCGCGAATGACTTTCAAGAAGCAAGTCGTACGTCACGAGGATCGATAGCGAAATTCGCGAGGCTCGAGAAAGGGATTTATCTTTCCACGGCCGATCGGCTTCGTCCTCCTGCGTTCTCCGGCGATTAGATCATGTTGACCAGATCCGCGGTGCTTGCTATTCTCGGCAGCGGCGCGATCTCGCAGATGTGCGATACGCTGTCCCTCTTTCCCTTCCCGATTGCATTCACGCAGATGCAGACGTTCCCATTTTCCGATTTGCGGATTTCGCGGCAGACACGACGAGCGATTCCTAGCTAGTATAAAAGAGACAGAACGGGGAAGGTAAGAAAGGAAAGGAAGAGTCGAGGAAGGAGGAAAAAGGAGAGGCGAGGTTGGATCGATTGACGAAGGGACGGACTTTAGAATTATTCGTGAAAGGAAGGCAACGCCGACTGATTGACGTCTCTATGGAGCTACCATAAAGGTATACGAAAGTGGAGTAGGCAGAAGAGGGTCGCTCGTAACTCGCGCATAAATGCGATTTGAGCAGCGCCAAGAAGAGAGAGAGTCGCTAACGTTGGAAAGAAACGAGCAAGAAAAAGAAAGAGATCCTCTATTCACCTCGTCGGATCGTCTACGATTCGAACGAGCAAGAAGCGAAAAACTCGCAGCGAGAAAATGCCACCCACACCGCACCGCTCTAGGATCTTTTGGACGGCTGAATGGAAACGTCTCGTTCTCGCGTACAATGCCACCGTTCGTCGGAAGCGCCGCGTGCACCAACGTTTAATTCCGAGTGCGACGTCTCTATCGTGGTTGCCGCCGACTAACTGCAGGTTAACCTCGATCTCTGTCGAAACTCGATTTAGACGAAGATACGTTTCACGCGGAGGCGTGAAGATAAAACGCGAGTCTCCTTTATGCTCGTCGTATTTTTTATCTATTCGTGGATCGTATTCGCGCATCTTCAAGCGGCAGCATATAAAACACATTTTGCGACATCGCCTACAGAACGATGTATAAAGTAGAAAGAAAATGAACGTGTTTGGACGTAATGATCATTTCGACCAATTTTCATCGGACAATCTCAAAGTAGATATTTAAACGTCTAACGACGATTGCAAAATGCTGTCGGTACATCGCGCTGGACATTCGTCGTTAGCGGCATCATAAAATACAAACGCACGAGTAACCGACATCATCGCTTCGGTTCAATCACACGCTATACCGATCAATCTCCCCCACTTCGAACCATCAATCAAAACACTTAATCAAGAGGCCTGAATCGTTTCGCCTTTTACTGTCCTATCGCTTCCAGAGACCCGAGCCGTGCCACGGCCGATCAACGACTCGTTAACCGAGCAGCGGGATGGTAGGATTAATTAATTGGCGACGGTGGGCCCCGTGAACAGTAGGTGGTAATGAATGAAGGCGTTACAGGTATCCCAGGGACAGGCTTGCAATCGTTAAACGGTAATCGCCGCGGGCTGTTCCTCCGACGGAATAAGACGTCACAAGCAGGTGGTCCTCCATACACGGTCACCTACGCGTTGTTTGCGAGAGAGCAAGGAAGGGACGACCATAGAGGACGTTGCTTCGCATCGTGACGTTTCACTTTTCCCACTCGCTCGACCTATTATTACGTGCACCCACCGTGTCCTCTTCTTGCCTTTCTGTTCCCTCCGTCCTTTTCTCTTTTACCTTTTCTTTCCTCTTCTTGCCCGTTCCACGTTTCGTCTTCCACAAATGAAAATGTTTGGCCAGATCTCCGGCCGCGCACAATCCGAGCCCCGGCACAAATATTTTCTGTGAGCGGTGAATCGCGCGCTATTACGACGACCGGTCATAAATCATGGCGCACCAGGGTGGTCAAGCTCCGCGTAGCCATGCCCGTTCGGGGATCTTCGAGGCGCGCCTTTTAAAAAACCATACGCGTTCACCCCGTCCCCCGTAATTGTCCTGCCGGTCCGCCACGAAAAATGACCGTCTAATGTGTCTACACGCGTCGAGGCTTGAATGCTACTCGCCACGGCGACACTCGGTCGTTTTGTTCTCGTTCGAGAACTGTTTTGTTCACCGTTCTTAGAAAAAGTTTCGTCGTTGCTGTTTCCAAGAGAGAAATCCTCTTGCTGGAATTGAAAGTTTAAATACCAGTGTCCTTCGAACGACGGTATCATGGATCATTGTTCGTGCGTTTTTATCACAAGATAAAGTACTTTATGTAAGGATGATACAGATACTCGTAAAAACATGTAATTGCCAAGTTTCATGCGCTACTTTTTAAGTAAGCCATAACCTTAAATACATAAAGAACAATACTTTTAATTTAACCTAGATAAAGAAATTTTTACGCTTCCAAACATTAAAAGATCTTTATTGCGTAACTTGTAAAGTTCACGGGGTCGTAAAATTATCCTTATCCGATCTTAGTGATTACAAATTCGGGTATTACAGATGATAATCATAAATCACTAGAAAGCCTGTTAAATGATATATTGATCAAAGAGGAAATAAGTAAATTCGTAGAAGCAGCGATGCCAAATATCCGAAAAAGGTGAACGCTTCGGTCTCTTCTCTTGTACGTAGCACAGCACCTCGAAGTCCTTTAGCAAACCGACACAGTCAACTGGAAAGCGTTAGCTCGTAACGATATACAATAATAATTTTAGCCCCAAAATCGGCGGACACTCGGTTCGAAATAACGGGGTAGCCGCATCGAGACGCAGTTTGCATAAGAGCTTAAACGTGGGCGCTGATATTTGATCGCCAACCCGCGGGGTATAGCCGTTTCCGTCGGAATGGCCGCGCGAACGATTGAACTTTATGAGAATTACGCCGTCCGAATTACACTGTGAACACCTTGCGGAACCGCTTGCCGCCGCGCGCTTTCCGATAGAGAGCTCGGTGTGCCGCAAACAGCTTACGATTTAATATCGAGTCGCAACGAAACAGCGAAACTGTCGCTCCCGTGTACTCATTTCACTAACCAACGATTCTCCGTTTCGTTAGCTCGAAAATTGAATCACCTCGATCGACGATGCACCAGATGCGTGAAACGTTGCGTAATCTTCGTGATAAAGAAGCATCGGTTACGAAAGCTACGAAAAGACATCGTAAACCGTAACCCAGGTCGAAAGGCGAAAGTTTTCGAATCGATTACGTAATAAATGGAGCCCACCTCTAGGGAATAGAGACGTCGTATTCCGATGGGGAACGGCGACAAAAGAGAATCGTATTCCTTTTTCCCGAATGGCGGTAGGTAGGCTACGAAAGAGGAAAGAAACGTCCGTGGGAGCTGCTCGCGGCAAAAGGAGTCATCAGCGTGTTGACCTCCCGCACGGAAGCGTTTCCACAGCATCCTGTTCACCGGCAAAAGGTCTCATTGTGGCGACGCTACGGTCACAACAGATCGTCCCCCGCTGCCACGTTGCATTCAACCTCGTCACGAAGTTAGCGGGGAAACGTGGCTTTTACGGCCAATTATTTCTTCCTTCGCTGTTAGTGGCCTTAGCACGAATCATTCTACGAGCGAGCAGCGAGCTGAGAATCGGTAACGCGACCAATGCGCTCGTGCTGAGCGATCTGGTACCGTTTACCTGCCATAGAATAGATCTATAAACGTATAGACGTTTAGCGACATTCCGGACAATCAGATTTTGTAAACACTCGTTCCTTCGTGGGTGATAAAGCTATTCTTGTTCGATGAGATGTTTACTCGGTGATGTTCCATCTTTTCTGAACAACATTTAGGTAACCTCCGGCGTTGCTGCTTTCTGTAGCTAAAGTTACTATGGAATTCTAACGACAATCGATCGAGTCTCGATCTTTTCCGCTACTGGAATTTTCAGGTTTACATTATAGCACGAAGCGAGTGATAGTCCAACGGCTAAAAAAAAAAAAGGGAGATAAAATTTATTCGTGCAAATACCAAATGTTTGGACAATCATTTACGATTGAAGCTTCGTGGCTACGCGAAACCGTAAAGAAATCATCAAACTACTGTTCACAAGCATAGTTTATTATTCGACAATATTGAACAATAAATGTTATTTACGATAAAAATTCATTGAACCAATCACGCACAAAGGAAGGACCATACGTATCGATAAAGGAAGGTAGCAAATTGTCTAATCCGAAAGTGACTACGGATTTTGTTATTATGTTAGGGATGGCAATGATCCGGCCTGAAAAAAGTACACGCATTCATCGGTCCCGGGGTCTTTTTTCCTTAATCCTGCCATAAATGAATTAGAAGCATCCGTTTCACGCGGGGAGCAAACGGTTCCCAACAGCTATACGGCCCAAGCCAGGTCTAATCACCGTTTCTGGCGTTTCTAACGCAGAACGGAAGGCCGGAGAACCGTTTGCTGGCAGCAGCAACCATCTGTCAAAAAGTCAAAATATACGAAGGGTCTGGCATTGTCCCGTGGCTCCTGCGGGATTGCTACTTAGCGTTCTCGTATAAACCCGGTGTCGCCTATTATGAGCGATGCCGTGGCTCGGCTGTTTTGTAGAACATCTGTATCCCGCGATGTCCTACCGATTCCCGTGTTCCAGCAGCTATTCACTGGATCCAGAGAATCAGGATAGATCCCTCCTGACCACGCAGCGAAACGCGTTCACCGTTTCCATCGAACGTGTCTGCCGGTGTGTTCCTAACGCCTCGTAGGATACAATAGGCAAGTCGCGACTCCGAGTATAGGTGGTCCCTTTGTGCCTCGACAAATCGGAGTCGTGCGAAGAAGCACCTCGTTTCACGGATTTACTGCTTAATCGCGTTTGCTGAAGTCGACGACGATGTGGAAGCCATTGCCAAAGGGCACTGATAGGAGGAAGGCCAAAAGACAGTGCTGAAGAACGTAACGTGTCCAGCTTAATGACGAAGAAGTTCAAAAACCATAGTAGCGATGGTATTCAGGAAAGTACCACCAGCTTTCCAGTATTTAACCAACGGTGTAATGTCCATCGAGAGCAATAGCGAGGATGGTCGATACGACCAGAAGAGGTTCTACACCGAAGAAACCCTATCCAGCTGGCGGAGATCAAAGGTCCACAGAGGAGGAGACGGTTCGTGCGGATGTTTTTAAACGTAGCCGATCTTCGATGCCGCGGAGGTGTAGGGGGAAAGAGGGCGGAGGGTTCGTGTTCGGTCGTCGACTATAACCTAATTTTATATCCCTCTGGTTTCCGCGACGAGCGACCCGACCCGATCCCACGCGGGGGTGGGGATAATTACCGATTAAAGAGATTAAATCCCGCGGCGTATCGATTGCTCGGGCCTATATAATCGAGCCAAAGAGGCCTTCGGAGTCGGATAGGGCGAGATGGCGGAGAAAGAAGAGACGAGAGCTCCGCTCGGATCGGCGAACGTTTCGTCGGCGTGGGAGGGCGAAGAGCCACGGGGGAGGCCGCCTTTGTTTCTGATTTGAGGGGCATCCTTACGAACGGGTTAGCCGCACCAGTGATCACCAACGCTAATTACAGCGGATCAGTCCGGACGAGTTTAAAACTCATTCCCCCCGTTTTAAGCGGCGCGAAAGGGGCTTCCCGGCTGGCTGCTGATTGGCCGGCCGGGATGACACGAAAGTGCCCCAACATGGCGTCTTATCTGATTTCACCGTTGGCCATGGGGAGGTTGCCGTTGTCGAGGAACGCGCGGAACGTTATTACGACTTCCGTAACGGTTTATTCGATTAATCCGAATTCGAGGAATCTTCCGTTCGTTGGCTGCTGGTTGCTCGCGGTAGTTCGCTAATCTTCTTCTCTTTCGAGCCCTTCGTTTCCCTGGCTGCTTCGTATTATCGAGCCGAGTCGCTATACTGCGACATAGGGCGCTTTGATATCTTTTCCTCGTTAATCCATAGAGAGAATTCTCGGAATCCTCCGCGTGTATCTCGTGAATCGCAGAAAGGTTAAAATTCTACCGAATCCGTATTACGCTTTAGACTGCACTTGCGGAGATCCAGGCAGGAATTTAGCGTGGAACGCGACGATCGGCGTAAAAAGCAACGACGCGGAGGAAGGAGAGGGCTACGGGGTTAGAGAACGCTCAAGGGGGAAACGTATAAGTTGGCAAAGGTGCTAAATCAACATTTTTATAAACTGCTTAGTATTCATAGGCTCGCAAGTGGTGGCACGTATACGCGAGAACGAGAGGGTTCGATCTCTTCGCGTGGAGGTGGAGGAAGCGGTGGTGAGCAACGCTCCGTAAGAGACGATGACGGCCATAATTTTACAACGACTATATTATCGGTCGGTTCTAACGTGGAAAGCGGTCGGCGTGCACGACGCCGGGGAACGAGAGGCGATCGATAACGTTTATCACCGAATCCGTGTTATCGTTTCGCGGATATATACTTTGGAATATAACCGGCTCGTATCGCGTGGTCCCGGGGAATTACCCTTTCGTACTTATACCTATAGACAGAGACAGAGACAGACAGACAGACAGAGAGAGAGAGAGAGAGAGAGAGAAGACCTCGTAAACGATACATTTCCTCCGCGTCAAAGGAAAAAGATTGAAAAATAAAAACCAGCCAGCCGGTCTCTGTCCGCGATTATCTCTCAAAGCCGAAAAGCAATTTCGTTGGGTTTTGACCGGTCGGTCGTCGCGTCGTACAAATTCCCTTCGAAAGTTCAATATACCGAGCCGTGACGCGGGTCGAAAGCGTGTCCGTTCCATCGACGCGATAAAAATATCGTGAAAATTACCCCGGGCAGTGGGCACGAAATTAGCCCTGGCGCGGAAATCACGGGAGCGCCGTGCAAAAAACTGTCAACAACACCGGGGAATATCGTTAACGAGCTGGCTGTGACTCGTTTCATCTCCGTGTGCGCGTACACGCAGCGCCGCGGCCCGACGCGTCGCGTCCATTGATATTCAACATTAAATTTGCATTGGGCGTACGCACAGTTAGAGTTTTCGCGAGGCCGGCAACGATCGGCTGCCTACTCAGATTCGAGGGCGAAGCGCGCGAGGAGGGGTAGCGATCGGGAGGCGGCGAGGGAGGCGGACGAGGTGGCAGCGGCGGCGGTGGGTTAGGGTAAAACAATCACGCAGGCCTCATGCATGTTAATGCGTTGTTAGGGGCGCGTGAGAGAATCGGGGTTGGCTAGGATTGAATGCCCAATATCAGCGAACCGCCCTCCAAGCCCATACCGTTTTCCTCGACTCGCTCAGGAACCAATATCAATCTCGTCGCCGCTCTGCTGCATGCGATCACGCAAAAGCACCCAACGAATCTCTGCCCCGCGACCGATTCCTCGTTCACCCTCGTCACGACCGAGTTTCCATACCTTTTTTGTAGCGTTTTTTTGCACACGAGTATCTCCCATAGGTGGAGATTAATGGATCTTAAGTTTTACGGGGGTGGAAAGACGATTTCGCTCTCGAAACTTTGCTACCGCTGAGATTTAGAGAATCGTATCTCGGTTCGAATTCGTAGCCGATAAGACAGGGTTAAAACGACGTGGAGCGATCCGGGGCTGAAAGTGGTAACAGCATCGATACTCGAGTAAATACAAAGGCTCAAAGTATCAATCTTCGATAGGAGAAGCCGCAAGGGCGAACAGCGGTTCCATGTGGCACGGCGCGGCGCGTGGAAACTTCGAGTGGAAAACAGGTTCGTTTACTAGAGGCTTCCTTCCGATGCTTCAAAGTCCCAAATGGAACGTTATTACACCGACGACCAGTTAGGATACAAGGGCGCGTCTGTAAGGATCGTGGAGTTAAGGAAACTACCTAGCGCCGAAAGGCAGTTGATGCGAAACTAGTTTCGCGGCCTAGGATACACGTCGGACGGACAGGGCAGAACAGAGGAAGAGAGAGAGAGAGAGAGAGAGAGAGAGAGAGAGAGAGAGACCGAGTGGCAGAGAACGGAAACGTGGAACGGGGACGATGGAGACGGAAGGGGGCGGGTCGACTGTTTGCCCTTCGAATGGAAGTTCTGGGGGTTGAGGGTGGCCGTTCCCCGGGCTCGAGTGGTACTTACCAAATCGACACGGGCCAACTCAATACATCAAAGACCTTCTCTGGCGAACAGGGCAGCGGTTATATGGAGCGGCAGTCCGCGCCACCTCCGATGTCCATACATAATCATGGCCCCGTCTTTGTCCCTCGAAATTGATTTATTATTCAAAGTGACGCGTGTTTCACAATGTGTATTTACCACGATACGGTTTCGGGCGTGAAACACGTCCGGGGACCCCGGCGGCCACCTTTGTACCGTATACACGTAACTCGCATACATATACGACGAAGAGTGCGCGCTCGCGTGCACAAGCGGTACGAAGAAATTTACCTTTACCTTAGATAGAGCTGGTCGAGGACCCGTTGCGCTTTCGATGTCGATCGATGCGTCTGGAATACGTTTCGGGGCATTGGTTTTTTGCAACTGCTCGCGATACGGTTTGCTTACGAATGAATCGTTTCGGATGGAAAGGAGAATGTCGAGGTTGTTGAAAGTAATTGGTTCTTTCGCGACATCTTTATCACGTGTTATGAATGTAAGAAAGTAGCTTACTCGTACTAAGCGAATCTTTTTAGTCTTTGTCGCGATCACGTGATTCGATTATGTTTGAAGGACGTGCCGAGTTGTACTTATTCGTCAAACGGATATTATCGCCATAATAACGTCGTGTATCGCTGAGAGAATCGTTTCGTTACGGAAAACAGCTTGTAGCATCGATTCAAAGCCGCGTTGCTAAGAGGTACGTCGTCTATAAAATGGAATTTGCCGAAAACTAGCTGACGAGTAGGAAGATCGATCCCGAAGGCGC
The DNA here is from genome assembly GCA_014737475.1 of Bombus confusus. Lineage (NCBI taxonomy): Eukaryota > Metazoa > Arthropoda > Insecta > Hymenoptera > Apidae > Bombus > Bombus confusus. Next base: position 8,698,464 of record JACXIV010000002.1, on the reverse strand, counting down.
GTGTGGACGCTGTGGTAAGGAAGAGGTTGCAAACCGCGACCTCGGCAGCAAGCGAAAATATTGACAGAAAACAACCGTCCGAAGTTAATTAAACTCGGTGAGCTGTGTTTCCCGGTGCCTTCGCTGCCCTCCACCGGCATACACTTCGAGTAGTAATTTCCTGATGGTGTGTACGTGGATCCTGACCGACCGAACGAAGTGGACAAACAGCAAGTTTCCCCAGCGGTACGTGTTCCTGATCCGAAATTGTGTTCATATATATAGATATATAGAAATCCCTTTCTGCGACTTTGTACGACTTCCTCGAGAGCCCGCCATCGCTACACAATAGTATCCTTTGACCTTATAATGTAACTAGACCGCGCTGATAATTATTACAGACGGACGAGATTTGTTAATTTACGGAAGTTTTCGCAACCTAATATCGCGCGATTATATCGTTATTAAAATATAATTAAACATTTACAAAAGATAAAACCTTAATATTCGTTTCGTTTACGAAGGTAAAGTTTAAAAAGACATCAAGAGCCGTCGTTAAATCTCTTCCTTAGGAAACGTTTCAGAACTTCCAAGCAACGGCAAGCAACGATCGCGACGCCCTGGAAAGCTCGGTTATCGAGCGAACGAGGACGCCATAGTCGGCATTCCCGTCGACGCCATCCGGACGAATGCTTCGGCCCTTATTACACATGCTCGCGTTGCACGTTGAAAGCCACCCCCTGTTTCGCCCGCGTAGCTTCTGCTCGGTCCGTGTGTGTCGTCGGATTTAAGGCGTATCGTCATTCGGTACGAGGCTCGGAAGAAGCCAGGGAAGCCACGTCACGCTTGCCCTTTCTTGTCTCTCGAAGTCACGCCGGAATGGACCACTCTTCGAGATGCGTTGCTCCTTCTTTTTAACCCCGTTCATCCGACTACTACCGTCTCTTTTCACCCATAGTGTCTCGTTCTATTCCCTCGGGAATACGGGCTGTCTCTCAGCCAGCCTTATAATCCTGAGATATGAGCGTGTATTACGTGGAATAGTAAGTTGCCACGGACTACTGGGGGGTCTGCGAGGAGCTGATGCTGCGAACCGAACGTGTATAACCCCCGTGGAACTCGTACGTTCGTGCCAAGGGTGAAACGGCGGCTGGCCAGATTACCAGAGAAATCTAAATCAGGATCAGAGTTGGTGGACTTCCGGGCGAGTGAGCAACAAACGGGCCCCCGGATGTCGTCGAAGCTATCCTATTCGGCTGACCGTGTCGCAGTCGAATTTCTTATTTATTTCGTTATTTTCGAAAGTGTCAGCTTGCGGATACGAAGTCGATTTTCTCCTACCGTAATCTCCAACAGCGATTAGCATGCGCTTAGCCGATGAAGATATTCCAGGGTCTCGAGTCGAGTCAATTGCGAAGCAACGAAGAGGCTCGGATAGCGGTACGCGTGTGTGAATCCTCTGTGAGCAAAATCACGGGTAATAAGAGACTCCTGTTAAGCGGAGATTCCGCGATACGACGAACCGCGCGTTCCGCGTAAGCGACATGCCATTAAGAGGAACGCGGTGGAATCAATCGCCGGTAATGATCTCGGATCCTGGGATCCCCGTGGCTCGTATATCTGGTGGATATCTCGCGGCGCGACTAGCCGGCTGTTAGAAACGCGCTACTCGGTGGCCCTAGCCACTGGTGGCCACCTCCCCTTTCTCTCTTCTTCGCGTCGCTCATCTTACCTCCCCCGACGAGAGAGGCAACATCCGGCCGGTTTGAAAACGAGGAAGACGGGGTTAGAGATAGAGTCAAGTCGGTAGGCAGATGACGCGTCAGATAAGGCGTTCTTAGGCTTAGTTCTGAAGCTGCGCAACGGCCGAGCCAGCTACCGTGCTGCGTTCGCGCTCAACCACCTCGCGCGGATCGAGGACCACCCGAACGAACGCTCCTGGCGAAGAATGGAATCCGCGCGCGATGCCTCTAGGATTTCAGCTCCGGGGTATCGCGTGCAACTGGAATTATCGCGCCGGCACAATAGGCCAAAACTCGTCTGCTTCGTTTCTTTCTCTCTGTCACTCTCTCCCTCTTTCTCTCCCCCGCTCTCTCTCTCTCTCTCTCTCTCTCTCTCTCTCTTCTTTCTCTCTTCCTTTCTTTCTTGGCCCGGTCGGATTCCTGCGCACCTCTTCATCAACCGTAGCAATCTCCGCACCGATTCAGTGGCAGGCGAGAAGAAACGATGGTAGTAGCCGGAATCTGTAGAGATCCGACCCGTTTGTTGGCGCTGTGTCGGGTCGTTGTTCGTTGTTGAAGAGGTAGCCAACCCAGCGACACAATGAGACCGGTGGTATCGCGTGGATCAAGGGCCACGCGTAAGAGAGACAAACGGGAGGAGAGGGTGAAATGGGCGCGGGGTGATCCGTCCGGCTCATAACTCATCAGCCGAGGAACCCCACCCTCTCTAAATCTTCGCGAAACATACTGGCTTTGACGTTTCGCCCAGGCGAAGAACCGTTGTTACATTATGCAGCAGCAGCAGCAGCAGCAGCAGCAGCAGCAGCAGCGCCTCTCGCTTCAAGGTGGGACAAAGTACAGTAGGAGAGAATGGGCTGGAAAGAGAGAAGGTGGAGAGAAGAAGGAAGAGACGAGATGCCCGAACGGATAAATCCTTTTTCGTCGGACGGACAATAACGCGGCGGCTACGCGGCCCACAAAAAGGGATCCGCTGCTCTCTCTGATGCCTCACTGTGCTGCTCGCCCGTTACAGCCCGAACTGGATCGTCGTATCCGTGGTTCCATTCATGGTGTGGTCTCCGCGCTGGCCACGCGCGAATACGATATCGCTCGCTGCAGGTGCTCCCCGCCGCGCCGCATCTCGGTTTCTGCTCCTTCGCGGGTCTCGGACGAGGATTACTTTGAAGCGGAATACTTCGATGTTAACGAGCTTTAGATTGTTTAGTGGTTCGATCATCTCGGTCATCTTTGGACGACGATTAACTGACTTTTTATCGGTCGTTCTTTGACAATTTTCTGTCCCAACTGTAAGCCACACCGGGCATCAAGCAAAGACCCTATCATCCGCTTCGCGTTTCTTTCGTTACCAAAAGTACGTACCGACAATGTTATATAGATATCGAATTCTTGCTCCGATTAAAAAGTTGCCAACCAAACCAGTATTCTAACCAACAACGACCAAATGTGTACCCACGTCGTCCTGCGATTGGTCCGAAATTGTCGAGTCCGAGGATCAAGACTCTCTTCGAAGCTCGAAACACGGAACTCGTGACGATCGCGTTCGAAGAAGGTCCACGACGAGATGGAGGAAGAAGGAAGGCAGAGTAGGCGGCTCGATTACAACGGAACAGAGAGCAGCAGCCGGCCTTCTAGAAAAGTATCCTCCGGCATAATGTCCCGGCCGGTCCCTGTCTTCTCCTCCGGCGTTTGCTGTCTTCTGCCGGCTTGACCCGCGGGCCCGCCGGGTTAGATTCCTACGCGGAGCCCTTCGCGTACACAATGCAAGTTATTGCGGCATCCGCGGGCCCGGAGGAACGGCAGCGTCCACCGCTGGCGCCAGCGCCGACTCCAACTCCGGCCCGCATAAATCCTGCACAGGGGCCAGCCACACTCTCTCCCCCCGTTGCTCTCTCCTCACGAATTCCTCCTCCGTTAAGCCACTCTCTTTCGGGCCACTTTTCAGCCCCATCGACGCCACCGCTTCAGTTTGCTTCGCGCAATGACAGCGATTTTGCAACGACGTTTGACGTGGCAAAAAGATTAAAGAAACCGCAACACACAATCAAAAAGATAGGTTGTTCGCGATACGTTGTTCCTTTGTGGGCTTCGTACACGACCGAACGAGAATTTTCGCGTTCCAAGAACAACAGAAACAACGTACGGAGTTTCGAGATCCGAAAGTCGAATGGCATGTATCATGGCATCGGCTTTCTCGGCCGTCGCGTCGGTTCGGCCAAGTGGCTCGCCTTAACTTATGGCCGGAAATATTATCCGCTCGCCGACATCGTATTGTTTTCATTTAAGGGTATTAAACTGGCTTATATCTGGTCGGACACCGGTGCTTCGTTAGCAGCAAGAACCCCGCCTTTAAATGACTGTCGCTACGCGGATACACGCGAACGTTGCAACTGTGGAATGCAATTATCCTTGTCGGTGTCAGCCTTCCGCGAAATGAAAGAAAGGTGTACGCCTAAAAGGAAACGAAAGTAACAGGATTTTCTCCCGATTGTCGATAAATAAGCGACTATCTCGTCGTAAATAAAATTTAACACCGTGTAAGAGGATTTCTTCGAGCATTTATCCCAATTAAATCCATCAATTGCCTGAACCACGAGTCGAACGCGGCGAAGATTTAACTCGAATCGCAAAAAAACGGACGATAGATGGATGTTTGGACGGTTTAATAGGATTCATTTACCGTTCCCTACGAGCGGTTCCTGATTAGGGTTATTTATATGGGGAAAGAAGGCTAAAAAAAACCGTACGATCTAACCTGTTAATTTTCTTCGAACACCCCCCTGAGAAGGGAAACCAGAAAGCTACGGCGTTGGTGGTCCAGTGACGAAGCAAAGATTATCCACGAGCAGAACTATCCTCCGAACCATCTTCATCCAATGAAAATTCATGAATTTATTATTTGAAAAGTAGAAAAGCCAGATCGATCGCATCAAGATCCCGTCAACGTCCAGCGAAACCAGCGAGCAACATTTACTCTAACTCGACGATCTAATGAAACCACCGATAGCCAATTTCCTAGGTCTCTTTGAACTCTGGCAAATCGACTTTCATCGTTCCTCCGCCTCTCGAATAATAGCCTCTCCCTCAAAGAAATAACTCTCTGGAAGATCGTCGCGGGCAAAGTCGCGCGACTCATCCTCCTCGTAAGAAACCGTCCTATCCTCGCCGGAAATCACGTTCGAGTGATTCTCTGGAGTAGAAGAACTCGCGAGCACAGAGACGCGCGGTCGGGGGTTAGTCGCAGCCAAAGTCGGCCAAGACGATGGCGGAAAGAGAAGAAAAAGGAGACGGAGAAGGAAACAAAGTCTAGGAATAAGGAGGAAGCAGGAACGAGGTGGAGAAAGAGGTCTCGCCGGATAATATACTTCGCGAAGTACGCTCGTCAAACACAAGCGCGAGCAAGCGGGGCTTGCCGGATATATTAGGGGATGCATCTCCATAAAAGTTGGAGCCGAGCAGCGAGTCAACATCCCTCCGTTTCGCGTAAGAAGGAGGAAGAGCCGGACCAAGCGGGGTGAACGAGAAGGTGAGCGTTTCAGAGCGAGCCGGAGAGACGGAGGGACGCGATGGGAAGCGGAATCGGGCTCCTTTTTCCGCTCGAAGCGTTCTCCGCTGAGGCAAAGAAGCGTCTTTCGGCAGCAATCACCGATATTGAGGGTTTCATTTCGTCCCTACGCCGGTAAGAGCCTTCACCGGAGGGGCAGGGAATGGTGGAAAGTGGCGAACCAGGAGGAGAAGCCGGATTCGAGGGGGTGGGGAAGAGGGAAGTGCTGCGCTCCGCTCGAATCGAGGGGTCTCAGGTTGGTCGAGAAGAGTTGCCGGATGCACGAGCCACCTCCGCGCTTTTATTCCTCTTTGCTATCCACCATGCCGACCTCTCGTTGACGATGTTGCGGATTCTTGATAAAGGAAAATAGAATCGAGTCAGAAAGATATTTGTTGCGAAGCTACGTAAAATTTGCTGTAATTCGACAAACTTAGCAATGCGCAGTTTCTAAACGTTTACACGTTTTAGCAGCAAACTTTCAGTCGCGTTTAGCGGTTACTTCGTTTTCAGTCGAAGAATAAATTAGTTTTTTAAAAGTATTTTCCCGACGTGGACGTCAAGGGGAACGAAATCCTAAACAGATTTCGAACGTTTACGGAAGACTTATCGATAGCATGTTGAGAAGTTAATCCGACGTCGTCAAACCTTGTGGATTGTTCACCGAATCCGAGAACCACTCGGGCGTTCAGAGGATTATCCGCAAATAATTAGTAATCCAGCATCCAAATAAAGCGTCCGCGTCACTGCTCGCCGCAGTTACGACCTTTTTCTCCACTGGCACGTAGAACCCCGCCCAATGTTTGTTCGAGCCAGGCAAAGTTTGACTTCAAACCGACGTCGTCCGGTGGAAAACTTCGAAAGAATGCGCGTTATGCTTCGAGCCTGCGTTTGAGCTCCTTCGCGATCGTGTTCGAACGCTTTCTCGGCTGCAAAAAATTCTCGACCTAATTAGAACACGAAAGAACGATACAATTAGAAGAATAAGAACGTCGATCTCGAAACACCAATCTTGCAAAAAAGATAGCTTTCTGGCTAGGAAAGCTGATTTCTACACCGTTCCACGGGCAACGTCGATTCCTTTCGAATTCGATGTGAAAAACCAATTCCTAAGAACACGTTCCGCAATTTTAACAGTCGGCATCAAGAAACGCGTGCTCAGGAATCTACACTTTGCTGTGGTCCGTAGACACCCGGTGATTTAGTAACATGCAGCGACTCGAGAACAGTAGCGACGAACAATTTGGCTGGCCGGCAATAACTCTCCGCGTGTCCGCGAGCGAGATTCTTGCATTAATTAGACGCAGTAGCAGCGGCACAAGTAGAAGGCAGTAGGAGCCAGGAATCGAGCGGTCGTGGAAGTTAATCTGGAAGTAAGGAGTGTTTGGTCCTGCAAAAGGGATTAACGTGCTTCCCTCGTTCGGAGGTGAAAGAGACGACGGAGAAGAAGAAGAAGCTCGACGGTATTCGTTCGTCTTCGGGGGTTGGAAATCGGGATTGGACTCGCGCGAGGCCAGCAGCCTTGCACTCGGTGCACAGCCAGTGCTCGCTTAATCCGTATTCATCAGCAGTTATAGGCACGAGCTAAGGGGGTAAGGAGCTAATCCGGCTGATCCGCGCTCAGCCGACGCTCGCCCCGCCCCCACGGTTCTGGGTCATCTCTAAAACGCGTTATACACCGGTAGCAGCGAGTACCGACTACCAGCAAGTAACAGCAACCGTGCGAAACCTCCTCTCACTCTCTTTACCCCTCTGGAAAGCCCTTTGTAATTTTCCAACGGCTTAAAGGAAAGAAAGAGAAGTTGCTGCATTCACGAACCTTCTGCTTTTCCGAGACGTTCTCTATTTTTTAACCGTCGTTGGTTTCATTCGCGTTAATTTCATCTCGGAAATCTATAGCCTTTATATAAGACATTAACTAAGTCAGATGGAATAATATTCAGGAAATTTTCATCTAGCCAATTGCTTGTGCGACCGTATTTTCCCTGATGTGTCACTTGCGTCCGTAGGTATACGATCGCAAGAGAACACGAGGGGATGGAGACGATACACAGCGTACGAGGGAGCGGGAGAGATGCTGATAGTGGCGTCGCGACGCGAGGCGAGGCGTCGTTCCGATAAATCAAATTGACTGGTGCGACGTCGAGCGCAGCCAGGATCCACCTTCTCTCCTGCTGATCCTCCGCTCTCGATAGAACGGCCACCGTCCATATACAACGTGTCCAATCGCAAATCCCTTTAATTCGTTCCTTGCAGTATAAGTTTAATCCGAATTAAACTGCACGGGACGGCACATAAATTCGGAGCAAAGGCTGAGCATTAAAAGGCGCGGCCTCCGCGTCCTCTGCGTCCCCTGTGTTACCGCGACACCGATGGCCGATCTCGTTCCACCCCCGAGACGTTAAGTGTGCCGTGTTCGGTGATCGAGCTCGTGCTCCGATTCCGTGAAATCGGCTTGTTATACAATGGAGAATGTTAATCCGTCGGAAAATTGCTGTTCTCGATGATACGAGTCTGACGGTTCTCGGGTGTGATTGTTTAGAGATGCTGAAAATAAGATGCGAGGATATTGCGTGATGTTTGAAGACTGTAAGAGAATTTTATTCTTTTCGGTAGTCTTGCGTTACGTTTTAATCGGTCGCAAGATAAGCTTTAAGACTTTGGAAACCGATGCTTTTCTGGACAGTAGAAATATTTGTTTTTATCGATGTTTAATAATAGACACGCGATATCTCTTATATTTTTGCGAAGAAGTGGTAACGCGCTAAAACTTAATAGCAGCTCCATCGGAAACAGAGTTTATCGAAGCTCGACGTTGCGTAGAAGTAGCATCAAACGTGAAAGGGTTAAGTAATTTGTGTAACAAGGTTTTAATAAATCTCCGAACGAATCGGTAGGAATAAACACAAATGGTGATACGTCTAAATGATTAAGTTCAGATATGGTATTTCCGACGGCTATACGGTTTGAACATTCGATCTTTTCTCTGCCGATTTCGCGAAGGCGAGCCCGTAGTTCGCTATAAAATCGGTTTCGTGTCGACGGGACGCCGCGTTCCGCGAAATTCGCTGACGTTCCCGAAAACGATCAAGTTGCATTACACAGGAAGTACAAGTTTCTGCATTAGTACACGAGGCCGTGCCCAGGAAACAGGAAGCAGCGTTGCGAAACGTAGCTAGTATTTGGATTTCGATGTGGTAAGCACTAGTCGAAAACTCTCGTAGTTCACCGACGCTGTCGCTCCGTTGCGTCGTATCAAATATTTCAACCTACGGTTCGAAGAGAATTTTCAATCCCGCTATTCAAATCGAACGAACATTTTTATAAAATCGGATAATCCATTCGCTTCGTTCACATCGTAAATAATTCCCTGTTATTCTCTGCATCAATCATCGTATCGTATCACGTCCTCATCCTTCGCAATCTTCCTCGAAAAAGTGGAAGATGTAAACGTCGATCAAACAAATGATACGCGCGCGACTATTCGAATAATCTTGGGCACTGCGCCTTCCAACTACGCATTTTCCGACAGATTCGCACTCGAAACTAACGAAATTGAATATCAAACAAAATGCAATTCTATCGCCTGTTCTATCTTTTCTTCTTCGTCAAAAAGGGAGAAAACAAGGAATGCAGAAATTTCGGAGCAAAACAACCATCAGCCAAAATAATTGTTCTCGACGTCATCGTTCCTCGTTTGTTAAATCCACCCTATATACGTGAGCGACACGAGGCAGTTTCTCTCTCGAACCCGCCCTTTCCCCACACCGACCGATCAAAGTGTTCTTCCCTGTCCTGATGACGATGTGTGCGGAGAATGATCGTGAAACAACGTGTAGCTCGTGCACTGTGTAGCGAATGGCCGTAATGAGCGAGACACGCGCGTATCGCCCGCGATTTCTCGATGAGATCGCGAGGGGTCCACGTCCGCACAGGCGACCACCGTCGACGACAGGAGGGAGGGTGGCTCGACCGTCCTTTGTGCAGTTTATGGGCTCGACAACGCGTTATGATTATTCACGGGGTTACTGTGTTTTATTGCTTGCCTCGGTCTGCCAACGACGAATGCGTCCAAGGTGTTAAACCGTGTCACACGGACTTAAGTCGTGACGGTTCGTTAACGATCCCTTTGTAGGGTCTGTTTGATTTTCCCTCGATATATAGGACTCTGATCTATTTTACGGTTATTCACACGAAAGCTATTTGGTGGATACGAAGAAAAAAGTAGCGATTATTACGGGAGAGTTGATGTTGCTGTACGTTGAAATCGTACTTGAAATTAAGGAACGTTAGAAAGTTGTTGAAACGATCGAACCTTTGACAGTGCAACAGAATCACGATTTAAAGCATAATCATTTTCTCGTCTTCAGAATTTTCTATGTTTCTGGTATCGGCTGCAGAAAACACATGCTTCCAATTTTTTACAGAAAACAATTTTTATAGGAGGACAAATAAATAAGCTACCGAACTTCGCTTTCGAATCTAAATAGAATGTCAAGAGATATTTCACTGGACAAACGTAAAGGAATTTTGGAAATTCTGAAAAGACCCCACGGCCATTGTTAACGACCGACTATGCGTTCGGTATTCGACCGGGTTCCCGATGAAGCGTCCCGTACAACGGACTAGGTAGCGTTATTGAGAATATTGGTATCATATAGAGAGGCGAAGGTACAAGCAATAATACGGTGGAGCGATCATCTGAAACCTGCGTGGCTGGCATAGCTGGTCTCATTCGTCGCATATCGACGATGTCCAGCGGCCGATATGAGATATCGTCCAGCGAAGCGGTAATCCACACGGCGCGCGACGGTAAACGTATATTGCCGCGATATTTCATAAGGCCGACTGGCATACCGCGTAACGTCACACCCTGACGGCGATTTCCCCGTTTCCGGTCGACTTCCGACGAATTTTTCCACATACTTATATACTGCGTGATGAAATTCCCTTCGCGACAGCGTTTGACAATAGGAGAAAGTATTTGTATATTTTTTATTCTAACTTTTCATCGTCGTTGAGCCGAACCAATGAAATTTTTCGCAGGCTCGTCCGATCTGGACGTATCGCCAAAGTCCTCGACCTCTGTCACCGACAGGAGGAGATAAATTTGGCCGTGGCACCAGAAGAATACGTCTCGCAGCGTGGGTTCATCTGGAAACAACGATGCAGATGTACCCCTGCGTTTCTCCACTCGACACGTCCATCAATATCGCGGCAAACCGTCGAGCCCTGTCAAACTTTCATTCTTGAACTCTGCCGATTAAAATTATTCATATATACCTATAGGTAGACGCGTGTTCTTCGCTGGAGGGATATAGAATTCGATAGGATAAATCGTTCGAAAAAAATCTCGCAAAGAAGATATTACGCTAAGGCAACGTTGGCTCTTAACGAATTAATTTTCCACGTTTCCATCGCGATCGCGGATAAACGGGCTAAAATTAGACGCAAACATCGCGGGTAGAGTTCCTAACCGTTTTCCCGTGGTTATCCTTATCGTTTCCTGGTAATCGGTGTTAATTTAATTGATGATCCTTCACCCGCAGAGAGCCAACAGCGAGTTTTCTCACGTGTTCCATGGCATGATGCATCAACGGATACTCGTGGTAAATCCTGTTATCTCGCCGCGCATTACGAACGCGTTCGCATAAAGTCCCTTTCAACCATAATCGGACCACGGTGTAACATTTCTATTCCGGAACGCCTCGGCAGCCAGGAGAAGAGGAAGGAGCTAAGAGAAGAGAAAAGAAGGGAAGAGCAACAGAGGAGAGAAAAAAGGATTCGCTCCCTCGAAGCGCACAGGTAGATTCGCGATAATACGAGGAAGAGGAGTCTAATCGGCGAACACGTACGAACCGCGCGATTTATCAAACGAATGTATTCTAATGCGCTTCCCGGCCCCTAGTCTTCCTCTTCGCGGCGATCTTCTTCGTGCCCGCCTTATCTTCCATCGTACATTAAGTCGCATTAAATGGGCCGTGATTCTGCGCCCTTCCCCGTCGAGAACACTCGTTGAACCCTTAATTGCTGGCTTACACTTATTAAGCACCCCACTCGGCCTCTTGGCCTCCAGCTTTTGGCGAAGGAAACCTGTACCTGTTCGCATTGTATTACCTCGATCTGTCAAAGCGAACAAGAAGCTTGTAATTTGAAATATACAGATAATCACTGGGCTGAACTGAAAAGATAGTTTCCTGGACGACACGCGTATCTAGCTGATTATTTCTGACGGTTCCGATACGATCACAGAGATAGGTGCACGTATCGGATAAAAGTTTGACAAAAGCTTTTACTTCCAGCTTTGAATAGTGGTACTCGAAATTCCTTTATCCGAAGCTACATCGAAACACTGCTTTCGAATATCCTCGAGAGGTCCCATACACGGGGGTTCGCAACGAAATCAGGCGATGATCGTTCATCGTGAAAAATGTGGGAATCAAAGGGTTAACCGCAGGGCGATTCGCACGGCTACCGCGACCGAATACAATAGCGCGATACCGGGCCTGCACGCGGCTTGGTCAAAGTGGCGCGGAGGGAAATTGCGGAAGAGGGACAAAGAGGAAAGAAACGACGAAACACGGGAAACAGAGAGAAAGGGGAAGGAGACCAAAGGTCGGGGGGTCGGTGAGTCGTATTAATATCGCATATCGGACAGACGTGGCAGAGGCAGCAGAGCCGTCCACCAGGCCGATATGAAATCATCGCGCCGAACGAGGGAGTGCTTCGCAAATAGTACGGCATAATTGGAATCCATCCGGCAAACACGGCATCGGTCGTGCTCCAATCAATCTGTCGCGATGTGCTCTCCTTCCTGACTGCCTGCAACACTCTCCGGTCTCTGTGTCCGCTCGTAAAAATTCTGGTTGACACGGCCAAGAAACCCGGCTCGGATTTGTAATTAATCGACGGTCCTGAGGACCGAAAGTCGACTATGAATTTTATGACGGTGTGGCAATAAAGATTGCGCGACGCGACGCCTTTTCGTAAAAGGTTCCACCATGGTGGATGAGAGAAGGGTTGGGGGGGGGGGGGGGGGGGGGGGGGGGGGGGGGGGGGGGGGGGGGGGGGGGGGGGGGGGTTATGAACGCGGTCGTTGTCGAGTCGACAACGATATATCTTTCGTCGGTGGATTCGTGCGAGAGGAACCCTTGACTCTCGCGTCCACCGATCGTGTTCTTATAACGTCTTCCTTTCTCAGCGATTCCCGAAATTAATAGCCGGCTAAGTGGCGGTTAAATTATTGCCTCGTAAATATCTCCGCGCCCTCGAGCCGCGGCCCCGTTTCCGTTCCTCTCTCTCTCTCTCTCCCTCTCTCTCTCCCTCTCCCTCTCTCTCTCTCTCTCTCTCTCTCTCATTCTCTCATTCTCACGCCACGAAGAGGGTGCAAACGTCCCCGAGATTCTGCTTACTCCACGACGCCTCTGTGTTTGCTGCGGATCTCCGACTGGTAACTAGATACCCTCGGTCGTGTGTTTGGATCGCTCTATCTGAACGCGACTATTTGGATGAGCAATTCGTCGAAGATATACTTTGTGAGATATTCGTGGAAGTATTTATACAAACACGTATCTGTACTTGTTTCTTTGGCCGTGGCGTTAGAAGCGGAGGATAGGGTGGAATACAAACTCGTAAATATCCTCGGTTGCCCCCGCGTATCTGTAGTTTCTTCTTCCTCTTCTAGAAACTGGCGAAATGAGAAAAATCACTCTAATCGCAAAGCGTCGAATATCTTCGTTTGCGTTTGGATAATTTTCGACTCGACGGAGTTGCTAGATGAAAACGTCGCCTGCGGTGCCAACCGACCAATTAGAAGGAATACTCGGTAACGCTGCGCTTAATTATCCCTCGGCGTTTCGACGATGCTTTACAATCGGTTCACGTGCACGTGAGCGAGCATGCGCGCGCGACCGCGCCACGAAAAGGCTACTCTCACAGCAGACGAGTGCACAATGGCCCCGGTTATGAGCGTACGCCTCGCTTCGAAAGGAAAACCACTTATTATCTTACTGTCAGGAGGGTGGTCGATTGCGCCGCATCGGCAGGAACGGTAACGAGCACAGCAATTACCGCACTCTTTCATAGTGCGATAGCGAGAAACCAGAAAGCTCGCCGTCTTGGCAGAACAATAGCCCGCGTTTCGAGCTTTCGCGACCACTATCCAGATAATTCCGCGTTGCCCCCGCCCTCGCCTCCGTGTCCGACATTTTCTCGACGTGCCTCGACCATGCTTTCGACGATTATGCTAAAAAACGTCTGACGCGGAAAACGATCCTTCGCGCGTGATTCTTACAACTCAAATGCGTTACGATTGAAAAATTACTCTTCGGGTCTGCTGTTGTACACGTAGCATCGAGTTTACAAATTAATCATCGACAAACGGCACGTACCGCGAAAGAAGTCAACCGAGATTTTTACGTCGATATCGAAATGAAAGCATCCAAGGATCGAGTACATTTCGTGTACCACTTTCGCACCGAAAGTATCCTCCGTGGTCGCGTTGAGTGCGACGCGAGGCAGTCAACGTTCGCTCCAACCCCGGTCGCTGGCAGCCCTTTCAAACATCGTCGCCTTCGCCGCTGGTTTTCTTACTGCACGGCCGGGACAATAATTCCAACAATTAGATCGCGGCTATACGTTACGAGCTTTTTTCCAGCGCGAGGGTGGCCAGAAGCAAAGCAGCAGCGGCCAGGAACGCAACGACGGGGTGACGGCGGGAAGGGGGAGGAAGGGGCAGGTTACGAAGACCATGGCACAAGGGGGATGAGGAACATGGCCGCACAGGCTCGACGTCTCCACCTTTTTATTGTGAGCGCCAGAGGCAGAAGGCAGAATGTCTGTCTACTACGAGGTACGCGCGTGTGTGCGCGCGTACGCGAGCGTACGAGCGAACGAGAAAGAAGAAGAGGAACATCAACGGCAGGAGGTGGAGGTGGAGGTAGAGAAGGAGGTGACGGTGGTGGAGAGAGGAGCAGGCACCGAGGTGGTAGGCACCGCGACAACGTCGGAGAGAACGAGAAAGCAACCGGAGGGAAAGCGAAACGGAGGAAGGTGGCGAAGAAAGAGGAAGCGAGAGAGACACGGGAGAGAGGATTTTGCGGAGGAGGCTGGCAGCCAGCACCTCTGACTGGCTGGTTGGCTGCGGAACAGTCCTCCTGCACACTTATTCGCCTGGTCGTACGGCGGTAGTCGCGTTTATTTATCGGCGGTTGCCGTTGAGTGGCGCTAGCGCGGCATTTTAATTGCACTCTTATAGCAGCACCGAGCACTCCGGGGCCCTCCAGGCCGCCACGCCGCTGGCCCCAGAGGGCCCTCCTCGCTCCCTTGTAACCCGGCCCCACCACCCTCTTTGCCAGCGAGCCGCACGCCGCCTCCGCGACCTCCGTTCAGTCCCCTCTTTCCTTCCTTTCCCCCTTTCTCTTTCTCATCGCGTTGCCCCGTATACCAAATCACCTCCTCCGCCTCGTTCTCCACCTTCCACCGCGCGTATTTCTCTCTGTGTCCAGCGTTCATCGTCGCCGTTCCCTTTGCACCCTTACCACCACCCCCGTCAGCACCCGTGAGCGAACGCTTATACGCGCCCACGACGCCGACGTGGGAAATGAAGGTGCCGGATCGGCAGCGGACACCGAGACGGACCGAATTACCGAGCTGAGTTTTTTATTCTCAGCTGGCGCCTCGTCGCCACGACGCTTGTACGGCCCACCGGTGTCTTGCTTCGGTGGTTCGTTGCCTGTGGCCTGTGGGAGCCGCGGAAAGTTCACCGGCATGCAACCGTGCTCTAGACGCGTTGGACGTTGTAACTTTTTAGAATTCTATCAGAATCCTTTGCTGGGCAAATTGAAATACACGATTGTAAGAGATAACGAAAGAAGGCGAAGAAATTTTCATCCGCTTCGTAACGAAGTCCTGCGTGTTTACGGAGAATTCAATAAACGGGCAAGATACTCCACAACGCGAGATACGGGGCAACAGTAAGTACTTACAATTTTCCTGCGAACTAAATTCTAGAGCACTCGTTTGTCATTCCGCGGCGAGAATGCTAGCGCGTAGGCGGTCAACCCTTTCTTCGTCGCGCGATTAACCATGCACGGCACACGTAAGCGTGTACGTACGTGAGAGTACTCGCGTGAAGATGCGCGCCGGTATAAGCTCGCCTCCCCGAAGGCTCGTGTCCGGCGTATTTCAACCGAGTTATCATCGCCAGATCTACAGGGACTACGCGAGAAATTATTTATTAGCGCGGGACCCCTCCTTCGTCGCCCACAGAGGGAGAAAAGTTCTTCCGCGCGTGGAGACGCGTCGTAAAAAAGATTAACGAGCGTCTGACCAACCCTGACGCTCGGCAAGGAGCGCGAAATCGCGCCGAAAGGGGTCCTCGAACGCGAAACCAGGCGAAGGCGAGATGATCGCCGCGGGGGTGCACGATTGTTTTTGATTTGCTGATCCTTCTCGGCGGACGCTCGGTCATTCTATACTTCAGCAATTTAAGAAGATAGACGAGTACGTAAGAATACGTAAAATAAAAATATATATAAATATGCGTAAAAATAATTTGCGAAGCCTCGCGAATAGATACATAAATATGGGAAAGTTTAGCATTTGCAGACTGAGATATACCTTCTGTGCCCGGGGAAACTTGAAAGTTGAAAGTCGGTTGCCGAAAGTTGTTTCACCTTGAATGGCGGAAGCAAGGCACAGAAGATGGAAAGAAGGGTTGTTTAGAACGTGTTCCGCTTTTGCGCGCGGTAATCCCGGTCCCTGGGCATTATCGTCACCCTCAGGGACGTTTCGACACCGAAGAATTTCGCCAAAGAAAATATTTGTCGGGCGTGTCCGGCATCGTGTATAAACAGATCGACGCCGAAGGAAACGCGATTGTGTCGGACAGGTACCAGCCAGTTAATGTCCGCATCCCTTGTTGCCGCGTTGTTCTCGCCCCGTCTTAAATGGAATTTCAGAGTCTCGTACCCGTGCATATCTCACAAAGATACAGAAAGCACTTCGGGTCTCGCGTAAATGAGCTCGTGAATTTTTTCTGTATATTTAGGCGGAGCAACGCTTGGAAAAGCAGGATGTTCCTTGATAAAATCTGAGTAGATTTACTAAATTATCGATCGATGTCTCGATAATCTGACTCGAGAAGGTCTGCACGGGTATTTACAAGTATATCTCCGTGCTTAACTGCTTCGCAAATCTCAATTAACTGCGTATAGGGTCACTCTGGTTCGAATCGTCCCCGATAACTACCGATATAATAATACAATGAAAACGAGGAGTCATGTTTTATCGAAATAAACGACAACGTTCATTTTGCCACAGATATCCGCAGATTTTTAGCACCTGCGTTATATGTTCCACGAACACGCATTTCCTACGCCCTTAGCAACCACGGTAGAGAACGCAATATGAGAATTTCAATCACAGCGTCGCTTCGAGCGCCAGTAATTTTTAATCCCCCATCGAATGACGCGGTGGAGAGGATAGGAAGGAACGAAATTGCGGATCCTCGATCGTGGGAGCGTCGCAGGAGGATTCACGTTCGGGTGGCCTATAGATCGTAGACGCAGCAGCGTCACCGAGGCCGGGTGATGGCCCGTCAAGCATTCCTAGGCGTTCTGGTTTCGCCTCTTTCTCGTCTCTTTGTGAGGGGGGGCGCGCGGTCGCGCTACAAATCCGGCAAACTCTCGCGAACGACGTCTCTTGAATAATTCAGCGAGACCGGTCGCGGTGTCCTACGGGAGCACGGCCGTTGATTGCCTCGGGAGAGCGTGATCGGCTCGCGCACACACCGAGCGCACCGCCAGGAAATTCTCTAAGATCCCCGCTCTCAAGGTCCGCCACGCCGCCCATTCAAAAGAATTCGAATTAGGATACGCCGCGAGTTAGTTCCTCCTCGATTGATCGCCACGCATTTAGCGAAGAAATATTTGAATCGGTGAACGAGAGAAATTATATTCCGAGATAGGATAGAAAAGTAGAGTAGAATATCGCGGAAAGACAGCGAGTATATTTTCTATACCGTTGATAGTTCTTCGGAACTTTTATTAACTGCTCGCTTTCCGAAAGTATCGTTAACCGCTAGAACGGAAATGACAAAATTAACTGTCGGAAAACTCGCTGCCACGATCGGGCGAAAGCATAAAACGTTTCTTTGGAAGAACAACCGACGACGCCAGCTCTCCAGTCGGTGTTTCTTCGAGTTTCTATCGTAAACTCGCCGGTTGCTCGCTACTTTCCGGGGTTAATTGTAATTTATCGTCGGCAAGGGCAAAACGGCGTAATAATCGGGGTAGTCGGGCGCATTAATAGGATTCAGACATCTTGCACACTTCGTACGCGATCGCGGCATCGCACACGTTCCCGTTAAAACATTACACAATCGTATCTCTCGGGGGCAGATCCACCGGAAGCGTTCGACGGGCCCGACGTACGTCCCCGGAAACGTCTCTGCGAGAGGAATCCCCCTACTTCGCAAGAAGATCGAAGATTTTGCTCCGCGGTTGTAAAGGAAGTCGATATTGCTTTTATTAGCATATTAATTGTATGACTTTCTGCATGCAGTTCGAGATAACGTCGTGGCGATAGCCGTTATTCCTGGATGGCTCGAGCTGAATCTGATTCACTAGGACTTGAACTAATTTCAGTTTTGAGAAGTATATCGGTTTCGAATATAATTTTGTGCAAAATAATTGAGTAAGGAATTTGCAACCAAAACAGTCATCCGATAAGCAATCGGTAAACTTTGTCCAAACTCTATATCCACCTGTTTTCCTCCATAATCAGCGATTCTAAATATGTACGTAGTACGACGATAATTTCTAGAAGTATTTCTTTAAGACGAACAAGCATACTCCATCGCGTGGTTCACCGCTGTAATCGCGATCAAAACGCTTCACGCGCCGCGTCTTCTCCCAAGAATCGCTGTTTCTCACCTTCGAATGCGATTTTCCCGAAAAGGAGACGCGGTGTCCGGAACACAATCGTATCTCGCGGAGCCGGTTCGGCGCGACGCGCTGCGCGGAGCTGTGCACGCGGTGCGGCGGATCCGCGTCGGCAAAGTGGAAACGAGCGTCGATGCATCGCATCACGGCTCGTTTGCGATTCCCCTGGTAGACGAGGTACCCGTGGGACGCGTTCGTGTTGCGTACCTACCAAGAGGACTTTGCCGCCGCTTAAGCGCGACGCATTTACATTGCCGGGCTACCGTTAGCAAAGGAAGGCCGGCCTCCTCTGGAGGATCCTCGAATCTACATAAATATTCGCGACCGAAGAGGGCGGCAGCTTAATTTTTTGACACGTGTAATTCCATAGAGGGCTACCGTTAATGGACCTCTCGCGTACACGTATGCAGATTTAAGGAAGGAAGCCGATCGCTCGAACCAACGATCCGGTCATGGCGGAGCAGCTGTCAGGGGCCCGTCACGACCCCCGTCGCGTCGATCTCACTTAAGCGCTGATTAGCACTTCCGAAGGCAATAGAGCGAAAGTTGGTTCGTGTAATTTCTCGAAGGTATTCCTTTTGCTCGAATCTCTCGATTACTTGACCTGGCGCCTAGCTATTTCTTCGTGAAGCGTAGCGTGGCGAAATAACGATATGGCGGTGTAAAACGAAGACGTTAATTCTTTATGTACGGTATGGAGGAGGTGCGAAGAGATCGAATGTTTTATCGCCTCGTTTTAATAACTGTATTTGCGGTTACTTAGGTACAACGTAACAAATTTATACACGATGATTGTCTAGCTGGTTAATATAACAAGATACGTGTCGATATTTTTTGTAACCACTCTGCGTAAAGTAAAAACGAGAAATTGTATCCGCTACGTGCTTGGCGACATTACCTTTGTGTCGAATCGTAACTATAAAAATACCTACTTTTAATTGGTATTATTACGAAGATAGTCGCAGCATTCACGAAGCAAACACGTAGTCGTAATCGTTTGTACACCGTAAAAATATGACAGAGTCAGCGGAGAGAGGTGGTGGCCGTAAAAAAGTATCTTGCGTGCTTAATGGACTTCCAAGCGGGCCGTTATCTTTCAATTTCAATCTCATATTAACCGGTAAAGTATAAATTACGAAGGCAATCGCGAACGATCTCCCAGCCTCACGCTTCGTTGGCCGTCCTCTTCGCGTAATTTATGGCGCATCGGTTCGCGATTTATCGTGATTTTATGGTTCACCGAGACGTTGATCGTCTCGCCGGTGAGTTCGAGTCTCGCACATTAGCTGAACGCCGAACAATTAACCTTAATGGCGGCAATAACACGTTACACCCTGTGTTGCGCGCCTGGTCACCACCCTTCGACCGCTGTTTTTGCTCGTAATTCGACGAAGCCTCGCTCTTCCGGCTCGGTCCTCGTGAAAATGTCATGATTCCAGTTACTCCAAACAAGCGTTCGCAATTTATACCGATCTCTACTACTCAAGGTTTCCCAACGATTGTATTTCAACTGCGACGTCTTTAATACGTAAATGAAACGTTTCTCTCTTTGAAAATAAGATTACGAATTTGTAATACGTGGTAAATAGCCGCCGTTTCAAAGTTTTCGTTCTTCTTCTCGCTACTTCTTCGCGTTCGTATCTACTCAAATATCTTGTTTTCAAATTTTGGCGCGCTTTATTCCTGAAAGCTATGGAATACGCAAGAAATGGTAAAATACGTCGAATACCAATACCAAACGTTAAAAAATTATATATATTTCAGTAGTATCTATAGCGAAACGTAAGATTCATTTCGAGTTATCAAATTCGACGAGAACAGCGAGCTTCGTACATTCGTTCCTATAGATCTTCCAAATATTGTAGGATTTATGTATTTATATGAATTTACGAAAATATTGTAATTTATATTTGAATAAATCGTGGAAACAACCGCTTCTCTTCGATAATAATATCCCGTAGCAGCGGCTAAAGAATCGTCCTCGGATGGTCGAAAATATTCCGATCGCCAAAAACATCTCCAAATAAAACCACAGATAATCCACTATCGATTAATTGAATCGGCGAAATATCTCGCGACCCTTATTAAAAGAAACGACCGTCTGCCCGCGCTCCGCCGAAAACCTGCGTGTCCACGACTTGGCTGTACAAAAATACCTCGGCCCGACAATCTTGCCATCGAGATCTAGCTAGTCCAACGACTAGCTCTGCGGAATATTTCGCGCTAATTGTCAGAAGGTTATCGGCGATCTCATTATACGCATACCAGCTGCGTGTATCGTTGCGTTACGGTTGTACGCGGCTGAATCCTCGCCGGTCGTCCTCGCCGAAGGAAAGAGAGGCGAGAAACGTTGGAAAAGAGCGAGCGAGAGAAGGCAGAGGAGACGAGCAGGGAGGTTTTACACGGGCGAACGTTCCCTACGCTCGTTTAGTTGGTTCGCGCGAACGAGGGTGATGTCACCGTGCCTGTTCGATCCGCTATCGCGAATTTTAATGATGGTGCAAATGTCTCGGCGGACCGGCGCTATATTATCTTGGAGTTTAGGCCGGATGCGAGGCCGCCCACGCTAGCCCCGGCCACCATTCCTCCGCTCGCTACTTATACTCGCCCGTCTGTCCACGGAATTTCGGCCTTTGTCTCTTTCTCCTCGTGGTCAGCTATCCGAGTGGCAGAGCTCTCTCGTGTTTCGATTCTTTCGTTTCGATCACTGCCTCTTCTCTCGCTCGCTGCATGATGCTGCGTTCTTCGCTGATGCGTTTTTCATTGGGCTGACGGGGTTGAGGGATGCTTTCGAAGCTGGCTGTCGCGCGAACCCTTTTACGGAGGAGCAACCTCGAAGATAATTATACTTTTTCTCAGAAGATTTCTCGCATTTCCGACACCAGGTGGAAATACGCGCTTTCGACTCTTCATAACCGATAAATTCATAGTTGCGTTGTCTACGACAATATTCGAAATGCGAAATTTATAGAACCGTTTTTCCTAAATCGCCTCAGTCTCTCGCGCGCTATGTTGTAAAAAGCTTAAAATATTTCTCTGTATATCGTAGGACGTAGGATATAAAGAGTAAAATACTGGAAGATTGTAAAAAGACTAGTACGAGATTCAAAGGATGACAAGAAGAAGTGGGAATGGCATTGGAAATGAAAGGATCCAGCTTTAGACTAAATATAACCCACGCAGTTTGCGTGTTTCCATTGTTTCGCATAGAGTAGGGCTTTATCCCTTATCAAAAGTGCATCTTATATTTATAGAAATTTGCGTGACATAAGGTAACGTTACATTAGTTAGATTTGTTCAGGCAGTTTCTCAACATTCGTGCTCCTCCCAGCCGATCGCGATCTTTTTCTTCTGTTTCTTCCTTTCTGGCTGCAGTTTAATCTTCTCGCCTTGTATCCACGCTTTCTGGGCCCTGTTCATTTTTTGTCTTTCATTTCGCTCTTTATCTTCTGCTCGTTCTCTTCTTCTTTTCTCTTGTCTTCATCCGGACACACGATGTTCCCAGGCATCTTCCTCCGTTCGTCGCTCTTTTCCTATTTTTATCCTTCTAATTCGTTTTTCTCCAATTTTCTTCCTTCTTTTCTTTTCTACATTTCTTTGACTCGTTCTTCCCCATAAGCCCCCTATTCCGATTATTTCAGGCATTAATCTTCATGGATCCAAGGTACATTCGTGAATCAAGATACCTACGTTTCTTACAAAAATATATTATACTAAGATTTCGTAAAACCTTTCGTAAAACACCTCGATCTTCCTCCTCGTCTTATTGCTCGAATCGGATTCATTGCGGGCCCGTCAGTTTCCGGTGGCGAGACGCGAAGAGGTTGCGCAACGAGGTGGCGTGGCTCGAAGGGGTCGAACACAATGGGGATAAATTATCGGCGTGGCGTAGAAGGTCAGCGATTCGAGTGGCGTCGTGAGGCACGGTGCCGATTACGGTTGACGTTAATTTAGCCGATGAAACGCGCGAAACGAGACTTACGAGGCACGAGATGGTGAATGAAAGGGAACGAAGGAAGGTGTACTCTACTCGGCGAAGATTCTTCGCCGCGATCGTGCTGCCACGCCGGCAGAAAAACGACGAACACAACGGCTGTATCACGCGATTCCACCGGCAACTTCGTAAATTTCAATTTATACCCGTGTCGGCCGACCCTGTTCATCCGTTTAAGTGCCACGCGAACGGCGCTACTAACGCGCCAACGAAAAGCAGGTGATTTCTACACTCGCGCTCCGACATGCACATCAAAACATCGATCGACTATCCTGCTATTCGGTAAACTTACTGCGATTCAGTTTTATCGTCTTGCTTTTGCTGCATGGCTTGTTTCCATCGCACAACGATCTGCCATGTTTTCCTCGCGAATTACGTATTTAATAAGTAGACTAAGTTTCGTCAAGCTATTACCAGGTATTCTAAACACCAGTTGTCCGCTGTATCCTAAAAGTTACGTACTTTTGACATTTACAAATGTACAAGATGTTACTCCACTTATTAAACAAACAGACATACAGTCTACCAAGAGAACGTGTTACGTAGATTTTGAAACGTTGAATTACATATTTCGTGATTATTTCTTAAAAAGGAAGGAAAAAAAGAAGAGAAGAAGAAAGCAAAGATGGGAAGAAGGAAGAAAAGCGAATCATTCTTCTACTGATTCGAGGATTTAACCAGGAAAGATCTAGCGTTGTTGGATATAGATCTTTTATGCCTTACAATCTGTATCGTCAAAGCTGGATAATGTATCGGTGATTACAGTCTCGGAAGGGACAGGAATCGTCGACGTAATTCGATCGAACTTCAAATCGAGGTAATTCGCTAATCGCAAACTTACAACGTTTCATTAAACTGCTGTTCTGTTCACTCTCGGAAACTCGTGCTCGCGATCCGCAATTACTGATTTACCATCGCCAGCAGGCCATTACCAGGTGGCGAGTTGTTTCTTCGACGCGTTAATTATTTGACGCGACGCGGGATGAAAATTTACGCGCAGTCACGATTGTGTCGACGAAACGCGTCAGTTCGGTGAAAGCTGTGGTCAATTAATGCGATACTGGTTGTAACGTTACCTGGCGAGACAGATAACAGACACTGTGCTCTTGTTGCAGACAATTCTGTTTCTAGTATAAAGCAGGCTAAATAATATCTTCCACCAATCGAAAATAGATTGATCGTTTAGTGCGTTAAAATTTCCTTATCCCTTTCGATACGACAACCGTCCTCAAATAACAAACTGTTATTTAATTAAAAAGGCGTACAGTTTCAAATGTTTCGTTCTGATTAATTGGAAAATTTAATCTAGCTGTAACGTTCTTCTGAATCTCTCTTACTTGATTCAACTATCGCACCGTGACATTGTCACGATAATCTACTCTCTCAGAATTCTCGAAACAGGAAAGTACCACAAGACAATTGTTTCGAAAGAAAAAGAACGATGTCCAGCGCGAGGCGCGGGAAAACGTCACAGAAGCGCATCGAATCGCGAAAAGTTTTAATGGCGATTAAAGGATACGAACGATAAGAATCACGTCAGTATCGTTGTTTTATCCAAAGTTCGCGTCGAACCCAGTACGAATCGCGGACGCGCGCGATGAAAAATAAAATCTATGATTACCTTGTGCAGGTGTTTCGTAGCGACATCGAACGAACACAATTGCGCGCGACGTCTCGTTTAATCAAGGCCGAATGTTTTACGCTCGATCATTAAAAGCGAAACGGCCCGTGTTATACGCGAATGCATAAACCTGAACGGCGATATCGGCTTTTACGTCGGTTTTATTTAAATAAACTTCAACGACCCCGACACCCTCGACCTCCGCGACGATCCTCCACGACGCCGCGAGACGATCCAACTGCTCCCGGTGGAAGGTGCTTTACGCGATCGTACAAAAGGCAATAAACCTTGTTCCTTGCACCAATGATTAGTTGCTTCGAGTTTTCTTCTTTCTCTCTCTCTCTTTTTTTTTTTTTTTTTTTTTTTTGGAAAGTGGTATTGTTCCGTAACGAAGTGCTGGTTAAACGTACGGTGATATAGTGGAGTTATAAAACCACCGAGGGGTTAGAGTAAACGTGTTTTGGCTGCCAGAACAAAGATATACGGATAAGATTACACAGCTTTCTCGTATCCTGATTTCTATTGTGCGATAAATATCAATCCGATAGTATTTTTCAAACGATTCTTTCGATCGCTAGAGCCTAATTTGCTCGGTCAGTCTGAAAATCCTAAGAGACGGTCGATTTTCTCGGAAACAAAGCTCGTGTGAACAAGCGTCATCGAGTTACACTCGATCCACTGTACTGGTGCAAGGAGGCGAGTTGATCGACGAGTTGATGAATACGAGACGCGGCTCTCAGGCTCTGTTTCCCAGAAACTCGCAACGTTTCGATCAGCTGAATCGCAAATGAGAGAAAAATGTTCCCTACGCGGTTCCCGCTAATAATGCATCGACAAGCCGGCTTATCGCCACAACCGATCGGCCACATCTAACACGGGTTTGTCGCATGAGTAATCGATTTAATACTCGCGCCAGGATACATGCGTCCGATTTACGTTTAAAAGCGCCGATGTATCGAAAGAACACGGACTATCAAAATAACGACGCTGTATAATCTCGTTTCATTACGAATAGAAGCTCTAACTATTTCCGTGTCTTTCTTGGTAACTTCTTTTCCTTTGCCTGCGAGGTATTGCCGTTGAAAGTTCAATTTTGTTCAAAAATTTTGTTACAACTTTGGGAAACGAATCGTGCGGTAACGATGACCGTTCAAATTGCTATACACGGTGAAAGGATGAAACCCTCGAGATACAAAAAGCCTTAGAATCTTCGAAAAGATAATCTCTGATCGAAGACAGTGGCCAATTATTTTCTGTCAACCGCCATCTCACCCTCCAAGTCCATCACACGGAGAATACTCACGAAGCTAACCATCCAGCATAGTCTAGCACCGCGCGATCGTCTAGGAAACATTCGCAACGGAAGATATTATCTCGGAGGTAGATTCTCGATAGTGGAAACGGTCATTAACGTCGCGTCAAAGGGTGAGAAGATGGCGAAAACGGCGTAGACTCGCGAAGGTTGTTCTCGGAGGCTAGTGACGGACAGCCGGGCGAGGCCCGTGCACGAACAAGAAGAGAAACGAACGCGGCTAACTCGCGTGAACCGCGTAGGCCGCCTAACGAGCTCCGCCGAGCGATGTGTACGACGTTCTCTCTCCTCTTGGCATGCTCTCGTTATCCGAGCTGAACACCGAGGCCCACCGACCTATACGTGCGTGTGTCCACGATACGTGCCCCTTAAACAGTGACTTAATCACCCGGCCGCATCTCAGAATCGCGCGGAAATGTTCTGTTAAAGGTCGTGCCTTCTTCGCCGTCTCCGAGTTGATGCCTTTTGTCCAGCCGTTTTATTCCAAGAATCGTTCCCGTTCCCATGACCATCGAATCGACGGTTAATCACAAAAATTTTAATCGATCGAATCTGAAAACACGCCGCTGTCTCCTCTTATCACCTACACTTTTCTGACAGCTCTCGTCGCTTTTCTCTAAAAGCCAGGCAAAAATCGTAGTTCGTGGCTCGACGCTAATTCTACGCGGTAGTAATCATTCTCTCGTCGAGTTATACGAATCCGCGTTATAAGAGAGAGTATCGTTTTTCAAGAATTAACGAAGGCTCCCGAGAAACAACCCTGATACCGTCCCTAAGAATTTTCGAGGGATCAGAACAAACTACATCCTTTCAGAGACGAATGAAACGGAATCGTTATATGGCACGTAAGCTTCCTAAATCGATCGAGAGGCGAAAGACGGTCGCGTATCGTCCATCAGGAGCGCCGGTGGTTGCGGCCGCAACGAGGCAAGGCGTCGGAAACGACGGTGCAAGGAAGAAACCGTTCCCCTCGATTCCATCCATTGAACGTCGGCCAGCATCGTTACCGGGCTGCAACAATACGTACGCGAAAGAACTTGGAATTCCGAGTTGACGACGCTCATGGCCACCTCGCCGCTCGTTCTTTGATAAATTGATTCCAGGTGTAAGAGTGTCCCCCTCGTCGTCGTCGTCGTCGTCGCCGTCGTCGTCGTCGTCGTCGTCGTCGTCGTCGTCGCGAGTGCGCGCGTTTGCAGCCGAGTAACGATGCCGGTCGGTCATTGTCTCAGGTATTATCGAGACGGGCATCTCTCGACGCCTCTTCCAGTTGCGGGGGCGAACGGGACCCGTCTTCCATTTTTTCTTCTCCCCCGTTTCTTTTTCTCTTTCTGCTTTTTCTTTTTTTCCCTTCCCTCTCGCGCTTCCTTTCTTTCGCTCGTTCGTTTCCTCGTCTCGTCGACGCGACCGTCGCCGTTCCGCCTCGTCGTTCGACCTCGAGGAACGAGAACGAACGCGAGAAGAAAAGCTGCGCGCCTCCGACTCTTGGGCCATTCTTTCAACCCGTGGAAACAGAAGGGTGTCGGCTCGCTAGGTCGACCAAGCGGAAAATTATAAATAATGACGAGCCTTTACGCTCTCGAGATCTTGCCTCCGACCCCCGGCTTACCGCCTGACGACGAGATGTCAGAGGGTGGCGGGCCGAAGAGGTTTTGGGTATCGATGGTGCAGTGGCTTCGTTCGATCAGCAAATGGGTGACCGATATTTAAACGAAAGCAATTTTGGGGACGATCGTGCGGGAAAAATCGGAAGAACTTTAGGCGAACGTGTATTGAAATATCGATAAAGGTGTGTATACGGAAGAAATGGTTACCTATACTGATGTCGAATACGAAATACGCTGATGCAGGATGGTAGAAACCGAACGCATATTTTATGCTCGATAAACCATTCAATTACGTAGACAAGGAAGAAGATATGGGAAAATAAATACAATATCGAGAACAATTACGAATACAAATGAAATTGTGTAAGCAAGTAGATCGATAAAACAAGCAAATATATAAATAAACGAACGATGTGTATAAAGTTGTCAACCGCATCCAGCGTGTGTCATCGTGATCGGTGTAAAACCAGGCTTCTCGATTTAATATACAGTTTTCTCGCGGCGGATACCGTGTTACCGAACGGAGGCAGTAATATACTCGGCGATTTCAAACCAGTAGCTATTCGTTTGGAAGCGATTCGGTGACAAAAAGTTTCTTCGTTGATATTCAAAGTTAAAATACGCAAAAAGCAACGGCAATCAAGTCCCTATTTGCAGGAGCACAGCCCGAACGCCATAACCGGCGCCTCTATCGAGAGCGAAGGACCGAGATCGTCCACTTTCGATCGGGCACAACTCCATCAAGCGTAATCTGCATCCAATCAAGGAGCTCGTCGACCGTTCGATGGTGTGACTCGACATATAGAGAAGGATTCGTGCCGAGAGAGCCGTTTCCACGAACGGTCGAGCCGACATCTCCTTAACGATCGACCCGCTGTGTATCGGCAAGGATAATCGTCGCATCCGGTGCAAGGAGACGAGACGCTGCGAGTCTCGTTATCGCGCCACGTCTGTCGTTTGTGCGTGCGTGCTCGCGCGGTTTGACGCCGCCTCGAGGCCACCAGTCCTTGATCCTTTTTTCGCCAACCCAACGCTTTTTTTCGAGGACATTTTGGCCGAGGGACTGGGGAATTTTCGCGCGGTGTAACGAGAAGGCAGATGGGTGAGAAGATACAAAAGGCAAATGGGGTCCTTTGCTTCTTGTCGAATAAGTATTCAGTTTGGAGAAAATGAGATCGCGCAGGTGAACTAATCGTGTACCGATTGCGTTCGTAAACGCTAGGAATCGAACAAATCGAATAAAAATTTCACAGAATTCTCAGACTTTTTTATTACTCTACGAAACGCGTCTCCGTCTTAGCGCCGCTGCTAATTATTTGGAAGATACCGGCGATGAGCAGGGAACTGGAAGAACCTGGATCACGTGACGCGTTATTGCTAACGAACGTTAAGGGTAGATTCGGACGAGAAATTGATGAAGAAACGTAGAGGAATACGGATGTTTCGAAGCGGGAGCAGCAGAAAAAAATAAAAGTCGGCCAGGATTGGTCGTGTCACGTAATCTTAATCGGTAAATGAGACATAACCAGTTCGAGGACGTTGTTTGTGTCCATTAACCGCATACCCGGCCATTAAACCGTGGCCATAAAGGCCTCCGAAACCTCAGCGTGTTTTCTCGAAACCAGAAACCGAGCGAAACATACTCGAAGATGTGGAAGACCACGTCGACGAAAGGGAGAACGAGGCCCAGAGGACTTCGCGGTAACCGGACCCCGTGTATCTTAACCTGAACTCAAAATGAATCCCAAGCTCGAGAACCACGTCTATGCATCGTAGACTTTACCGTAATCTCCGTTATCTGGTGTCTTCTCCGTTTCGAAGTCGTCATCAAATCACGAGTGTAGGATAAAATGTACTTTAACCCTCGATCGAGTTGTATCTACACAGATATAATAACACGGCTTGACTTATCTAATTTTAGACCTTATTTTCACGCTAGACTTTCAAATTAAATTAGATACAATAGAAGCAAAGAGGTTTGCGCCTTAATAAACGTTAACGTCGCTAGCTCCGAAATCAGTTTCGTCATTTTCGTAATTCTCGAAATAAAAAAATCCGAAAGTAATCGCTGTAAGAGTTCTAACTTCGATACGAATACTAAACTCTTGAGATTATCTACGACTCGGCCATACTTGCTATTATATTAAAAAAAAAAAAAAAAAAAAAACACTCATCAAACTCCTATTTTTCTAAAAACCATCGCATTTCGACGAAGCTGGCGCAAGAATGCCAGAGCGATGGGGGCCGAAGAAGCGCGCAATCGCCGGTGTTGCGAGCGGCGGGGGCGCATCCTGTACAGCGGCGAACGCGACTCCGGCAGAAGTCCGAGCGAACGATGTTTCGCATTTATAACGAAAGACGTCGGAGGAAAGCAAGGTCGCAGGACGGGGGAAGAACGTACAAACACACACGGTCCCCCGAATACACGGGGCCAAACACACAGCGTGGCCGTGCAGCCGCTCATCGAGAAGAGAGGATGTACCCTCCCTCTTCTGGCACTCGCGGTGATCGGACACCGGGAGTATCCGAAGAGGTATTCGAGACTCTTGTAGCCTGTCCTCGGTGGATGGACCACGGTGAGCACGGCGGTGGGTGAGCACCGAGGCGAAGGTGGAGGGACTCGCGGCGCATCAAAGGGCGCCGCCACCAGGATATAGGGTTACCGACTCGCCATAGGCCAGGTTATTCCTCCTAATAGCCTGTATTGGGTTAGGACGGCTGTATATAGCAGTTTCGAGCTTCGTTCGCTTCGTTTCTTTCTCCCTTCTCTACAGTGCCCGAACCCTATCCCGATCTTCTCGTCCTCTGTCTCTTTCCTTCTC
Organism: Bombus confusus; assembly: GCA_014737475.1. NCBI lineage: Eukaryota > Metazoa > Arthropoda > Insecta > Hymenoptera > Apidae > Bombus > Bombus confusus. Next base: position 8,668,905 of record JACXIV010000002.1, on the reverse strand, counting down.
GCTCCTCTTACCCTATCTATCTGTTCGTTCGCGTCCCTCTTCTGTTTTCTTGCCATCCGACTCTCGGTCGCGTAGCTACGTGCGCGCGAGTCCTCGAGAGCGAAAATCACCCTGGTCCTCTTTCTCCCCTATTAGCAGCCGGCCAAGCGTGAGCTGTAGACACGACGCATCGTCGTCTCGACAATGCTTCGCCTGCTTTCGAAAGAGTACATCTATTCGAACAGGCCCTCGCTCGGCCCCACCGCGGTCCCGCGCCAGCATTTCTTCGGCACGAGATGGAAACTATGGATCGGCTGCTTGAAAAAACAGGTGTCGAGAGTCGCGCGCTCTTTCACCGACGCCTCTTTCAGCCACGTCGGGGCGCGGAGGCGCGTGAATCGGTCGCGTGTGACCACGAGAACACGGTCGCGCCGGTCTCCGCTTAATCCATCTTAATCTACGTCTAGACTTACAAAATCCGAAGAAGCTCGTAGAATCTACGCTGTTCCTCGAATATAGACTCATCGAATACGTAATCCTTGGCCTGATATCGCGTCGCACGGAGGAGAAGAGCAGCCTTCGAACGCGCACGAAGTTGGAACGAATCCGCCATCAACGGAATCGACGCTCGATCACAAAGCACGTCGAGCAGCCGAGAGAAATTGCCAGCCACCCGCGAATGACACGAGTCCCTCCCATAAACGGCGTTCCTGCAACCACGATGGGATTCGAAGCTAATAAATAGCGAGCAGCGAACCGTAACCGCTGCTCGAGCGGACTCGCCGCGTCGCCACGATCGGCTTCGGCCTAATGCATCTAATGAGCTTAATCTATTTTTGTCGGTCGTGTAAGGGCGCAGCGACAAGGCACCGAGCGGTCGATCAATCAGTTGCTTCTATATCGGTAAATAAACGCGTCGCGAATCGCCGCGAGCCGCGTTTTCTTTCACTGACGTAACGAATCCGACGCGATGTCACCGGTCACGTTGCAACCGCGATCGACCGGTACTCTCGCACTCGCGGCCGATCGCTTGTATATTAAGCGCAGTTAATTAAAATCAGTGAACCGGTTTCGTTTAACAGAAAATTATAATGCAGAACTAATTATCGGCAAGTGGAGCACGCGATGATACACGATTTTTTGTAAGTGCACGTAAAGGGAAGTCGTCAAGGATGATTATGATGAATAGGTGAGACACGTGTCGATATTATGTTCGATTATATGCATCGCGAAGACTGTAAACGACGCCGTTGATGAAAACCATTTAAGAAACAAGGTTAATGATGATCAAAGGGTGCGGAGGAAGCATGGCTGACCTAACTGAACCTGTTTGATGTAATTGAGTAAATTGGTAGGCGCTCATTTCGAACCGCGTCGGCTATTATAATTCAAAGTGTTAATGAGGGTTTCTGGTCGCCGCCGACAGTTCATCCGCGGAGAGCTTCATAAATCACAATGCAGCGCGCTGGATATTTCTACGCGTTACGAAATACATATCATATACGAGAATCGAATATTTTCTTCGCGGGATATAATCTTACAAAGAACTCGTTACAGCCGATAAAATTCCAAGACTTTTTATTTAAATTGTTCTACGTGTTGAAATACTTTCACGAACCATCGTACTCGCGTGTGTAACATCCTTAATTACATGTTAAAGATCGATAGCTCTGGTGCTAAAAATGATCTTCGAACTATCAAACTGCTGCTTGCAAAGGAGGTAGGGTCTCGACTCCAAAAAAAGACTGCCGCCAACGCCTAGAACGAATAAAGAACGTCGATTTCTTTCGGATAGTTTCGCGGCGATTTCAGAAGTGGATTCTCGCCTAGATTTAAAGACTCGCCGAGGCAGAAGCTGGACGATTTCACGGTGGTCCCAGACTGGAATTAGTCGAACAATTCGAGCGGGCTGCACAGTTCGCGCTTCCTCGGTGTCAGGCGGGATAAATTAAAGCGGCGGAGGACACGAGGAGAGGAGCTGCTCCATCGAGCCCGATCCCTTCTGTGTTAGAATGACGGATCCGTTCGAGGGGCCATTTAGTCTATAGATACCGATCTCGACGGGGGCACCGGGCTCTCTCCTATCGCTGGAATCTTAGGCGACGAGAGCTGCCTTGATCAAAACCGCTGAGAGCCGAACCAACGACGTTTTCTGCGGGAACGAAGCCACTCGGTGACTAGCTAGGCTAAAGGTGTTGTTTATTTCTTTGCTTCGACCCGGTGTCGCCTTCGAGAATAAGAATTTGTAGGCAGTTCTTGAGACTCGGAATTCCAGGATATAACACTTTGCAGAAACTACCAATATCAAATGTTCGAAACAATCTACCGAACGTACAACTGTACCAACTTAACTAACCGCCTCTTTATATTTCTATCGACGATTCAACTCCGAGCACGAGATAAACCAGAAATCTTAGCAAAGGATAGGGAGCTAGATTGTTGCAGTAGGTTGTTACACGTTCCTTCGTGGGACGGGAGGTAAGAAGGTTATCATTGTTTGGTTGCACGCAGCACGAAATAGGAAACGGAGGAGGTGGGCAAAATGGGAGGCAGATATTAGCGAAACAAATAACTCGGTAGGTTAAGGGTGTGAACGCGTTAGTGTATCCAGAGCCGAGAACGAGATCGTGTTAGTTTTGGATTGGTGGGACACGCGGGAGGCCAGCGAAAGAGGCTTCGTGTAGTATAACCGAGTAACCGAGTGAGCGCAGTATGCTTGTACGCGGCTCATGGCAACTACTATGCGAGTAAGCGAAGCTTAGTCCCCCGTATTAGCATATGAGCGCTGCCTAATTAACGCCCCGACCACCGTCGCCGACGGGGCATTAAATAATGTAAACCTGGGACCTCGCCATTGTCTTACCTAAAGCCGTGCGTAAAACTCGGGTTAAGTCAGGGAGATTCGTTACCAGATTTCCGAGCGGCCTCCGGCTAATCTCTCTCCTGTTTCTGCCCGACTTCGGATAAATAAGAATCTGCTGCCGCTAATTTGTATACTCTGCTGATTGAAGCTAGATCGTAAGATCTAATATAATACGAAAGACGCTGTTACAAGGTAAAATGGATGATGACATTTTAGTCGACGCTTAATAAGGTAGTGTGGTAACATAGTTGATAATGTTTCGGCGTAATTCAGAATTAGGTGCTGTGCAATTGTAACAATGGAGAAACATAAACGTATCGCACAGATGTAACGCTACTTGAAACAAATACACGCAGTGAACAGTTATTACAGTGAAACATTTTTTTCTCCCAGAAATAAGTCTCGTCGCTTTCGATGATCATACGCGTGTAGAAAATGCATGGAATGGCTGGAAACGAGAGCTGCGAAGAAGAGCGAATCTACGCGATCTCTAGAACATCTACGCGTTGGTAGTACGAGCGAATGAGAGCGGGCCCGCGGTACTCGGTCGATTTTCAAAGTTCGTGGCAGAGCTCCGTTGAACTGGTCGCAGCGGCATATTGTCAGGCGATAAAACGAAGCTGGCAGAAGGAAGGCGGCGGGAATAAATTTATGAATGCTGGAACCCGGGGCTGGCTGCATTCCACGCGGCCTGTACTCGACACACTGAATTGTCGCTCTCATTAGCGACTCGGCCCGTTTTTCTTTCTCCCTCTATCGCCGCCGTTCTCGCTCTCTCGCGCTCTTTCTGGTCGTTGCGCGTTCCTCCGCCTCCGCGGGGCCCGGTATCCTCTTCGCCACCCTTTTCACCCTCCCAACCTCTGTTTCGCTCCTTTTTTCCCTTGACTCCACCTCGGTTCCACCATCGTCCCGACAACCGATTGATATGCGTCGCGCGGCCTTTCGAGTTCATTTCCAGAACCGCGCTAATCTCGTCGGCTTTAATGAATTTTAATCGAGACACCGCTGCGTCCAGAGATCGACACAGCGATCGCGATGAGAACGCCCTGTTAATTGGCCGTCCCCCTCGGAGGGGTGCGAGTCGCGTGGGCGGATCATCAGGTTAATATGAGATCGTAAATGTGCATTTACTCGGCCGACAAGTCGGAAGGAACGCGGCTGCCACTTTGGTTGATGTCAGCGGATCGTTTGTATCTCATGGACGTATCGGAAACGTCTCTCTTCGGTGAATTAAAGGGACAGCGTTCGGATGTCCATCGGTTTTCAGAGATGGGCAATCGCGATTAGGTTTTGGCAGCTTATCGTTGATTCGGGTCTTGTTGGTTAAATGAATTCCTAATGAGCGAACACGCGGAATATGTGCTGCAGATGGAATACATGTTCGTGCAAAAGTAGCTAAACTTGTATAACCAGAATTTGATACACTTTAAAGATAAAACGTAATAATTAGTTGCTATGTCTTGTTCTGATTTGAAATTCAGAATAATCCTGTATACGCGAGCTCCATTTAAGAGATATTTAATTAAATGTTCGATTAAATGAATTTCTGCTCGTTCAATTCATCCGTACGCGCATGTACTGTTATAAACGAAAAATCGTAGATTCGGGAGAGAATCGGTGAATTCCAATTAATCGTATGAGTTGCGTATCCCCCAGCAAATACATATAAAGCTGGATTACGTATGAAAGTACAAGCTCGAAGTATATGAAATAATATGTGCTCTGCAAAATTGTTTCGTTTCAACACGCCCGTAATAAATCGCAATAATACAGGGCCAAAAAAACAAAATAAAATTCAGCTATCTCGATTTCGTCAGAGAACCAACCACTCTGTTCCATAAATTCTGACGGCTTAAGTAACCTCGTTGAATCGAACGAAATCGAAGGGACACGAATTGTCTTGCGGAACAAGAAACACGTATGGCTCGGCATGGCGAAATCGCATTGGCCGAATTCCGCGTTGTAAAATCGCGCAGCGGAGCAAACAAAAACGCGCGAAGCCTTCCGTTGTACGACAATAATTCATAGGCGCGACCATAGAGAAGTGTATTGCGCCGGTGTACACGATCCGTGTGGCGGCCAGACAATGGCAGAGATTGCGGCGTCGATGGTTTTCCATGTACGGTGGCTCCGTGACACGAAACATTCTGCGCGTGCCTCTCCGCGTTCGCGTCGCCTCTAAATCGTCGTCGCTTCCGAAGATTTGCGCCGATTCGCCGCCTCGTCGATAAATCTCTTACTCCCGCCGTTTCGTATTTCTCGCGTTCGCCCTTTTTTTTTTCCTCGCCCTCACTCGGTTAATATCGTCGAACGTGAACCTTTTTTTTGCATTGTGAGCGCGCTACGATGCAAACGGAGGTGGAAGGACGAGAGATTAATCGATGAAAATATTTCGAGTCATCGGTTCGCGAACGAAGGTTTCTAGGACGAGTGTCATAGTGCGTGGAAAACTATCCGTGCCGAGGAATTTTGGCGGGCGAACGTTAGATAACGTCGGCCATATTAGCATGGAATATGCAAATGCGAGGAATAGCAGCGGGCGCATTGGCTACTTTAAAAAACAACCATGTACGAACCCAGTTCCGGTGTACCGGGCGCATATGCTCACACCTGTGTCGCGGCAGACGATAAAACTTTCGCCCGATAAGTTTCGACCTTTTAATGCCGTTACGTATCCAACCGACTCGTCGAACGAATACGGATACGCGTTTCAATTATATCTATGCTTTTAACGAACGCTAAAAATCACTGGAATATCCTTCAAACATAGCTGAAAATATCGTACGACCAACTGTGAATAGCGTCGTTCTATTCGTCGTGGAAAGATATCGCTTCTAACAACCGCGAGACTGTCTTGAGATAATCTTCGAACGAAACTCGCGTTATTTTCTAGGTCACCGAGTCACATTGGAGGAGTAAAAATTATGATACGACCTCTTGGGAAACGGCTTTCGCTGCGGAACACGCCAGGAAGATGGTTGAATGGAGATTCGGCTGAAAGGAGTCGGAGGACACGATTAAGACGTTTTCTCTAGCCTGTGCGGATGCTGCTGGCAATGCGGATCATCGTAGGTCGGCCCCGCTATTCACGGATGAATCGGGGATCAATTATGCGATGTGAAATCGACAGCTTCGCGAACGAATCGCTTGCAGCGATTTCGATGAGCGGAAACGAACGTGACATAGCCTTCCGGCTATACGGAATGATCAGAGTTTCGTTAACGAAGCCCAGTTTTCCACCCTGGTCGATTATATCGCGTCCTCGATTCATCTCTTTTCGGATACGTTTTTAACGATATGGCCATAATAGGAAATATTCTGCTTGTAACTGTCGCTTTGGCCTTTTTAAGGTTTTTAATGAAGAAGCCATTACATTGACTTATTATAGTTCCTCTTATCCGAAAACCAGCGATATGAACTTTTCTAGCTGAGTAGGCTGAATATCTTCTTTCTTTTCTCTTAATTATATAAATTCAAATGCGTCTTCCCAGTGCCGTAAGACTATATTTAAAACGACGGATATGACAGAGCAACTCGATATAACCGCGTTGATTATACTCGAAGCTTGATTAATTATTTCTAGGATTATCTAATTGCTCGACATTCGATTATGAATTTTTTCCATACATCGATGATATTGGCATAAGAGAGTCTATATGAATAATCTGCCGCATACATTCTACCATCGTAATCTCTTGATCTTGACAGGTGGAAAAATATTATATAGAAAACGTTAACTTTGAAGGAGGGCGACGTTGTATTCGACTAAAAAGAACAAAGAGCAGATACAATCGGATATCAGAATGACATACGTTGTAAAATCGCGGTGAAAAGAATGGATGGTCGTCGGTTTGGTCGTGGGCCGTCTCAAATTTGGCGAGGAACCTTGGCCACGGACGTGCGCCACCGCGACGAACAGAAGGACACTTCCTTCGTTGCTGCGAACATCGAATACCTAATTGCACGCCACGTCGACACGGCCCGCCTCTTCGTTCTCGCGCTGCTAGGTGCCAGCGCGCGTTAATGACGCGTGTGTATGAAAAACGCGGCCGACTTAAAATAAACGGGCTTGCGAGCCGCGGTGATTGATGAGGGAATAGTGCGGCCGACCCGTTTCGAGCAGCTAGGAATCGCGGCTGTCGGCTAAATCCCGCGCTAGCACGCTTCCAACGGATACCTCGACGATTTGTGCTCGCCTCGTTTGCGTCACAGACGCACAAAGCGACGTTGCGTTCGGTTCTTTGTTTTTCAACGAAGACCGAAGGAGTCACGGATCGTTTAAGCGCAAAGCGACAGTGCTTTTTGCGAATGAAGATATTCGCGTTAGAAGAATACGATTGACCCGATAAGGACGGAAAGAAGGCAGGAAAATTAGGTTAAAACCTGTTTCTTATCAAGGAAGAATCTCTGAAACTTAGGAACAGGAATTTAAAAAGCTTAGATCGACGGAAAAATAAAATCGAGAAATACTAGCTAATTTCTTAAGAAATATTCTCAATCAGAAGATCGACTATCGATGATTAAGACGATTAAGTCGATGTGAAACGTTTATGAAAAACACGATTATGACCAATTACTCGCGCAAGAAGAAATAAATTGCCGATAAACATGTAACGATGAACAAACTGCGACAAGCTTCGAACATCCGCGTGAAATCTGAAACACTAAACGACGGAAGGTCGTGGTTAAAAGGGCCTGCGAGGCGCCACCACGTGACTTCCGTCGCGCGCGGCAGTCACGGATCCGTCAACGTAACGATCTTGGTGACGCGTCGGTTCTTTCTGTGGCGAAGACGAAGTAGGATGACAGAAAGGAACCGGTCGTTTGTCTGGCAGCGATCGTTAAGCGCACCCTCGCCGGCTGTCACGAATTATTCCGGTTATTTTAACGAATCGCGTCAAATTATTTATAATTAATCGACTCTGAACTGGGATAGGCGACGATCGAAGATCCGTCTGTGCATCGACGATATCGCGCATAATTTGTAACGTCGATCGTCGCGGCGCCGGTCGAGACTCGTACTTTCGAGCGCATTAATCTTCGTCTTTTTACCGGAACCAAAAAACTCGGGGAAGAGAATGTTCGTTATGGAACGATTCCTTTTTTTATTCATATTCCGGAATAGTTGACTCAGGATTTCTACGGTCTTCCGGAACGAAAACGTTTGTATTATTTATGACACAAAGTTCATTAAGCGAGAGGAATGCGAGTGTCGGTTTTCGTTCGTGAAAGATTATTACCAGATGAGAAAACCATTGAAAAGATAATTTGTGTATCGCGAGTGTTTACCTGCTGAGATCGAACGAATTAATCCAGGAAGGGAACTTAGAATTTCAGCAATTGCACATCGACGCCGATTCGGCGCACTTTGCAATAAGTGTAATACATTTAAATTCATCATTGTTATACATAATTCCAAAATTGTCTAGAATTGTAACTGCCTAATTATTCAAATTACGAGACAACTTTATCTAACATACATATTTCTTCTACTACCTTCGAAACACGAAATTGATAACGCGAACGTCGCACAATGCTACGAACGTATAACCGAATGAAACGAGTTCTGCTTTTTGAAAAAGCAACGCTGCAGCAACGATAACCTCTTCCGCCGAAGTCTCGAAGAATTAAATCGTCCACGGCGACGGATGGCCGCGTGCGGTTTGCGTTCCATTTCCATTCATCTCGCGTGGCCGCCGCGGCCAATGTTGATTTATTTAGCCGATCTATTTCGCGTGGCTCATACATTTTAACGCGTGCATCGTTCACCTCGCATTGTACGATCCGTCATGATCTACGGATCGATGCTGATCGCCCTGTTCTCGATTCCGTGGTCTGCGCGAGTAGATCGAGAAACGAACAGATTCGAGCGGCGAATCTTAGAGAAACTTGCAACGAAAAGTTCCTATGTGAACGGAAATCGAGAATATCGAGAATAGTTTACTTGTTTATATTGTATGTTTATTTGCGGATAAATGAAACCTTTGATGCACGCGTACACGAAATAAAGATTTCTATGCATTTATGCGAGTCTGCAAGATGCAAAATTACAGAAAACGCATGCAACACGCAGAACTGCATGAAATATAGAAACTAGAGTGCTCCTTATAATTAACTGAAACAAATCAAGTTCTACAAAATTATACTCCATTTCGCTAATTCCGTTTAGAAAAATAAAATATCTTGAAAAGTCCAACGAATGGTCCGATAAAGGACCGACTGCCGTTAATAAATCACCGATAGTTTACCAATGCGACGACCAGACGAAGGAAACTATGCTTCAGAATCCATCAACTTAACCCACTCTCGGCAAGTATGTCCCTCCATTCATCTTCGTACGATTCCATCCGCGATTTCAGCGGACCGCCAAAGTGACGAAAGGGGAGGGTAAAAGGGGGCAGCCGCGAAGGGCGTAACGACGACGTTACGCTGAAAACAGTCGCCATTGGCGGTAGGAAGGGATCGCGAAACGCAGCAGATCAAAGGCAACGAGCGTCTTCTCGGTTGGAAGACACCGGTCGGTGGGAAAATATCATAAATCCACTTTGACGGTTGGCGAGTTTAAAACCTAACGTGCCTGGTCCTCTCTCCTCGCGGCGATTCTCTCATAACAAACGTCATTTATTTATACGCGCGCACGAGGGCGGAGGAAAGATCGACGGCCACGCTGCGCGATGGAAAAAACGCGTTGCCACCCGTAAATCGCGGCGCCGGGACTGATATATATCGTGGACGAGGTGGCGCACGTGGAAAACGAACATTAATAGAACGACTGTTAGTCAGTGACATAGTCACCCCCGGCATCGGTGTATTACTAATTATGTTACGACGTGGCGTTGAGGATGTGTCACAACAAGCGTCGCCGGATGTAGCCGGCTTTTCGGAGGGTATAAAAGCTTCCTCGTTGAATTACGATTGCCGCGGCGGACGATCAAAGCGGCCTTCTCGCCACTTTAACGAGATCCCGCGTTCAACCTCCGACTCCATTATCTCGCGATGAATTCGAACCGCGATCTCGCCTCGTCGTCTCGGCCTACGTTGCTGTTGCGAGTGGCAACCGGTATTGTTGCCAAGGATGCTGATGGAAAGTGGAAAATGCAAGGTCGAATGCGTGTCGTAACGTTCGATCGTCGGTGAGGAACGGATCGGACGATTGGAAAGGGGTAGCTGGGAATAGATGGTAAGATGGGTAACTGAAATGGATTTTGAATTTTTACGGAGAGAAGAAGCATATAAGATGTTCGAAGGGCCCGAAGATTAGCGGATGGTTTGCTATTCGTTGTTAGACGAGCGAGATGGATTTGAAAGAAGGAGAAGATGGAACGTGACGGCACGATGGCCTAATTCTGAATATTCTATGGGAAAAAATCGGCCGATCGGATCGCAGGTCTGGAATTCCGAGCTCGATCTTTTTCCTCCCGAAGAATGCTCCGACTCGACTATTCGAACCAGCGGATTTCTTATCGCTTAGTCAAAAATAATTAAACAGCGAGCCGTTAATGCGGCACTTGGAACTTTTTCACCTCGATTATATCCCATTTTTTTTACAAGAATTGAACGTCATTCGGTAACTCTTGCAAACCAACGACGTCTTCGTTCGAAATAAATAAATACGCGAACTCTCTTCGACAAGAATGCGGTAAACAAGAAACGCAGCAGGGCAGATGTAATCCGGATTGTCAGGAAATTAGCATCGGCGATTACGTCGTTGACAATATCGAGAAAAAGGGAAAAACAAGTAGCTAGGTAACGGCGGACGTCGATCGCTTCTCTAATTGCGCTTTTTACGGTCAATTATCTCGTTAGACGACGGTATCCCGCTGCTTTCAGAATGTTAATCCACGAGGCGAGGACACCGCGCCGCCGGCAGAAGGCGGACGGTAACGTTTCTTTCGTCTCGGTATCGCTGCTCCATCCGCGGTCCCATAATCGTGGAGCGGGGAGGTTGGGCGAGATTCGAACGAGAACTTTTTCACCTGGGCCCCTACGGAACACCGGGAACCCCGCTGGCGTAATTAACATTCGGCACGTTTAGCCAGTCCTCGAGGAGCTTCTTGCCACCAACCGTATCCCCCTCGTTTCGTTCTGGCCAGACACTGATTGAGACGTGACCACGGGATGACGTGCCACTGCCGACTTACGTATAGCGTGGCTCGCTAGCGCGTGCAACGCTTACGGCGAATTTCTGGGTTGATGACACTCTATCACGATCCCTACGATCGTTCGACAATGGAAAAGTTGTTCTTGAAATCCGATTGAAATAAATCTGACAATACTTTGAACGTTTCCAATGGTTAAATTGTAAATTTTCAAGTTTTACAGACCAGAGTGATCGATTTCATTCGGCTACAACTCGAAAGTTTCTCGATGAAGCTCGACAGAGTATTTTACTATTACTTACTAGAGAATTTTATCGCGTCGGAAGAGGAAAGAACAAGATGGACGAGTGGAAGAGACAAAGGTGAAGAGTTCAGTGCTAATGTTACTTTTCGACACGATTTTAAAGCTTCTCAGCCAGGTTGTACAAGCATACGTTCCGTAACTTGACCTGAACTCCTCGATCTCTCGGCAAGAATGCGTTCCGTGACAACCGATGCGCGTCTGTTCTTCGTCGATGGCATCCACATGTCACCAGTCCTTGTCTGTTGCTACCCAACGGTCCCATGGATCGTGTACTTGGACTGCTAGAATTGCTTTCCAGCTGTAACTCATGTCTTCTGCTTCTTTGTTCGGATTCCAACATCGGCTACACGATCGCTGGGACAAACGTCGAACCTCATTTGAGTACGTCAATTAACCAGGTTATGCTTGCTCATACGTTACGCTCGGGGGCACGGATACATCTTTTTCTTACTTCGTCGATCGTACAGTCGTTGAAAGATTTGCATTACCGCGAAACGAGAACAGTTTGCTGACCTTTAAACTACATCGAAGTAGCGCTGCAATCTTTAGAACTTCGAAAGCTAAACTAAAAATTAATCCGCGCGTTTGCCCTATAAGACGAATCAATTTCTTCGCTTCGTTCATATTCCGCAGAAACTCTAGACAGGACAAACGTTCGTTTCCCTCCCACGAAGCGATCCATCCTCCGCTGACTGATCCACGAAGCGACCAAGGTAACCTGGATCGATCGACGTGAACGTCCAGAGGATTGATTCGTCATCCATCGGGGCCGCGGCTATCGTGTTTTTGCCCGCGATCCCCCGACTAGTCACCAGTCATCTTCCACGTCGCGTCGTAGTTTTCGTGTTCTTGCCGGACGCCGTCGTGGCTCGGTCCGAGTCGTTTAATTAAATACAGTTTTTCATCCGGTAGGCCGAATCCGCGGTCGCCCCGCTGGGACGGAGGGAACCGCGGCCGGGCAACGCCGGCAAATAAATCAAAGGAGGAACGGCAGAGGAGGCGAGTCAATCCGTCCGCTATATCGTCTTCCTGGAAGGCAAACACCAGTCGTCGATGTAATTAGTGGACGCGCGTGTCCGCGCTAACTTTCCTTTCGATCGAGCTTCGATCGCGTATCGATGGAACTCTGGAGTAGAGAAAAGTTTGCGATAAGAACTGGAAATACAGAATTTTATTGAAAGATGCGTGTACTTTGCAGTAGAACGTCGGGATTTGAATAATAGCATCGGAAGATTAATTTTTATTCTTAACGCTGGACGCACGTTGGATATGCAAATCGGGAATAATCGTTAACGAGAACAGCGAGGTGGGAGAAAATTCAGGAGAGTTTGAGACTGGCGGTAATGGAAGAAAGGTCGATCGAAGAAGTTTATAAAAGTTCGAAAGAGATTAAAAGTCCCCCGGTTGTCAGGCTTGCCTCAAAACAGGGAGCCGTCGCGCAGAGTCGTTATAATGATTGATGTCTTTCATATCCAAAACCATCTCCGACGAATGTTCCGATGCCTCGTTTCACCAGGCAGCGTTTTACACGCTGCAACGTCCTGTATAATATATAGGGACTAAAAAGCAGTAAACTCTTAAGCTGCTGGAAATAACGCGGAACACGTAATAATTTTCAACATTTACGTACTATGCTTGGTGTAATAAAATTAGAACTTTACGTCCAACGTGTGTAACCAATTCGTCTCCCGAAACTCGTTAGACGTGACATAAATATATATTCGTTGATGCAAATTACTCGTAAATAAAAGTGCGCGAAATAAGGCATACTAATAAGTTGCAAGATTAGAAAATAAAGAGAGTCGCTCTTAAAAGTAATTTATACTTTTATGTGCTTGAGACAAGAAAATTTCTTCTACTTCCAACCCCATAAAGCCACCCTATTTCGGTTTATATTGGCAACTTAGCAACACCCTATATATTCAGTAGCGAACGACTCGTAAATCGCGTTCCCCCGACTCTGATTCCGAAAGCATTCGAGGAAGCCACGTAGAACGACGCATCAACGTTCATGCCGGACGATTAAATAAGTCATATCGTCGCGCGGTCCCTAATGAAGCGCCGCGGCATCCTCGCGCGTCGTTCGACGTCGTGTGACGCGGCCCTCGACCAGCGAAGAGCCAGCTTCTTTTTCCTGCTGCTCCCGTCTTCCAGCCTGCCGAGAGGTCCGTGCCTTCTCTGCCTGGCCGCGTGCTCCAGACGCAGTATTTATAAACAAGCAGGAGAGCACGCAGCCCGGGACAGATCCGTGGAAAGAACCTACAGTATGTTGATTTTTGTTCTTCGTTGCAAGCTGCGGTACAGAATCGACCTGTTCTAATCGATGATATTTGAATTGGCAAAGAAATTATCTCTCGTCTCGTTTAAGGTTAGCATTTCTCAACACGAAGTTGGTTTGTAGAGAATTTTTTAGAGATCGACTATATAATACTAAATACGGCTGTATATAATACTAATTTCTAATAGATAAAAATGACATTTCTATCGAAGAAGGGAACATTCGCGAACTTCTATTACACCATCGTTCAGAAATTATCTTACTCTCAACCTCGATTGAGTTCTCCAGATAACAAATGGATTCCGCTTTCTAGCATCGGAATAATCATCTCGACAATTACGATTACGCAATGACGTAAACTAATTATCGCTGTCGGTCGTTAATTCATCTTTGAACCGTCGCCCGTGCTTCCATCGGAATTCCGTACGGAGACAGGCCGTTAACCGCTTAAAAATTGATTCTATAGCAGCGGCAAGGCGAAGTCCGACCGTCCTCTCACGTTCCTCTCTAAACTGTAGCCGCTTTGACAGACTGGCGGCTGGCGTGAAAACGCTCGCCAATTAACCCGCGGTGAATTATGCACCGCCCCTTACCCACTAATTTAGTAGGTGACTTATGTCGTACTTGCCAGCCGACAAGCCCCGGACGAATTCGAGTACCTCGCTGAACGGTAAGCTTCCCTCTGCTTCTTCTTTTTGGTCCTCTTCTCCTTCTTCTTCATCGTCGTCGTCGTCGTCGTCGTCGTCGTCGTCGTCGTCGTCGTCGTTGTCTACCTCGTCGTGGTTCTCTTCTTCTTCGTCTTCGTGGTCGTCTTCTTCTTCTTGCGGTTGATACTCCTCTTCTGTCTCTTCGGCTCGATCGCTCGACGACGAGAAGCGGCCTCGGTGTCGCCAGCAGCCGGACATCCGGCAACTCGCGAGCACTCCTTTGAAGTCTTTGAGCGGCCGAATTCGCGGGATCGTACGCCGAATGAAATATCGCTGTGGCTCTTTCTACCCGTCGAGCTTCCAGCGAATCCTTAGCCCGGATATACGTCGAGTCCCGCTTACCGGGGATTACTTAGTTTCTCCTCGCAATCGGTTTATTGCGCGACGAGCCAAGACCACGGTCTTTAGTCGCGGCTCCTCTACAGCTTCCGAGAAATTTGCTCGCCTTTTTTGTCGCAGCTGCTTTCATCGAGACATTTTTTTCTCCCTGTTTCACGCCATCAAATTTCTATTCGTAGTATCTCTATCTAAGCGTTGCTAACTCCAAGTATCAAAAAACAAATAAATATTCGTTATAATACTTCTCTTAATCCTCGCGTAAGTAGTCAAACGCCGTGGTTGTCCAACAATCGTGTAACTATATTTGAAGATTTAACGCCTAAAGCTTTCACTAAAAATACTCAAACAACGAATGCGCTACGGTCAAGCACTAAGTTACGAAAATGCATCTTCAGATTTGCTAAGTGTATCGCTTTCAACGCGCGGGAAAACCAAATGGCGAGATCTTGCATGGTAAAGGGTTTCTTAAAATGTGGTCGCGCGAGTAAAAGTCGATCGTTTTCCATTCGGAGCTGTGGCGAGCGAACGAAAAGACGCGGTGGAAGGGAACAGACACGCGACTTTTTCATGTAATCGCGCAGGAAGTCGAAGAGTTACTGCCTGCCGTCGGTATTCGGCCATACGATGGTTTATTCAGGAACAATAGATAGCCCCGCGCAGCATCCGGGACCTACGTCGAAGAGGAGCGGCCGCATCAAACATTCGATATCGGGGCCACAAATCGGGAAGCCAGACGTCGACGATATATTATGATCGTCGCGGACGTCCCCGGTGTTCTTTACCGATTCAGCTGCTGTTACTCGAGCATTCATGTCGTGGAAGACGGAGAAGGGAAAAAAAAGGAAGGAAAGAAGGAAAAGATCCGCGAACTTGTTCTCGGAGGTTTCCCTATGGCCTGTTTATTTCATATTGCGTTCAACGTCCTCCAGATCGGACGAGGAATCTTGTATCTGGCTGTGGCTTTGCAATTCGTATCGTCGAGCAATTGTGCAATCGCGATAACTTAATCTCCGATACTCGAATACGGAACAATTCCTCTGTAATGCTGTTACGTCACTTCCATGCTCGATAATCTAGGATAAGATAATAAATAAACGTTTCATTATGTAAACTGTACGATTCTCTGATATGCATCTATTCGTGAAGAAATTTTTCAGATAACCGCTTCCTGGCGGGGAATGGCCACTCTTGCACGATCGATCTAATATTTAATATCGATAAAGTTTGTAAATTTTCCAATAGCGACGAATTTACACGCACGATAGTACCAAGAGTTTAGTGATAAAGCAAATAAAGTCTTAGGAGTCGACGATCATTGTGCGAGAGAATCTTGAAAGACGAGGATCGATAATATTCTCATTTTCCACTGGTTCCATTGATTGCTTAACGAATTACAGATCATAGAACTTGCATAGAAGTTAGACGCAAATTGTACAGGTAGAACGGTCGCGATACGACCCTGAGCGACGATGAATCTTCGAAAAAATGTTCGGGCCAGATTCGTAGAAGCGACAGGTAGCGAAGAACGAGAGGCTCGTAAAATTCGGATTTGCCTGGCCGCGGCGGTCGTTAAGAGAGAGAAATTCAAAACCGTGTTGCGATGGTCTCCGCACGATCTGGCTTCGGCCGCGGTGCCCTTTTCCACCTTGCCCCTCGGTTCTTCGACGCGATGCTCTTCGAGAGTAATCTACACGGTCGCGGGGACGATCTATCACTCGTACAACGAAACTTTGACGCGACGTCAAAACGCGGGCCCGTTAATTTTTCATGTCGTTTCACCCGGAACTCACGCCGTAACTGCAGCGTCCCGCCCCCTTCGCAGCCTGATGCGCGTCTCCTCAACGCTGGTCCAGCAAGTTGTTTCGACGTCGCCATTCATTATTCACCTCCTACACAGCCACGCTACCTTTCGACACACGGCACGCAGTTGCGCGAGAATACGACCAGGGAAAAGGGACGATCGTGTGTTTTACAAAAACAGCTCAACTTCGTTACAACGGGGTTGTTTCTATAAACGAGAGACGCGCGATGTCGCAGTTCAGGGAAACTTGACTTGGACGTGGATCGCTTTGAACTTTTTAGATCGTTCAAATGGTGGAAAGTTGTAGGAATTGGTCTTCTGTCGAGTTGAAATTATTTTGCAGAACTATACGTTTAGGATCACGCGTGCGATATTCACGAGACATTGAAGAAAACTGAAAAGGATAAGATTAATTACGAAAAGATACGACTGGGCACGACGGGAATCGTTCTAGGATCGCTTTCCAATTTTCCCCGTAATAAATCGCAAAAGCTATCGCTTTCACCAAACCGCTGCAAGTTCAAAGAGAAAGCGGCTGGCAGCGGGACCCGGGGGATTCGCACAGCGTCACCGAGTAGAGACTTCAATTAAACCGACGTAATAAAAAAAAAGTTGCAAAGTCGCGGAAGCCTAATAAAAATCTTTTCCCGCCCACGACTCCGTTAATTACCATAAGTTAATTACAACGACGTGAAAGCAGAGCCACCCCCTTGCGTCGACTTGCCAACCCCCGCTCCGCTCCCTCGTCTAAGCCTAGTCTTGTATATGTATCGTATATATATCCGTTAGCTACCACCACTATTGCCACCCCCTTTGCCCACTTTCGTCATATTTACGAGGCGAACTTTGCTTTAAGCCTGCCGATGTTTTAACTTTATCGCGACCGAAGTATGATTTTACGAGAAGCCCGCGGGCTAAATATGCCCGCGTCGTAAAATTAACGGCGTTTCCATAAAGGAATCCGGTGTGCTTGCGTTAAAACTCGATAAAAGCCAATAAAGCATCGCCACGGAGAGCGCAGTTTAGTATAGTTTATCGTCCTTCCCCTTCACGAACTCTCACGAGCTGGTGTCCACAGTTAACCGGTGCCAACCTGCGCCCATTTGCAGCGTTCTCGGATAAGACTTACGAGGATTCTAAGGAAGGAGAGTTCGAGGACCTCGCGACCTACGGATCCCGATCCTCCGAGGCCCCGCAGGATCTCGTCCCTGCGTTGTTCGCGACCAGCCAACGACCAGCTGTTAATTTTTATAGGCTCCGGGTCGAATACGAAAGTTATCGTATTCCTTGCTATTACCTCGTACGAAATCTGTTAAATCTCGCGATAACACTGCATATCCCGTATCTTTAAAATCCTACGCCGATATATTTGAGACAAAGTTCTACTTGCTTTTATACGGTAAAGCGAGCGCAAAATTTCCGATGGATCCTGTCGAGAACAATGTTACGTAGACTTTGTCGAACTATCGGGAAACAATAAACTACAGAAAACATTGCCGCGAATAGTTGCGTTAAGGGAAAATTTGACGCGATAAACCTACGCTCTCAAACTCGGAAAACCTTGCCTTAGGAAGTTTACGGAAGAACCGTAAGACGCGATCGGTCTGTCGCAGGTTGCATGGTAGAATCGTCGCACGCACCGAGAGTTCGCACAGTGACCACGACGTACACGTAAGATAAGTGGTCGATTATCGTCTGTTCGTCGGGTAATGCCACTAAAAAGCAGCATCTCCGTTGGTCGGCAGATAGTGTTGTCTCGGGTTAGTACTCGACGACACGATCATTTTACAACTGAGCTACTATATATTGGTAATGGGTCGGCTTTATCTGGTAACTCGGTCCTCTGTCCCGTGCAAACGTTGCCTTACACTTCTATCCCCCTCGTACGTACACACCTGCATTTTTGCACATCGGTATCTTTATGGTAACATAAAACGGGTTTACCGAGCAATTTAAATGCCGTTCGTCGCATTAGCCGCGCGCCTTAATAGATACATTTTTGTAATTCTAAAATTAGACGCGCCACAGCGGCAGCGAAGAAGAGTGGCCAATGCGCGCCATGTAATCGTACGTACCGACAAATTAATGTTACTCGTTGGATTCCCTGGCAAGCACGTTCCTCGAAGTTTCTCCGTGAAAAAAAGAAAAATAAAAAGAACAGTACACGGAATATAATTAAGGAATTAAATCGTATCAAGGTTCGGTAATACTTGCCGATCGCGCAACTTCTTCCATACTTTGAAAGCTCGCGACGTCCGTTTCGTTTCAACGTTCCAATACTCCAGCCATCTCCGCTGTTTACCATGAACGAGAATACTCGTCCAATTTTCGTAAGCAACGCACGCAGAGGCAAAGGCCAGGAAAGAGCGAGTGTCGTGGCGAGCAGAGAGAGCCAAACGGAAAGGGACACGAGCGTCCACATAACTCTGCGGGATCTAGCGAGCGGGGCACGGAGGCAGGACCCGCACAACAACCCTTTGAAGGTTTATGCCGATTCAGGAACGAGTTGATTCATGAAGACGGGATGGACCTCCTTGGGATCCGCGGCTCGGTGCCTCCAAGGCCGTGGCGGGTGGTCCCGCGGCTTGATTTCTTGTTTCCTACACCACGCTCGATCTGGCCTGCGTTCTCCACTATTGCTCTCTCGCTCGAACTCGCCGAAGAACGCGACGGAAGAACGGATCGAGCACGGTCGTAGGACAGTGACAGAGAGAAGCAACGACGGGAGAGGGCAAAAGAAGGGAACGAGGCCGGCATTCCCCGCTGCTGCCCGTATACCTATAGCGATTGTCGATTTAAATGTTTACTAATAACCAAGCTTGTCCCGCAACCACCCAGAAGTCGGTCGCTTTGCATTTTTATAAGTACATCTTACGGCCGGTTCCGAGAACGAGAGGACGTTTCATATTCATCCGCCGATGCTGCCTGCCGTCGCCGACCGACTGTCCTCTCCTCTCCGTGATACGAGGAGGACTCCTTCTGGCGCGTATTGTCTCTCTACTCTCGATGCATTCGCCCACGATTAGCCAGCCACCGGTATAATCGTTCGCGTTCCATCGTTACTCGTGAGTTGAGTCGGATCGTTAGGACGAACGATCTGTTTCGCTGGACGTTGGCGGTATACGTGAGAACACGTCGAATAAATTCTTCGTTTCCTTTGTGTGCAGCTTTGGTAAGTTTAAAGAGAATTATCGGCAAGAAATGAAGTAACGGTATCTGCAAAGCTGCTCACCTTTCGCTAATATACCTGGAGGTATCCTTCGTAGTTTCTTCTCACAGATCAAGACAGCAATAGGGGATCGAATGATCGATCGAAGGTACAAGGGATGGATGGCTAGATAGGGAGGAAGAATGACGAAGGCATCGAGACGTGTTGTTTTTTTTTTTTTTTATAATGATTCGTTTATTGCGAAAGGACACAGTCTGCAAGCCATCTGCCAATGTGGCATCAACGAGCTCGCGTGAAATTTTGGATACGAATGACTAAAAGGTGATGGCGATCGTTCACTCTCGACATGACATGATATGTTGACAGTCGCTGCGCCCTGCGGCTGTCGCGTCTCGTTTAACGAGAACACCACGAACCTCCGACGTAGTATCTCCGAGTACATTCGTATTTTTCCCTTTACCTTTCTGGAAAAGCTGGACACACACACCACCCTGTGTCGCGGACAGATCGGAGCGCGACACGAGTTCCAGATTCTGTCAGATTACGGGCGGAGTCGGGCGTGTTCGACGATAGAGCGTCGCTTGCGAAATCGACCGAAACAGAAAAAAATTACGGAGGCAGAAAACGAATAGAAGAAAAGATAAAGGAAAAGAAGAAAAGAAGAAAAACGCGTGGCGAACGATACGTCGTCGATTATTATTATCACGATCTGCGACGGTTTCTCCAGGATTCGTCGTCGCGCTAAAGCGCTCTCGAGAAATAAATAAATAATACTTACGTACGGAGAAACTCAGGCGCAAGACGCACGCTTTCAACGTGGTTTTCCTCGCACGGGTTGCGCTCCTCCGTAATCTGTCACAGTAATCAACGATCCATACCCCGTCATGATCGACCGAGTTGACGTGATTCGATAATGTTACAATAAACATCGCGATAACAATAATAATAATCCATAATAATAATAATCATAATAATAATAATAATAATCGTCATCGTCGTTAGTATGAATTATGATCTCCAATATTATAATAATAATATCGTACCTACTCTACATACAATACATACACTGGCCGGACGCTCTCTACTGGGCCCTCTCTACTATTTACAAACGCATAAATAATTATTAATTATTATCGTGTATTTATATATATAGTATTCTTTATGTATAATATTACTGCATAGTAGACACGCCTAGGATAGTGTATCTTTTTTCTTCGTATTTTTTTGTCTTATTTTCCTTTTAAACCGCGATTAGCTGCGCTGCTGCTCTACGGAAGAGATAAACGAGCCTACCGTCTTTCCATCTTTTTTTTTTCCATCTTTCATCGATCGATTTCCAACCTTTCTTTCTCTGCTGTCCCGTTCTTGCTGCGGACAGAAGAAAAATTCGCGACGAAGGACGAGAGGAAGGACGAGGAATCAGGGAGAGATAGGGGCAGGATATAGCAAAGGATCGAGGGAAGCGAAAGGAATCCGAAAGGCGAAGAAGATAATGTGAGAGAGACAGAGACTAGGAACGGTGGAGAGAGATCCAGGGACTTGAGGGGCAGTACATATCATGTATCTCGTTCCGACGTTCTTCGTTCAGTTACTGTACACTAATTACAAGAATGTAGTCTCTGATTATTATTGTCATACACACCACACAACGCGCGAACGGCTGCGCGGCGAACCGTCCCTCGAAACTTCGATTAATAGTAATTAGTCCATCGTCCTCGCGCAAGGGAATCACACTCGCCCAGGTGACTTGAGCTCCTGCGTGGACGGCAGGCTACCGCTCGGATGGGGCGACTGGTCGGACCCACCGGAGGACGTCGTTGACGACGACGAGGGAGACAAGCCCGAAGTCGCGGTGGTGAGAAGCACGCCGCCTCCACCGGGGACACCGCTACCCCCGTTGATCGAAAAAGATTTAACATTACCACTCGCTGACACAGCCGACGCCGAGGTCGTCAGTATACTGGGAGTCGTGGAAGGAGGCATCACCCCACTCAGACCGCCCAAGGTTCTCGAATAAGTTTCCAACAAGGACATATCTCCGGATCCAAGGTGAGAAGCACCGTAGAGGTTTCGGTAGAAATCCGGGTGCCGAACGAACTGCGTTCCCGAGTGCATAGCTGGGTGAAGAGGATGATGAGGTGGCAAACGACTCGCCAGAGGGCTCACCAGCTTTCCGCCACCGCCGCCACCACCTGCGACTCCACCACCACCTCCGCCGCTTTCGCTATAAGGAGACGAGAGACCAGTCATCGCGGTCGGTGTAGGACTCTGCTGATCACCGTCCTTGCTCGCCATGTCGGCCAAAGACCAGATCCTCGGTTTCGTGGTGACCCCACTGCCCCTGGACGACGCGGTCGTGGTCGGTGGAAGATGATGACTACTGGGCGGCGTGCTTTCCGGCGAGGGATGGCGCAGCAGTCGGCCATGAGACGACGCAAGATACGCGGGATGCTGAAGCTGTAATGGATGCCTAGGCTCTCTCTGATCGTATAGGCACTCCGGGCTATCTGGACCGCTATCTGCTCGCGACTCGCTCCATTCGCTCTCGGTTCTACCTTGGACACCGGTGGACCCACCGCTGGTGCCAAGAGGGTCCATCCGATGCGCCGGTCGCTCTCCGTCCTCGCTCGATCCGGTACCCGAATCCTTTGAGTCTGTGGCAGAGAATAGGATTTGTCTTTGGGCAATGAAAGGGAAAAGGATCGTTGGCAGGCGACGCGTTTTGTTGGGAGTGAAAAAGGGGTGTATAGAATCGATGAAAAGGTGGAGAAAGGTAGGCGGATGTTTGCCGTGGTTCTTACCTAGCCGGTCTTTCTCGTCCACGCTCTTTCTTCCACTGTCGTCGTCTTCGTTGTTGTTGTCCTCGTCCTCGACCCTATTCCTCGGCTCCCATGTCATCTTGTTCTCTTTCTTCAAACGTCTCCGCGCATTCGCGAACCACGTAGACACCTGAGTCAGAGTCATCTTCGTGATAATGGCCAGCATGATTTTCTCGCCCTTTGTTGGATACGGATTCTTCTTATGTTCGTTCAACCAGGCCTTTAACGTACTCGTCGTTTCCCGCGTTGCGTTTTTTCTTCTGGCGCCATTTAGATCCATCCCATAACTGAAACAGATCAAAGTAGGCGACTGTTCAGTATCAAAGTCCATCGATTTGTCCCCACTTAGCGTCGAACTTTCAGTTTTCCTTTCCGAAAGATCAGCGATGTCCTCCTGTAAAATCGAGATACCTGTACGGGATTAAACACGTTTCACCGCCCAATGCCAAAAGAAGACTCGAGGTAGCGAATCGAACGAAGTCTTTAACAGGAGTCGCTCGTCCGTCTTTTTATTCAATTCTTCGACATCGGTCGCTTTCATCGTCGTACGATGCGCGTAACCCGGATGTAAGGCAGTCGGGAACGTACACAGGTCGTGATACGTTATACGAGTGAGTTGGATAACAGAGATACATTGCGGGGAAGAGGGGAACCGGAGGAGGAGCAGAAACGAAGAAGAAGAAGAAGAAGAAGAAGAAGAAGAAGAAGAAGAAGAAGAAGAAGGCAAAGCCTCCGGTGGAAGCTCGTGTCGGGAAACTTATCCAATCGTGAGGCTCGTTACGCCTCCCCCCGGAGCTCGGTATAAAAGTCCGAGTCCTGCTCGGTTGGAGGAACGATATAAGCGGGTAGCTACTACTTTCATCCCGAGAGCAGATCTCTATCTAACGGTTTAAGCTCCTTCCTTCCATCGCGGTCGTAGAGGAGTGGAGTGGAAAGGAGCGTAGCAAGAGAGAAAGAGCAAACGACTCGTTTCTCGTCTCACCCTTCGGCGCGCCTCGCCCAGTCCGTCCGGAGCGACCGACCCCCTGGGATCCCATTACTAAAAGACTAACCCTTATCAAAGATTAAACTTCGGTATAACTGCTGAATCGACGGGATCGAAATTAAATTTTCCAGCGGCGAGCACGGCTGGGAGATGCTTACTCCCTTCTTCTTTTTCCTTCTCTGCTCGGCTCTTGGCTTTTTTCCTTGTTCCACCTCTTGCGACATCTCGACATCTTTTCCGACGTTGCGGTCTTCCGCCCTGTGTTTCTTTATTTGCTCTGGTCTGACGTAAACGGATGAATATATTTTCTTAAGAGTTTTAACGTATCTCCTCTCTTTTCTAAGGACATGCGAACTGGATAAAATTTAGGAGATTCCTACCCACGTAAAATCCATCCTCGGCGCGAAAAATACGAAACGACGAGATACCGTTAGTCGAAATCCCAATAGAGTCGACACGGAAGCGCACCTTCGTCGACGGCGATGCCCCGTGACGGGCAGCCGCCATTATCGGGCTTTATTTTCACCCTCTTTCGTTCCAGCGAGCTGGCAAGAAGGTACGGGGGAAGAGAGGCAGGCGTGTGTGGACGCGCGACTGACGTGTCGACGGATCGAGCGGGTTGGGGAGATGGTCGCGACGGGATGAGATGGGAAATTAATAAAACTGTCACTTATCTGCCCCTCCCCGGGGCAGGCCTACACGCGCTATCTGCCGTCTCTTCTGTCTTCCTTTCGCCCCTATCTTTCCGTGCCGATTGTGTTCCCTTCGCAGCCCCATCTGTCTCTCTCTTCCACCGCTGTACCGAAGTCTGTACGCGGGATTCGCAGCAGCTGAAACGAGGCGCTAAACATTTCAATTTGACATCACAGCCGCCTCCGCGAGAGTGTAGACGTAACGTGCTCGTTGGCGAGCGAGCGCACTCATACACGCGCGTTTCTCCCAGAATACTCTCCATCCTCTTTGTTCTCTGCTATCATATCCTGCGTTCTATCCTATCCTATCCATCCGGCAAAAGCGTCGAGGGTCGAAGGCTCGTACACGCGCGCAAAGAGAGCGAAAGAGCGGAGACGGCGAACGGGAGAAGCAGGAAGAGACGGAGGATGAGAGAAGGAGGCGAGAGAGGTGGGCCAGAGCACGGCGCGGCGTACCGGTGATACAGAGAGGAGCAGGAAGATAGAAAAGCGGCGAGAGAAAGAGAGGCGAGGATGGCTTAACTCCGGTCTGTTTGCGAGGAGCAAATGGCGTTCTGCAGTTATTTTAAAATTCAGCCGGTGGCAGGGGGTGCGGATCGGATTAAAAAATCAGAGTGGAAGCTTGTTTCTCATGATAACAGCCAGCCGCCCCCGAGAGCGGGAACTGCTGCTGCTTTCTACCGATTCCGTCTCCCTGCCAGCTACTGCCAACCCCCCGCGCGTTTGTCGAGCCTCTATCTCTCCGCCTCTTCCGCGTCCATTCGTCTCTCACTTCTTCCACCCTGCGTTTCTCTGTTTCCTTTTCCTCGTGTGTGCCACAGCGCTCCAACTTTTCCCGTCTCTTTCCACACGACGCGACGCCTCGCTTCTCTGTAACGCTTCTCTTCCAATCTGTCTCTCGCTCGGCCTCCGGTATCGCCATACAACCATCGCGAACGCATACACCGAAGGGCATTTCGACGACCGCTTTAAATACGGCCGCTGCATGAGCTCCAAGCCGTTCCCGTTCCCGCATATACAGACGTGTCGTGTATATCTATATACAAATCGTATTATATACGCGTATATAGGCACAGCTATGATCGTACGTGCGAGCCAGATCGGCCTCTTTCCTCTTCTCGCGCGCCAGGGGTTGATCGCATCAACTGCTTGTTTCCATGGCGATTGCTAATCGGCCCGTCCTTCGCTTCCCGCTTCAACGTCGCGCCTTTGTTCGCCTTTCTCGCACCCGCCCGGGGGTTAACGCGTCAAGCTACAGGCAATCTGCCTCCAGAGGTGCCAATAACTTTATCCGATTCTTTCCCTACCGCTCAGCTGCCTATAAATACTCCATTTATGCTTTTTAGTGCTGTCGCTTTTTCTTCTCTTAAATAATTGATACGCTTGAACATCCTTCTTGTCTGTTAATTATAGGTAAGTGTATCAAGATAAAGACTCGGTGATCGAAAAGAAAAGTAATCGAATCTGAAGTAGCAATAACTCTACGATAACGGAATTGGGCTTCACCCTTCCAATTCTCCGGACACGAAGATACAACACCACCCCTTAAAGAAACGGTTCGAGCGAATCAACCATTAAAGCCCGCTGAAACAGCCATTTTTCGCGACCCTCGGCCGCACGGCGGTTAACGTAAACGCGTTTGTCATGGCGTAGCCTTTAAGAGGGATAAGAACGGGGGTGAGTGACCATGGCCAGCTCGAAACGAGGCAGGTGTGCGGGCTCGACCGACTCCGCCCCTCGTTACCGCTCGTAACTAGGGGTGATATCCGACTTCTTTTTTCCCTCTCAGTCGTTCTCACGCTACCACCTCTATCCCCTTTTCCCACTCTTAGAATCTATACCCTCGACACACACCTTTCACAGGTATGGTTCCGCGGGCTCCGCGGTCTTTATCAACGCGAAAGTGCAGCCATTTCGGTGACGGCGCCATCTTCCCTTGGTAGATACGTGTATGCACGCATACCGCGTCCCCTCGCACGCGTTCACTCACCTAGAAGGTACCTGCCTCATGGTCGAGCTTCGGTTTAATCAACCGCGAAGCCACGCCAACCTTCTGCGGCCCCTTTCATCCGTCTCTACCTCCGATTCATGGTCGGCTAGAATATCGCGACAATTAGATACATGTACTGTGTGTGTTCGAGTGGACAGTTTTGGACGCTTTCACTTCTTCCCTTTTTGATATCTTTTATAGTAAATATTTTTTACAATAATCGATTGTCCACGCTGTAAGCTGAGTCCTTTACGTATCGAGCAAAACCTTTGAAACGTTTGACCTAAAAGCTGATCGTATAATATTGTAAAAAAATTCAATTTCAATTTCGTCATATTAAACAAAATTAGACGCGGGAATATAAAAATATCGACATAACTGGTTCGCAAAGAGTTAGGGAAGAGTTAGGGAATTTTTAGAAGAATAGGAATAGAAATGCCTCGAATTTCCATCGTGAACCGACGATGAGAGACTAGCTCGATCGATGCACGATCGAACCAAAGACGGATAAAAGGTAGAAGACGACGACGATGATTCTCTCCTGGCGGTTTATACGACGAACGCGTCTATCGTGTACCGATGTCGTCGCGTTAAATTCTCAGAAACGCTTCGGAGACTTGCAACACGTCGCGCTCAAGTTTTGCGAACGTGGTGACAGTCGGTTGTTCCACATCCAACTTTATTACCAGTTGCTCGCAACGTGACAGATCGATCGTAAACCCGGCGGTGCGCGCGTGTGTACGCACGTGTGAACGTGCGCTGAGAAACCTGGCAGAAGAGGTAAGTGCACCCACACGCGGGCACGACTAACTCTCACGACGAAGATTATACAATCTCACTCTCACTCCCTTTCTCCGTCTCCATTGTACGTGTAACCGAGTTTATATAAAATGATACACGGTTCGCTACTTTGTCATACGATCGTTTAAATCCATCACGAGGCACACACCGCCCCGTAGGAGCCACGATTAAAGTCACTCGCCGCTGAATTATCGTCGACCGAGATTACTCGGCAGCGCGGCGCGCTGTTATGGCTAGCTCGCGAAAATTTACAAAAGCCAAACGACTCGCAGCTCCGAGTTCCAGCGGCTACACGCTCGTATGTCTCGTTCTACCGTTACACCGCTGCACGAGTCTTTAACGCTCGATAAAGAACACGCTGAGTCGAGTATGTAATTTGTGTCTGAAATGTAACCAGCTACCCTTTAGGTAAAAGGACACGCTCTTCTGTAAAACATTAATTCATTCCACGCGTCTACGAACCTCGAAAAATTTCCACGCTTAACATTTTACAACTCACTCAACGCTTTGCGTCCCTACGTACGTACATACATACATATATACATACATACATACATACATACATACATATATATATATATATATGTATGTATATATATATATATGTAACTTTGATTTTCGAAACAACGTATACGTTTGCATAATTTGCAAGAGTTTTAGAATTGTACGGAGAGTCGTGTTGGCAGGTACTCAAAGAATTGATTAATCGATCGACCTATAAATCTTTAAAACGACTCTTTCCTCGTAGCATAAAGCATGCACGGATGACCTTTCGACACGCGTTATTCGTAAAGCGACGTTCACCTGGATGCTCGTTCTCGCGAGGAGAATATCGGTAGAAGGGGTGCGGCCCGGTCGTTAAATCCAAGTCGACCGCTCGACAGACCTAATCTGCGTCCATTAAGGCTAATGAGAAAAGCGCGGAGGCGCGGCTGCGAGACGACGAAGCGCTGTCATCTGCACGTCGAAGTTTCAAGAAGAGAAGGAGGGACGCGGTGGCATGTCCCCGCTAACGAAAAACGCGTGTCGGTGACTTTTCAGCGGCGCAACCCTTGCGAGGCAAAAACCACCCTCTAGGACTAAAACCGGGTCATTAAACGGCCGTACATCATCGCGGGACGTGACACGTCCTGAAACGCCGCGCGCGGGGCCCGGACTCATTAACTTCGGGATATTCCCGGTTTCTGCCGGATCCAAGCACGGTTTGACGAGCGAGCGAGTCCTCCGGGAACGCTATAGACGAGAATGAATTTGTCCTTTTGTACGGTTCGTGCTTGAAGATCGATCGAGAGGCTCTTGGCTCTGGAGTTGCAGATTTCAGATGCGGAATTAGGTATTCGAAAAATCTGTGCAAAGTTACAGATTTTGGAATAACAGAAAAGATTCGAGTCATGGAAATTCCATCGTAATCGACCGTGAGTTTCCGATATACGTAGAACAAATGATACAGATTAGTATCAATTTGAGTCTGGAACTAAGCTAGGTAGACATTTTCGAAAACAAGATTATACAAATTCAATATGTAGACACGCGAGTAGACACTGTTGCGCGTTCTACGTAGAATAGTAGGAGAACGATCGATGAACAACCTTGTTAGACGCCTAACCGTTAGGATGAATCAGATGCGCGGCATGATTCGATGTAATTCTATTGCGAGAGCGCAGACGGCAAATATTTGGCGGGGCTTTCGGAAAGGGTTGGCAATATACTCGCGGCGTAAATCAAATAAGCGATCTTATCGTCGAAACGTACACCGGTTGTTGGCAACGCTAAATGGTCTTAGATAGGATCGACGTTCGTATCGTTCTAGGTTTAGTAAATAATGCACGGACAATATCCTCTCGATACAAAACTCTCTGTCCGTAAAGGTATGAGACGACGGAAAACGTTTCACAATCGTGTAACGAAGGGACCTTTCGGTATAAAAACTCCCTTTAATCTTATCGAATTCGTGGGAAACAGCGCTGGATATCGAAGGAAATCAATCCACCTAAGAGCCAATTTCTGTCATGAACAAATATAGGATCCCTCGGTAATAACTCGTCAAACAACCGTACTCCTCTAATGACCGAAATTGATATATGAAGATTTAGCGTTAGATTTGATATGTATCGATAGTATAATGTTTCGGGCTAACGAATTAATACATACGTGTCTCCATTTCCTTTTAGGTAACAATAGATATGTAGATCGATACATTAAATATTTAGTTCCTACGTGAAGTTTCTCTAATTCCGAGAAATACTTCGATCTTGATATGTATTCCTAGCTTACGAGTAATTATCATATTTGTATACTTAACACATATACTTGTATACTTATCAACCAAATCCATGGAAACGGCGGATTAGAAAAATCACCGTATAAATCGAATTAAAGGAAAAGAAAGAACCATAGAAACTTCCTGATAAATCTCTAGCTTCCAATGCGATTCGCGACTTCACGCACTCTCATTTTCTTTCGTCTATTTCCTACACAAAATCTTGAACTAGACGCTCGCACCAAACATAGATTTCCCCAACTATCCGTGAAAGAAATGGGTTCGCGCACCTGTTCGCCGAGAAAAAGGCGACGACGACCGGGCGAACGGCGATTAAGATTCGCGGATCGTCGCGACGTCCTTAAACGCGCTCGAGGCCCGAAGCGCGTGCCGACACATCGGTCGTTGTACGGACACACTTAATAATACGTGTCGTCGATCGAGGGACGCGGCGCGAAACGGGAGGAAACCGAAGCCGGACATAGGAGCAGCCTATGTAAGCGCGGCCTGTGTTCGTACAACCAGTGACTGCGCTACCCACTGGCCGCTTGTTTCTTATTGTTTACCCTATATGTCCCCGGAAGCAGGGCCAATCCGCCGGAAAGACGAGACCGTTAACCCACACGATCCCAAGACCTCGCGGCCGTGCATGCCAACTCTGTATTATTGGCTTTTTGTATGCTTATGTTAAACGGTCGACGAAGCGCGCGCCCTGGCATAATGTGCTCTACGATCCTCACCACCTCGTCGATTTTTACGTGACTCCGTCTCGATCCTTTCTCTTCGCTTCTATCCTCATTTCTCTTTTTCTTCTCCTCTTAGCGAATACGTTAGGAAACGTTGCAAAATTGCGACGAGTTACTAGAATAGCCAGAAAATGATTCAGCGGCGAGAAACTTCGTAGCGAACGATAAAAATCGAAGTAGAGTAAAATATGAGTGTCTCGGAAGCCAAACTGATCTTCGCTTCTTCCGATCGTCTCAATAGGTGGATCATATGCAGGATTGATGTTCAATTCTCAAGTTTCGCCTCCGATATACAGCATAGTTGAGTAAATAATTGTTTCCGCAAAAAGAACCTGTGAACACGTTGCTATCTTATTAACGAACGCAAAAAAAAAGCAGACACAATACCGGTACACGGTGTATTGATAAAAGTTTTGCGTTACGTAAGTAGCGGCCGGACATTGAACGAGCATTATCGATGCAACAATCGTTACTCAGCTGCTATTAGCGTCATCGAGCTCGAGCTTCTTCGCGACATAGAATCGCACGTGCGTGGGAAAAAGCATCGATAAATGTCGTGTGGTCAGATCGATCCTCGTTGAACGTTGACTGGTACGCTCTAACGACGTTGAAAAGTTCGTATCGAAGCGTAACACGCAAAAATAAATCTCCTGCCGTGGCTTTTATTACAACGTTTCGAGAAAAAAGACTTCGATAACGTATCGAGTCCACAGCAACAAATAGACTCGCGTACGTGTATGTAGGAAAAATGCAAGGAAAATAACGACTATCGAGTATACGTATACCGATATACTTTTGGCCGATGGACACTCCGTTGGCAACGAGATACGAACTTCTCGTGTCTACGACAATGCGTCCAAGTAGAAAAACGCGGCAATTAACATGTTTAACTCGAGTAGAAATTAATCGCGAAGTGTAGGTAGAAATTAGCCTTGTTTGTTAACGATGTAGCGTCGTTAATGCGTTGAATCATTCGATGTTCCGACGACGGTGCAAGCGTTCCCCCGTCCACCGAAAGAAAATTGATTTCAGTAATATCGTGTTAAATTTGAATTCGATTGCTCGGGGAAGCGAGTACCGTGTGTCGAGGTAATCAAATCGCTGCTCGCTATCTTCACCTATCGATACATCGTTTGCATTAATCAACGTATTCCTCGAGCAAGCGTCCGCTAAAGAACCGAACGAAGAAACAGTGGTCTGTGTATCAGTTCATAACCGCTTATCTTGACAAATGGAATTACGGTCGCGAGAAATTGAGACAAATCGTGCAACACGACGTATCAATCAATTCCGCGGGAAATTTAAACACTTGTATTTCCAATAAGTTGTGTCAGTGTAATTAGCTCGTCGTATCTTCGATCGAATAGTTCGATTCTCCCTTCTTTTTTCGATCGATAAAATCGATTAACGTTCCCCGAATAAACGAATTTGCACCGTGACGAGAACGAGACACGACTGTCGTGATTATATTATTGTACAAAAATTTGGAATTAAATACTTTCGTGATCTTCGCAATATATACGCACGTACTAAATACATACGTATTACGTAATTTCTGTATCGTATATTTTCAGGCTCGTTTCTTTACTTTATCCATAGAATCGTTGAACGTCATTACAGAGCTAATGAAATTTCGAAATGTTTCGTGCAACACGCATGACACATTCGTAAAAGGTATCTGCAAATGTTCGTATACTTTCGTCAGTCTGTGTACGATCAAAGATAAAGAAAGACTAGAGTGTTGGACGTCGATCTCTGAGGACAGACAACGGATCTCGAAGCCGGCAGGTGCATCCCCGGATCTTCCGGTAATTGTTATCGCGGCGAGGAGTTGCGGTTCCGGTGTGGACCGGCGCGGTAGGTCTCCGTAAAGGAAGACCCGGTGCGCGAACCGACTAGACCCAATGGATGCTAAGCAAGCTGTAGTACCCGATCGCTTCCTTGCATACGAAGCAGTCTCCGCCGGAAGTGCGTCACGCGGCAGTATAGATTCCACGAGGTGAGACCGGCGCGGAGAACGACGTCGTTGACTCGTCACCGGGTCGTTGGATACGTGACCGCGGGTCGCGTTTCTCCGGACCAGATCGAAATAACTGATACGCGCCGGATGTTTTATCATTTGCAATATTATCGCGACATAGTGCGTCAAATGTAATACGTATATATTACAAAAATTCGCACACAGATATACCGCCAGTTTATTCGCTTTAATCGCGAACGTCGTTTGCGTGAAAAAAACAGCCACATGTACGTCTAGTTTCTATATCCTCTTCTGAGAACCACTGTTTCAGTATTTCTTTGTGTTCGTATATAACTCTTCGTTAAATTATGTATTACTTTGTACGGAATAATTCTTCGCAACGATCTTGTAAACAACTAATATAAACTACTGCCCCATCACTGGCTACAATATCGCTTGCCCATATTCTCATTGTTTACAATCATCGATCTCATTAGCATGTCGTAAAAGCAAGCTTACAAATCGGTTCGAGTGTCACAGTTTGGCATCTCTATGTACATGAATTCCATGGCGGGGACGCGACGATAACGATAGCCTGATATCAGCCGAAGACAGAAACATGAAAAGGACAGAGAAAGGGGAAGGAAAAATTAAAAAATCCACTTGACGCCGAGAAGAAGGCCGGAAACGTAGATAGATCGATTAATCATCGACAGAGTTCGCTTGGTCCACCTCTCTGTCCCATGCGTCTCCGAAGACAAGCACTCCGAATATTTATAATCTTGGTCTGCGCAGATAATACGATTCCGATTTATCAGGCGGGCGAGACCTTTCACCGATCGCATCGTGACACGCGTTGACCGATTCCAGCGCGAAGCGCGAGAATAAAAACGCCCAAGGCGACAGTCCCGGGTCAACGGAGCGCTAATTTATTGGAATGTTTATGTGGTTCTCTGGCGCGTTATCGGAAACGCGCGCGCGAGAACGCGTCCACATCCCGACCAAAGCTGACTCGCGTGAACGCACGTCGGGGTAAAGCGAGACTTCTCCTCTCTTTCTTCCGCTATATTGTCGAGATTTCGTGCGAGAGAACAGGAGCGTATTGGAGATTCGACTTGCTCGTTCGAAAGACAATTGAGATAATTTCGAAGTGGCAGGAAAACTTTCCGCGCGGGCGACGTCGCTCGGTTTCTTCGGCGGTTAATTAACACGAGGGCACGCACGTTCGATTTGCGTTGAAGCGTTTGGAGAAAGGTATATCATTCTTAGTGGTCATATCGTACGAACGTACTGCGCTATCTGCTCGGCCGAGTCGTATTTCTGTACCGACACCGTGTTATCGTTCCGCGCGACTTTTTTCAACAGCGTGCAACTGAAAATAATTATACAGTTAGCCATTCCGGCTTCGAAAATGTTCGTCGATGGTTATGCCGAGTTTGCAGCGAATCGAGCGAGATTTAGTACACGACTGTCTTTATCACCGCGTGAAATATACGGTGGTACTTTGGAAAGCCTCCACTCGTACGTTCTCCGTGGAGAGTTCGTTGCTTTAAATACGCGGTATTTCTTTCCGAATTGTCCATAAACGTTATCCCCTAATTGTCCAAAGCGATATGTGCCATTTAGAATTTAGGAAGAATATTACCTTCCCCCGGAGAAAACGTAGATTTCTTTTATTTTCATCCCTATTACCTTCGGAGGAAAATCCGAAAGGTCGATGTAGGAGAATCGCAGAGATATTTTGAAAACTCACCCGTTGAAGGGGTAGCTGGCGAAGGCGGCATCGTAAGGATGGTACACGGATGGATAAGGCCACGCTGCCGCGGCTCCTGCTCCAAGATTTTCCTTCAGATCGAGGCCAGTAGCCTGCAAGCAAAGCAATTATACTTGTTAATAACGTGTGGCAACGCCTCGCATGAGTAATTAACGCAACTGAAAAAGACGAATTCTTCGATGCGTGATTCGAGTCGTGATTCGTTCCAATCTGGAACGCATGTCCAATTGCAAAACGAACGGAACATAGTGGCACTATCTTTCGATGTAGAAATGCCATTGAACGATATCGTGTATCTTCTACTCGTGGAAGTCGACTAAAAAATCACGTGTATCACAGAACGTGTCCCAAAATGGAATTCTGTCAACGTTAAAACGTTTCTTTTAATTTTCAGTTATGCTTGTACTACTCGATGCCCGGTACAGAAAAAGGATCTAACCACTTTAACCAGCGGAAGTATCCACTTTTATAAGGACGTGGCGGTTAATCGGCGCCTTCGCGATCGATCTTCAATTCATCGACGATAATGAGAAAAATAGCTGGCAAAGCAGCGATAACAGTAATTAGAATCGATGTGTGCCCTTATTGTTTGCTTCTGTAACCCATAACCCCGACGGTTTGACTTCGTATACCAGCCGCATTTAAACATCTATCAACCGGTAGAATAATAGAACCATAGAATTCTTCTCGCCCTTCGTCGCCCCTTTTGATTCGAAACGCTCCGTTGTCCTTCTCTCCGACTTTTTTCATATGCATTAGCCTTGCATTAACGACATTAATTATACATGGTGTTCGAACGGCGTAGCCATCGCTGGATTGGCGTAATTAGCACTCCAAAATAAGGGGCGGTTCGGGTTCTCGACCTAGGAAATTCACGCGCCCAACATCGCGTTTATTCGAGACTCTTTAAAAACGTTGCTCGACCCATGTAATTTCGAGTGTTTAAACTGAACTCAAAACTCAAAGCAGATCCAGATTTCCGACGCACAGGAATATTCTAAAACACAAGCGTTTCGTCGTACGCTGGCAACGCTAATTTTCACTCGTGACAATTTTTTCCTTTTATTTTCATTTCAGTCCATTTTACTAACGTTTTGCCAATATTTTCTATCGTAAATCTTACGAAGCTTTCACGATTGTTGTAATATTTGATTGTTCGAAAACTTTCGAGTTTTTTATCTACCGTTGTATCGACAAAGATATAAATACGTATAAAAATCGACGACCTGTTCGTAGGTTTCAAATCAGTCACGAAGCAACTGGAAAATCACGATCGAAACGAACGATCTCGTTAAAAACGGTGCTCGATAGGTGCAAGTAGAAGAGTCTGGCGAACATTAGCCACGAAGGTACCTCGAGTACGTGGTTCCGCGCAACCTGTGTGTGCAATCTGCTGCTCGGTTACGAGGAGAGACCACACTCTTATGCGACTACCCCTTAAGCTCGATCATAAAGAGCGACGATAACAGGCCGGCCACGGCGACGGCTCGAACACGACAGTGTTCCACTGTTACGACAGGACGGATTCATAAATTTACGCTTCGCAGCTATTTTCTCCGTGTATGCGCTTTGTGTGTGGTCCGATAACCTCTCTCGGTCGGACGAATACACGCGATTACCGATCCAAAGTCGCTATGCTTCTTCTCTCCTCCCATGCTCGCCTATATTAACATCACACTGTCCAGGATCTTTCGCTGCGATAACATCTCGATTATCGTTGAACGCTTCGCGAGCGTGCATGCCAAATGAAAGCATCTTTCTTTCTCTCTCTTCTGCAATTGGCGAAGAAAAACTTGTGCCAGATTCGATATACGTTTAGAATCCAACGCGTATAGTATCGTCGCGAGTTGGTCAATCGACGAATTCGTTATCTCTCCAATGAAACTAGCGGTGATGCAAGATAAGCGGTAGATTCGTACGAACAATATTTTAACGAAGGTTAGACACTGGTAGAATTTTATATATAAGAAAAAAAGGAATACAGGAAGAGAGAAAAGATTTAGTGAATGATCACGAAAATTTTTGGCAATTGGAACTGATTACGTTGATAGTAATAAAGACGAGAAGATCTTCGAGCGGCCGTGGATGCAACGAAACGAACTTTTAAGGCTGCTGGTTGAAAGGGATGAAACGCCGCCCGTGTGAATATTGAGCGCGAGCCGTGCATTGCGTTGACGTTTATTACGCGGGAACAGTCGCTCGAGTCGTGATAGCATAATTAAACAATGCAAGGTGAAATCGGGAAAGTACGCACCAGCGAATGGATGCAGTATAGAGAATAATTTTACCCGATGGCAGATTTTGTATAGTTCTCAGCTCTGTTATTCACCCATTGATATCCATTGTCACAAATAGTGCCGATTAAAATCATCTCGATTTCCCTTATTTTAATAGATCCTTCGTTACAAAAAAAAAAAAAAATAGTAGAATTCTATCATTCTCCATAAATTTTTAATTGTATAAAAAAATAATTTCAAACTTCGCCTAACCTAATCCAAATAATAATCTTCGACGAAAGAGAAAAAGAATAGAATCCAAATCTACTCACCGTAGGCGTGTAGAAGGGTGCCTGTTCGGCCCCCAGGCTCGGAAAATAGGCTGCCATGCCCTCGGAGGCGGCGGCGGCGGCCGCTGCCGCGTACGGCGCGCTGTACATGGAGAGCGCAGCCGTCGGTAGCGCACCAAGACGTTGATAACCGCCGAGAATCTCATACTGACAGGAGCAGACAGTTTGACCCGTGAGCGGATCCGTGAAAATGGGTCTTCCGGTGTCGCAACACCGTCCGGTCGGCGTTGGGCCGCCGGTCGTCGGTGGCGGATGACCCTGCGACGGGCTGACCGACGTGGTTGGGCTACCTGGTGGCCTAACCACCGCGCTGGTCACCGCCATCCTCGCGTTCGACAGACCGGCAGCTACGCCCAGGGGATGATTCGTGGTGGTGCCCGCTACGCTGACCAGCGACGAGCCGCCTGCGCTCAGGATCGTACCGGAGACCGGCGAGGCCGCAGAGGACGTCAGCGACGAGCTCACTGTCACAGGACACTGGAACAATAGATAGCATAATTTTTTATTAGATTGTATAGTATATACGTAGTTTGTGTGATAGCATTATACAGATTACATGGATATAGAAGAAACGAAAGGATTGGCGTGATATTGATTAATTACTTAAGTTAGGGAAAGATAAATTCTGTTGTTGTTATCGGTATCATTAGCGATAAGAAGCGTGTACAGAAATTATACGAGAGATCTCTGATTGATTTTTTTGTAATCGCGGTTACAGATATTAAATTATGAAACGTGAAGTCACTAGGCTGATGCAATAATTAGGATAATAGTGTACGAAATTCATTTGAAAGACGTATAAGAAAAAGCGAACTTTTTGAGCGCTTTATCGATATATTGTGATATTCGACGAGAAATACGTATTTAGATAAAAAGACTTCTTAGCTTCGACCGAGATATGACGTATTATTATATTTACCAAACAACAGACGGCTACGTGATCGATCGTATACATGTCCAGCGCCCCGAACATTCGTCGGTACGTATCATAATTTAAACAGCAGATACATTCTTGACTAAAAATTGTTTGCATTGCCGTGTATCGGTTATGAGCCACGCGTTAAAAGGCAAAAGGATAACTTGCGTATCTCCGCGAAAACAAGATGTTTCGCGTCTTTCGACAAAATCGTTCCGAAAACGCGCACCTTAAACAACGACTAGCAACATCGCCACTGTTTGCTTGAGAATTCTCGCCGACCGCCCTGCTCCTTTCTCTCTCTTTCTCTCGGTAAACAATCCATAGTGGGAGACTGCGTTTATGTTCCGTGGATCACCCACTCTCCGTGGATCCCTCTCTTTACCTTTTCTCGCGTTACACGCTAACTGCTGCTCTTTTTCCCGCAATTTTTTATCACGAGCTTAAAATTTACCTTCGTCCCTTGACCTAGTCGCGGTCAGATTTACGCCCGACATTTGTCGTTTGAGCGACGGCGAACGACCGTGTACCAGGTGCTACGAACCGTCGTCCATTCGCGCCGCCATTAGCTGGTTACGAAATCGGGAAACTCGTAATCGTCGTGTTTTCACGTTTGTAGACACTCGTTCGACACTGCCATACGCGTCGAGTCTTGCTCTTGCGACCGTACGTACGCAACTGGGTACGTACGTAAAAAAGTTTGCCCAGGAGAGACTACCGGTATTACCGTCGAAGATTCGCTGACAACGTCAACGCCAGCATCACCGAGGCTGGACGTTTTAATCGTTACTCGATCTCGAGCCGTGTTACACGTTCTCCGATTGCACGGACGCACGCGAAGTGGAGCAGGTCGTGAGCTTCCCATTTTGCTGCGCGCCAGCTCGTTAAGAACGAATTAATGGTCGTTGATCGCGGGAAAATTGATCGAACGGCGTTATGAAACGCGCCACGAGTTAACTGCGTACGATATCGTGTTCGGTTGCAAGTCCGGTTGGTTTAGCGTTTCTCGAAACGGACCGATGAATTCGTTGATACGCGAGTCCTTAGGTTAGATCGTTTGACCGGATAGGAAGACAGTCGATTCGTCGTGGAAACTATTACAAATTATTCCAACCGTTGGTCGAATTTTAGCAACTTCCGTAAGAACATGCGCATAATTTACTCGCCGTTATCTAAACATGCTAATAAACGATGTAACATTTCCATATTAATCGCGCGACTTTCTCTCGGAGCGAATTGTGTGTACGAAATATCCGAATCGTATCCGTTTAACCCGATATATCCGTGGCGCGCAGCCTCCAGGGAACCGAGGGACTTCCGTTAAACACACACCTGCCGACGCGATTGTTTCCGATTTACGAAACAATAAACGCCTCCGGTGGCACGTTCGACGCCGATAATCGGCGACAGGCAGAGCAACAACGGGAGAGCAGCTGCGCGAACGAACCACACCCAGAAAGAGAAAGAGAGAGAGAGAGAGAGAGAGAGAGAGAGAGAGAGCGAGAGGGTGAGAGAGAAAAACCACCACCCTAAAAGGACTTTTCTAGCAGCGCAGCAGCGTGAAAAGCCAGAGGAGCAACTGCTAAGTCTAAAGGTCTTGGACGCGCGTTCCCCCATTTCCATTCTCGGGAAGGTAAACCGAAAATCAAGCCCGTACATAATACCAAGGCGTCCTCATTAATTCCATATCAAACAGCACGGCTAAATAGATTAGCGGGTTGAGTGGCTTTCGCGCGGCGGAGCCTAAACAAACCCCCTGCGCGTGGAACGTCCCCATTCGACCGCATCAATCCATCCATCCATCCATCCATCCATCTATCCATCCGTCGCCTCGTTTCGATGGCTCCGAAACATATTGCCGAAAGGCAGGACCGCGCGTGCATTGTATTGGGACGAAAAACGTGACCCGCCGCGCATTATGGCACCGAGAGAGTGGCGTTAATGCGTGTCCCGGTTACGCTGTTCTGTCTGACGCTTCCAACTGCCTGGCGGAATAACACTGTGATGGTCAGGATCCATGCAGCCGTGGCTGGAAATCGCGTTTGACAGAAAGGACAAAAGTATCTCGATCGAACTCGATAAAACTCGATACGTGCGTTGGGATGCTCGGTTGGCCAAATACACATCGTCCCTTCTCTCTTTTTGATCATGCCGCGTTTCGAGCTACGGTTTTGCTAATACGCGCACGCGCGAATTGTAAGCTACAGGGGCTTACACCGGTTGATATTTTAATCGCGGTCGCGATGATCGATCGTCGCGCTATTTCGCCATTTATTTGCCGGAATTTGTCTATAGTTTTTGCTACCATACGAATCAATTTTTTAGGAGTCTGATAAGAATCGTGAAAAGAATTTTAGTCGACATATACAAATACATGTTCTATGCCTATTATTGCACAAACGGCATCGTATCTTTCTACGACAGAGAACAAAAGCAAGACCTAATCGTAAAATTAAAGGGACTTACTTTCAAAAGTTTGAATATCTGACGAAACTCGGATTCCCTAAATCTTAGCACGTACCGCTATGATTTTCATCCCGCCGTGTGTATGCTTGCATGGACAAGATTCGGTACGCCTGTGTATCGGGTAAAAGACAGAAGGTCGCAGGAGCCGCAGGAAGAGTGCATCGGGGCGGCAGATATACTGCGAGGCGGCCGTTCTCACCAGGAATCGTAAGAATCCTGTGAGAGGTCCTCGAGAGAAAAGCAAAGGACGGGAAGAATGCGCTTCGGGGCTCGGGATCGGGCATGGGGTTAAACGACGAAGCGTGTTGGCGAGTGTCCGGAGCCACGGACCATAATTCAGTCCTACGGTCCGAGAGGAGAAGAAGAAGCGGCCGCCAGTTCCTGAGTTACTCCACGCGATCGCATCGAACGAGAGAAGTGAGAGCCCGTGTGCAGCACTCTCGCAACCGTGTACACAGAACCGGCAACTATATCACACCTCGGAGCTCGTAGTCGCCAGATTCGCCTGGCTCTCGCCACCTTTAAAGTAGCGTTCAAGGTAGCCACGTCGTGGCTATAGCCCTGGAGAGTTCGTCGAAGCTGGCTACCACGAAGAGCGACAATTATTCGCGCGCCGAGGGATCGATATATCGAGGCATTAGCCCGATAGGATGGCTCGTTTGTTCCACGACGATGCTAATTGCCAGTGCCACGATTTCTCTCCGGGGCGCACGCAGCTCTTGGCCAACGGGAAACGGAAGCTGCGACCACTGTCACGTATGGCAAGGATGCATTACGATACGATTACTGCACGACTTCAGCTACAGGTTCTATCGTAGTTGAACGTGTCGAGGACATGTCGAGAAGGAATTTTAGTGTTCGGTAGCTCGATGGCAACTAACATTTCTAGGTGTCAACGCTGCAAATGTCTCGAACAAGGAAAATGGTAGCGTTAATGGTTTAGATAGAGGTGGAATGCCGTAGTCGAGTTAAATCGTACGTAAGATTATCTGGAAATTCCATTGAACGTCTGTAGCAAAGGAGCTTGTCCGATACCGTATATTTTCGATTCAAACGACGATAGTTGATGGTTAGATGGTTATATTGGAGTAAAAAGAGACAATTCTTCTAACGCACCTTACGATATTCCAAAAGAATCGGGTTACCTTAACAAGTGACCTGATACCAAGAATATATTTTTGGAAATTATCTGTATCGTCGTGAAATCACGCGAACGGGGGCGCAGAGGAACAGGAATGGTAAAAGAGGGGTTCGCGGAAGGCCCGAGGTATCGGATGACACCTTGTGCGCGGCTTTGCAGAAAATTCTTCGCGATTCCGCTCATGGACAATGCCATTCTAAGCTCGGCATACCTGTGTCGGCGGAGCCCACGAAAAAGCGATATATCGTGCACGCGGGGCTGCGTAGACACTCGGATGGATGATCGATGGACGTCCGATCTCGGCTATGGAAAAAACTGGAAGTCCTCGGGTGGAAACGGTCGTCGAGAGAATGCTTGGCTACGCGATCGAGAGAAGGGCCTAGCAAACCAGTACATACTTACGCTCTGCTCGGCTCTCCTCTTTCCTCTTGTTCTCGCCCAGCTCGGTTCGGTGCACACGGCCGCAAGAGATCAGCCCTCGGTATACACGCGTTTTATGACACGATTTATATGCACAATGTAACAGTCGCGTCGACGTGGGAACACGCAACGTTGCGATCTCGTGTCGTTCCTTTCTTCTGCTCGCCCCGACAAGAACTGTCCCTTCTCTTGGTTCCGCGGCGAGGAAAGATCATCGGGGACCGGGTCCGAAGGAAAGACACGCGATCGCGACGGTAGATTGACCAATGGCTTTTTTTGGCTGTGGTCGCGGCGTGCGGATCGTCTCACATCGCGCCGCGGTGTGGAACGGCAGCGCGGACATGGCGCGCTCCTTCGAATTTATTGCGTATCCATATTCAGCGGGCCGATGGTTCGCTTTAACGCGTTCATCGTCGCCATTCGTTGTTTCCGTGAAACGGCAGTACAGAGTGGGGCGGAAGCGTGGAAAAAGGAAAAAAAAAACAGAGAAAGGGAAGATGCTTCGACGAACGTGTCTCTCCGATATAAGCGCGTTTTATCGATCCTTCTTTGAAAAACGTAGCACGCGATACCGAATCAAGTATAACCGCCTCGGCGACTAATCGCGACGCAGAAAAAATTCGAGACCGCTGCGTGTGTCTCAGGAAATCGTGAGCGCGCTGGCTGCGCAATCCTATTCGCGTGGAAAAAGCTAAAGAGCGAGAATACGAGTAGAAGGTGCGCGTTGGAACGAAGAATCGGATAGCGAGAATAAGCACAGGGTATACAGAGGACCGATGCACGGGAGCTCGATGCAGCAACGAACTACGTCGTGTTTCCACGATTTATAGATCCGAAAAGAGAATCGGTTATCCTGTGGACACAGATGCGCCGCTGTTTGCACACGAAGCATTTGTCACGCGTGTCCTGGCGAGAGAAAAGGGACCGGTCGAGAGATGATGCCCTCTTTGCAACGAGGCCCAACCGAGTCAATATTGACTCCTGGCCAGATTGATGGACCTTCTTCGCGTGTGTGTTTAGGCCTCACAGCACTTACTTATGTTCCCACCCTGTTCTCGTTAGTCCCTGTTTAGTTCG
The DNA here is from genome assembly GCA_014737475.1 of Bombus confusus. Taxonomy (NCBI): domain Eukaryota; kingdom Metazoa; phylum Arthropoda; class Insecta; order Hymenoptera; family Apidae; genus Bombus; species Bombus confusus. Next base: position 8,626,753 of record JACXIV010000002.1, on the reverse strand, counting down.
CCCCTTGCTGTTTCGTTCGATCGTTCCGGGAAACCCACGTAAGATACAGAATGGTAATATATAGTAGGTTAACGTTGTCGTAATTTTGATAGTTATTCTCGATTGAATGAGAACATGTTTGGTTAAGATTCGATTGAAATATTTGAAGTACACGCGGAGAGAATCGTTTGAAACAAACAGAAACCAAACTGATCAACTTCATAGAGACTAATTGTTTGGTTAAATACGTATCTTGCTACTAAAATTGGTTCTGATCGCATATCTAATAAATGCACTTCCTGTAGATTGTTCGTGGAATTCTGAAATCTCGATTGTACCAAACTGAACGTAACTTTAGAGTTCATTAAGGAACGCTTCGTAGAAAGTGCGATTATTTTATCAATAATCCCGATCGCGTTTCGTTTGAACCGATTTCTGAGAACATCGGTCCGCGAATTTTATATATCGGCGTGCGTTTCGTATTATTATCGAACAAAACTTCAACAAAAGGGAGCTGAATGAAAACACGAACCATTCATAATCACACCCAATTCTTCGATCTTACCTCATTGACCAAAACGTTTGCGAAACCTTCGAACGAGTAAACACGTAACGAACAGTGCTCACGTACTTTCTTAGAATCCGATCCGTCAATTTCGCTAATGAACGAGGAAAAACCAACATTCGCGTCATTATTAGAAATATCGAACATTAATTAGAATTAGAAACATTATTTCGAAATATCGAAACTCAAAATGAAACAAATGGTCAATACAAAAACACGAGCAATGGTAAAATCAAGACACAAACAGGACGAAAAGAGTTCCAAATCTCTTTTCTGAAAGCTCGCAAGGGAGGAACTTTTGAAATTCTCAAAATCGAACGATACGACACGAAAACTTCTGTAACCTTAAGGACGTGGCAATCCGTAGTGAAAGACGAAATCCCTGGGGAATCCCAGGGAAATCGTAACACACCGAAAAGGCAGGAAACCTGGTCGGTTTCGGTTCCTAGGGCCCCGAATGTAAACGAAATCTGATAAACCGTGAAATCGTTCGTTCTCACGGGGTTTCACTGTGGCCGCATGTGCTGCGCGGTATCCGGTTAAATTAATTCGCTGCTCGTTACTAATCGGTACGCTCCTTCACACTCGCGGCTCTCGTATATAGGACGGTCGACTGGAGGAACGTTATCAAAACGTAAGATCGAAGCAAGGGGTTGCGAACGAACGGAGACAATCATGGTTGCCGGGCATGGAAGGAGGTTAAAGGGCGGCGAAAAAGGTTTGCACGCGTTTCGACAAAAGCGAGCAGGCGAGGAACGAGCGGTCTCTGGTTCTGGACTCTCCACAGGATCGCCATCCGACACCTAAGTTTCGCCGTAATGCGATTAACAGCGTGAGTGGCGTTATCAAAAGAGAACTCGCGACGATACAATAGCGCATCCGGCGTCATTTGCTAACACTGTCAGCCGAATGATACCGGTATACGTCCGTCTCTACGCATTGTCGCACGATACTTTCGTCCTCGTTGGCACGATCGTATTCTCCGTGCCGGTATACCTAGACACCTCGATCTCTATTAAACATACACACACGTAGTCGAGCCAGGCTATTAAGCGATACCGAGGCTTATCGCTCGGAAAAGAGTTACTTTGTAATCTCAAAGCAACGTGTTAGATGTTGCGTTGCGAGAAACAAAACTCGAGACTCGAGCTCGAGACACTCTTCCTGCGACTAGTCTGTGATCTGTTTTTCACGCCTCGCTTTCACGCTCCTTCTCTAGCAAACACCAAATCGAGTCGTGTCTCTTTGCAGAGTCTGAGTTATCTAAATGTATGCCTCGATAAGGAATTTTTTTTTTTTTATTTGCTTGTATAGTGTAGGTTTACCTTACGATGGGTGTTGATCTTCTATCTTCGAGATACAGTTATACGGTTTATTAATAATATTAGTTACGATTTCTTAATACATTGTTAGGTACCTTTTGTTTGTATATATGTTCCTTCAACGATGACGAAGAAGAAATGATATTAGATAGACCACATATTGTAACAATCTCTTTGACTTCACTTTGCTTCCGAAGACAATTCCGCGTTTTTCAAGAAAAAAATGGAAACACTGTTCCAAAAGAGGTACACGGTCTACACCTAAACGTCTCTAACAACATCAATTACCAGGAAATCTACTCTGCTCTCGAGAGCGAGTTTCGCGTACTTCGACTAACAACCACGTGGCCATTCCACCGTACAAGTTGCTAGCTCGAAAGGGAAAAAATTCGTCCTAACACGAATTGGAACTGGCTGCAATGTTGGCGGACTGCTAAGGGTTAAACGATCTCGGAATACAGAGAGACAGACGGGGAAACCGCTGAAACAGGAAAGTCACGGGACACCGAATTCGTAATGGTTCGTTTACAAGCAGCCCCGCGGAATTTATTGCACTGCACGCGATACACACACACGAACGAACATACGCAGAGATCGGTGGTCGCGAACCAATGATTTATACCGTGAGAAAGATTAGGCATTCGCGACTGAACCCTTCTTTCGCGCGGGCACCACTACCGTTACACGCGCGTGGAAAACGTGTGCTCACGTCTCTGCTTGGATAAAATAGCAACGACTCCTGTAACGACAATTTCAATAAATTATCCAGCTGCCGCGCGCGCGAACGATCAGAGATCTCCGGCGCGTCTCGCCTTCCCTCGAATGCTTCGAACACCGATTACACACCGATCTTTCTACCTCAGAACTTAGCATTCTCTCTCTTTGGCTTCCGTAGAATCTGCGGCGACGTCTCCCGTCCCCGAGCAACGAGAAATGCATGGAACGACGTTTCTCTCAGTAAAAACTGATCGAACATTTGCGTCCTCACGGGAGGAGGATCCCATTGTGCGAGGGACGTTCTTAGACCGAGAAGATTCAGCCGGTGGATTTTCAATGGTAACAGGGTTAACTCTGTCTGGTAAAAGCGTTTCATTATAGGTAGATTTCTGTGGTTCGTTCGACCGGATTATTTTAGAGCAACGTCGATGCGGTGATAGAGGTTTTTGTTTTCAGAAGATAAAGTTAAGATAAAGAGAAGTACGAGAGGTTTCGATATTGATGAACTCGCACGAAGTTCGGAAAGGGATTGGTGTTTTCGTATCCGGGAATCATTAAGTTGTCAAGACTCTATCCTTCATGGGCGAAGTTTGTAAGTGGGGCTAGTCTTCAGGAAGGGAAGACGTTTTCGAGATTAAACGGAGAGACGAACGGTTAGAAATATATAATCTCTCTGTTTCGTTCGTAAGATTTCCACTGAACGCTTCCTTTGTATGACAAATGGTGCGTCTAGTTTTCCTCGAATCCTTCAATCACTATAGAAAAAAGCAATATATAGAAATATCGCTATATTTAATATATGCTTCTTTATGCGATACAACTTATTCCAGCTAAAACGAGATAAAGTGTACGAGTAACGTTAACCTCGTATGTACGATTCGCATCATAACCGTGCGTGTTCGAACCGCGAAGGTTTGATTCCCGACCCCTTATCTGCCGATTCTACGTAGCGGTATCGACAGCAGCAGAATCGAAGCGGAAGAAAGAGACTAGCAGATTTCATAAGACTAATCGCGAACGATAAAGCCTGGCTGATTTATCGACGGCGACAATTGGACCGCTATGTCGAAATGTAATCGGAGCGCCGGAAGTCTCAGGCGCATTGGTGACCGTCAACCAACTACAATGTTCCTGTCACAACGCCGCGCGCACGGCTCCTTGCACGCGTTCAACACACGCAGCTCCATATACGCGATTGTCTGCGTGTAACTGCAACGGACACCGTGCATTTATTCCAAAGAAGATCAGGGTAGGGAGTGTGACAGGGGGCTGTTAGTTGGAAAGACGGTCGCGAAACTCCGGCTGAATGAATTCGAAGAAAGAAAGAACGATTAAGAAAAAAGAGAATTTAAAGGCGAAGGAAATAAAAAACGGTGGCTAAAAAGAGAAGTAAATAAAAGAAAGATGAAAAAGAGGAAAGTTGGTGGCAAGAGAGTGGCGAGAGCGAAAAAAAGAAGAAGTGAAAAAAGCAAAAGAAAAAACGGGTGCAAAACGCGGAGAGCGTGTGCTCGAGTGAATGAATAGAAGAATCCGTGGAAAGGAGAGAAAAAGGAGGGCAGAAGCGGGTGGGAGAGAGAAAGGGGTAACAACGATCGGAAGGAACAAGAGACAGGACTTGAAAGAAAGGAAAAGAGAGGAGAAAGAGAAGAACGAGCATGCGAGAGTGAATGAATGCAACGAGGCAGCGGCGAAGCACCAAGAGACGGAGAAAAGAAGCGAAAGAGCAAGGAAGAGAGAAAGAAGGAGAGCGCGAACGTGAAAGAGAGTGAGGGCGGAGGATCTGAGTCAGCTCGATTGGATCGAGTAGCGTCGAGTCAGCGAGCGAAACAGCGCTAACTGCCGGGCGCAAACTACTACCGGAGATCGTATCTATATAGCAACGTATCGTGCCGCGGCACATCGCGCTGCCAACTTGCAATAATATGGCCATTCATAATTTTTACGCGGCCAGCGTCATTCAGAAATTCTAGTCGCGACCACTTCGTGATCGTCGTCCATCGTCGTACGCTCTGCCCCCGCGGAACCGCATTCCAATAGAGGCTGGAAACGTGGCCGAATTTTCTTCCCTCGCCACTCGTCACCACCCCGCGCTTCGCTATCACGCGGATTACGCAGGCCTCGCAATTCCACGAATTCCACGGCAACTCGATTTATGATTCGAGTCGTGGAGAAGGGCGGTCACGAGGGGCGGCCACGAAGGTAATTTCGCGGCGAGCTTGCGCTATAATCGCGCTCAACACGGCCGGGCCACCTTTTTGTAGTTTCGTCGACAAACGTGAACTATTACTACTATCACGAATGTCGAAGACATTGTAGGTATGCTACAAAGATACGGAGAGCATATAGAATTTTAGAAGGACGGATACTGATAAGAACAGATAGAGGCTTGCCAAAAAAGGAATATACATGCCGCAAGGTTACTACATGTACGTATATCCTGGACATATGTTCGACTTGATATGTAAAAAACAAATGGAAAGTACGAAGGTAAACGTGTATAGAATGATTCATACTCACGTATGGAATGTTATGTGTTATACGATTAGTTTTAAGGTAATATTTACACATTAGTGTACATAGAAATTTTGCCTTCGGATTATTATCTTATTATCTTATTTAAGAAAGTCTATAGCACCTTCTCTGCTAATTTTAATTTTCAACGCTTATAGACAAACAAGATAACCTTCGATCAAAAGCTGTACACATTAAAAGTTACTTCAACTTTATATCATACTTGCAATCTTTGCTTATCTCAAAGTCGAAATTGTCCGCGATATGGAGAAATACACAAATACACTCGTTCGGTCTTGATCTTGTCCGGAGACATTTCGCTATTGATATGTCCAGAGACAAAAATACACGACGGATTTAAGAAAGAGTGATACGACCTGGCGGAAAGGACGCAAGTATCGTTACTTCAATTAGATTTAGTGACACAGATTAGCGATATGAATTCATCACGTTCTAAATTTAATGCACGGCCGTCGTTGCCGCGAGACACGATCTTCATTCTTCGAGGGTGAACCGCTCAGTTTTTTCAGGCCAAAATTAAAGCCCGTTGCCATACCGAGGACATTCCTTTTTCTCGCCGTAAACACTAAACACGTTGCACTCATACGAGAACGAACGTGAAACGTGTTCGTTGTCGTGAATGCTTCTTAGCAAGTATTCCACCAGAGGTTTCAATGGGAGAAATCTAATCGAAATGATGGTGTAAGAATAAGTAAGAATACCGGGTGATTTCTATCGTGATGAAGAAATTAAAGTTGAACAGTTCAGTATGATTTCGTCGAGACGAGCATCGCCGGTTGAAAATTAAGAAAGTACTCAACGACAGCCGATGTTGAACACACCTGAATGTAGTTTGCAGTTATTAATGATCGGTTTACACGGTTCGCGTGTTGTACGTACTTACAGCTTGCAATTTCTTCGACGGGCGCAACGACTCGTTACGTCATCGACGTAGCGCAAATGTCAACCAATACGATACTGATATATCTACAATAAGAGAGCTAACTACAATTAACATCTTATTGTTTGTTAGACGAACAGACCACGAAAAATGGAGGAATATAGGAGATAAAAGGACAAAACTGGGCTTCACGAACGACGGAATATAAATGCAGCTTATCATTGATTTTTAGCTAGGCTGTGACATAATTATGATAAAATGTCGCACACGCTCTTCGAGAAAGTGGCGTTTGATGATTCAACGGCTCTCTGTTTCTCTCTAATTATTATGGTATAACAAATGATGTACGCTAAGCGACGCGATGATTAACTTGTAAAGATGACGGGCAACGGGAATCGGAAAGAAAAGTATGTCAACGATAAAACAACAACCGTGACTAAAGTGCTTGCTTGTTTATTTAACTGTGTTATAAGTGGAGTAATACTCGTAGATAATAAACCATTAATTTTTATCGGCACTTAAACAATGTGATACGCAAACGATTCCACTATATGCTTCGTGCCTTGTTTGCAGAAGGCATTATCGATTGCTATTTTGAATTGTTAGTCACGTGAAAAATTGCTACCTTTCGAACATGTTATTTTAGCCTACTAGACAAAGCGTGTCCGGTTGAAACACGGATAACCACTTTCGTCTACAAAGTAATACAATAATTTTGTACGAATTCACGAAGATGATTAAGCTTCTTAAATGTTATGTAATAAACTAATCTACTCAGAAAATACAAATATAGAGGAGAAGTACATTTTAAGCATGTAGATAAAATGTATATTTTAAAACCTAAGCACGATTTCCAGTACACAATGCCAAGACTATAAGAATATTTCTTATATTCTATAAATTATGTAGAAATAATGACATACTTTAAGGAATGTTAATGACGAAAAAAGAAGCGTTCGAATCGCCGTTTCAAAGACGCGTTGTAGCCATACCAACAGCGTAGATATCGTGGCAAAAAGGTCGTTCATAGTAAAAAGCTCGTCCATGGTAAGACGAGATAATTATTCTAGCCGGGCGCAAGCTCTTCGATCATTTCGGAACGTTGCTTTAGGCGTGGCAACACATGTTCTCAGCTCGGCGCTATGCACAGTGCATAGGTATGCAACGTACACCTATATGCAACATGTCAGGACACGTGGTACCGAATCTCTCAGGCTTGCCAACGGCTATCCATTTTCGCAACGAACAAGATCCCACGCTACAAATTATCCGTTGCGGTCATGCAACCGAAATGAATCGGTGCAGCGACTAATTGTTGGGCTTTCGACTAGAAATTTTTATGGATAACTCATTTACACTGATATAGTTGGACGACATAAACAAGTTGGAAAATTGTAAACGCGTGATATATCATATGTGCCACGTATGAAGTTTGTATGTTTCGCAGGGTGTGATTTTATGACAGCGCCATCTCCAAATCTCATGTTTTATCCATAATACCTGTATGTATATAGACTTTGTAATTTCGAAGTTAATAAGATATAACGATTAATCTAAATGGTAATTTTTGAAAGCTTATAACATCTTTAATCTATGTAATCAATTCAGGTGGACGAGATTAAATTTAACTGAATACATTAAGAAATTGCTCTCGTGGCATACAAAATTCGAGCGCCATATTACAGTTAAAATTTCAGCAGCGCCACCACTAAATCGTGTTCTCTATGATATTCAATTTGTTTGTTAATTCTTTCTATTTTATGTCTTCAAAACTCCTATAACGTAACGTTATTGTAATATTATTACTGTAATATTAGTTCTAAAAGTATTTCGTACACTAATGGCTACGGAAATCATAGCAAGCCATTTTTAGTATACGACAAACACATTAAATACATCGGGGAAATCCCAAAGATTAAAGAAGTTGAAAATGTATCACGTGCAATTTCGTTAATAGCCTCTTCCAACGAAATCAAGCAACAGTCGTAACTCGGGGGAACGAAGAAAGCAGCTTCCTCGACAGCTCGTAAAAGCGCGTCCGCAACGGCAGGGACGATATCCGCTTTCGCGGTGAATAGTCAACAGCATAAACGATTCATTCGCTGGTTAGCTTGGCATATGCGAAGTCACACGCGAGAAGGAACAGATAGTCACAAATAGGTGAGGCTTTTGACCGTTGAATACATTTGACTTTCAAACGGTTGAAATTATATCCGGATTCATACATCTACCGACCGAACGACAACTACATTTCATGGTGGTTCTAGAATTGTGTACTCTGCGTTTCTTCCGACACCGAACGTTTAACGTTGAAATATGCACGCACTTGTCACGGATATTTCAATATCAAGTTTTTTTCCCCCCAGTTATCGTAGTTAGATGTAGATACTGCTAATATTCCTTTTATATTGCTCTTGTATAAGATCATTCTACATTCACTTGGAAATTGATTCTAAGTTCTTCGTTGCTCAGATCTTTATGAACAAAAAAGTACTTGAGGTAAATTATGCTGAATCTAAATACATACATAACATAACGACTACAGATAATGAACTCCCTCTTCCTGTTGTAGGAGAACCTTCAAACATGATGGAAGCAAAAAGATTCGTTTAATACTTTCATGATAGAACGATTAGATGTGAATGACGTCACAGATAACGAAAGAAATCTATGTTGTTCCCTGTTTCTTAACATAATGCGCACGAATTAAAAAATTGATAAACATGTTTTGATCAGTTTGTCTACAATCTATCAGCTTTCCTATTATAACGCTACAATGTATAAATAAGCAAATTCCTGTGTGTATACTTTATATTCCTACTTTCATAAGACTCGTTTGCTCAATTAAATCAAAACTTGATACAGTTTTCTCGAACGATATCGTCAACGAGGCAACGAAGTTCACAAACCGGACGATTGAGTTCAGTTACAACGCGCTGATTGATGTCACCGAAGACATCGATTCGAAAGTACATCCATCACTATCGTAATCATGTAACTCGACGCAATCGTAAAACTATCCTGGTAAACGATAGATTTCGAATCAAAAAAGCGAATAAGCGCGAAAAGTGAAGGACTCACCTGTAGATTTGGTGATCCTCGAAAAGAGAACTGTGACATGATGTGTCGGCCACTCAGGGCCGTGATGGTCGGGCGCCGCTACGCGATCATCCTTTCAAACTGTGGCATCTGTTGCAGTCTCACCAAGTCACTCGAAACAAATATCACTTTTGTTTTTTTTCCTCCGTGTATCCCTTCTTAATTTCTTTCTTTTCACCACGTGGCACGCGACGAGAAAGAAATAGAGTTGTACGAATATAGTCACAAATGACAAAACAGCGTAAAAAGCGGAGAGAAATTTTTCACTATAGATACGTAACTCGCGCTTGTTTTATTGCACTGTCTAATACCAAACTGTACTCAACCCTGAAGGCGGTCTTCAGTCGTATACACTCGCACTGTCACAGACGCAGGCACCAGAGAGGCAGAGACCAGTTTTCCGACCTCCGATCGCAACGCAGTCGTGTAGATGACACTATCGGTTTTGGGACTCGTTCACGACCAGCACAGACCGATGACAACCGTAAGTCAACGAGAACTGTTCACACTAGCCACCGTGTACGATCGAGATCGAAAAATAAGGATCGTTTTGTCCAGGTAACAGAGATGATGTTTCACGAGCAGAAAACGGTAAAACATAAACTAATTACAACGGTATTAACACGGTACTTGAATGCGGGTATTATACGCGCCGGTGGATGATTCGCTCGTGTAGCTAACTCACGTCGTTGATCCGATCGACGCGCCAGCTATGATCGGTCGCGACTATCCTCCGAATCGTCGTTTCTTTTCGACGGAATCCAGTCCTCCGCTCAGCGGTTAGGAAGGCGGAGGTACATAAGTGCGAGTGCGAAGAAGAAAACGTGATATAGAAAGAGAGGAAATGAGAAAGCGAGACGGAATAGAGGGAGGAGCGAGCGAGAGGAAGCGCTAGAGGGACGGACAAGAGGCGAAACGAGAGATAGAGAGGGAGAGAGTGGTAGGTCGAGAACTCGAGCGATGGTGACGGAGAGACGTTCGTGAAAAAGGAAAGGTGAGGTTCGACTTGTTCGCGCACACCGCTCTCTTTTTTTTCTTCCCTTGCTCGTAGAATACGTCCACACGGCGGATTGTTTCGCACCCCGTGTAATGACGTCACGGAACAGCTCGTATTTTCTTTTTTTTTCTTTTTTTGCTAATCGAAAATTCGTCGATACGAATTTTCTTAACTCACAGATTGTACAGTACCACGAAATCCTGTGCGCGCACTCTAAACAAGTAACTACAAACTGGCGCGGCTCACACGTGTATAAGGCCACGGCACTTCTGTCTTCGCCTCTGCGTGATCCGCGTGCGTGTACATTCACACGCGTGTGTATGTATATGTTTTCACTGTTTAGAGGGGGTACAAGGAGGGCGCGTGTTCATGCGACGACTCTTCCCTCTCTCCTTTCGAACTTGGCGGAAACTTCTTTTGCACGCGCTACAAAGGATAATGATTCGATCAAGGATAAGTATCTCGATTATCCGTTGAGTTCAATCCACACACGCACTTTTTTAAAGCGGCACTGACATCTGATTTTGGTCGGTAATCACCGAAAACGTAAATAGGCGATGGTAAATCCAGCGGTGGGTTGTAAGTAGTGCGTTCGTCGAAGGAGCGAACAACGCAATCGAAATCCGTAAGTTCTGGTATCCTCGTTCCCCGAGATGACGGTTGATCGCGGTGTAGGAGGAGGCGGCGGTACAGTGACGGTGGCGCTGGCGATAACGATGGTAGTGTGCCGATGGTGGTGGTGGTAGTGACGAGAAACGGTCGGCTCGACAGTGGTGGTGGCAGAGTCGTCGCCGTAGTTCTTTTCCTTCCATGGAAAGGGGGACGATTTTTGCGAGATGGTTTGCCCTCGGTGAGACGGGTGGGAGGGTCCAGGCCGGCACGCCGCGCGGTGTGGTGGGGGTGCTGGTGCCACCTCTGCTGGTGGCTGATGATGCCACTACCGGCACCTCGAACCCACGCGAATTCGTACCGCACTCTACTAGTAGGCCGAGTGTTCTGTGTACTTCTCTTCTCTTCTCTCCGAGTCAGGTCGGCATCTTCGTAGATCGGGCACGGAGCCGTACACCAGCGGTTAGCGTCGGCAAACGCGACAATAAAATATGGTGAGTCGCCCGTGGGGCCAGCTAACGCGCTCCCTGCCTACCCCCTCTCACTTCGTTACCCGCTCTTCCCTCTCTTTCTCTCCTTTTCCTCTTTCTGTTTCTCGGTCTCTCTCTTTCTCAACACGTTCCGATCTCTTCTTCTCACTCGATCGTATGCTCCTCGTCCCTCGTGACGCCCCACCGTCGCCGCTTTCTTCCCTCTTCGTTCGGCTTTCGTTTTGTGGAGGGGATGGGTGCTCGAGTCAGAGGGGGCGCAACCGGCCGAGATGCTGCCGTTGCCACCGTGTTGGGCTCTGGTGGGGTCAAGAGAGAGGTAGGTTGCGTTAGGAGGGGCGAGAAGAGGAGGCAGAAACTACACGACAATTTTAGTTCGATAGATCCTGAAGTTTAGCCTCGGCGGCGCTGCTTTACTTGCCGCTGACTTCTTCCCGGTAGTTTGTTCGCTGCCCTCTCTCCCGTTGCTGTTCGCTTCTCCACCTCTTTCTTGGACACGACCGCACACTCTGACGTTTCCCCACCACCACCACTACCACTACGATATTCCCACTCTATTTCTTCCTCTTTCTCTCTCTACTCCTTCACCGCGGCGATCGTCAACTACTTGGTGTCCCCTCGCTACACCACTGACCCCCACCTCCTGAGATCCTTCCTCTTGCTCCACACACAACGCGACACTTGACTACACAACTTTTCTCTCTTTCTGTCCAACTTTGACTTCGCGTTTGCTTTTCACTTCGATCCAACACCGTCGCGACGTCTCTCTCGCTCGACACTTATACAGTGAAAGGCACAATCACCAGCTGACGAACGTATTACACGAGCACGTTTACGCGGCATAAACGCGTACCGGCAGTTTAATGCGCCGATGATGCGTGGATGTCCCATTGCGCGTTTCACCACCAATTCTCATCGGTTTTAGAAAGTCCTGCGATGACAAACGCGCTTGCTATTGATCCTCGAGATTTCGAATTCTTTTCACGTAGCCACGGTTGAATTTAAAAATTGATTCACATCGAACGACAAGTTCGATCGACTATCGCCAACCGAATCGGACGATTGGTCCGTGGCCGTTGTACGCGAGTGCGGCAACGTGCCGATGATCACTAACAATATACAAGTTGACAACGGCGAGCGACGGATACGATGACGACAACGACGACTTCGGCCGTGGCATCGCGAAAGTGTGTTTTGCGCAGTTCTTTCAAGGGAACTCGCCTCCTCGCGCTTACTTGTCGCCCTCCTGGCGCGACCGCCGATCAAAGGGGCGGGTAGGGGCGGCTGTAGGTGGTGGATCGCGAGCATAGAGGTTGCGGGGGAGGACATTCGCTAGAACGGGTGGGGACAGTCGAAGGGGCCGATGTGGTTCGCGGGGTGGGTAAAAAGGTGCACTGACATTTTTCGCCGGCCGGCAGATTGCCGATATACACACCTACCTACGAGAGTACCTGCCAGCGAAGATATTTTTGTCGTTCCGTGGTGAAACTCACACGCTCGCGCTTACCCCTCTCGTTTAAACGAATCGCTGTAGTGGTGTTCGACGGTGCATAGGAGAAAGAGAGAGAGAGAGGAAACTGGATAAATCGTCCCCTTCCACACTTCTTTCGTCTCCCCTCTAATTCACCGCGGTGGGTGCGGAGCTCGGCTTTTTTCCCCTCCGTGGGCGCGGACTAACCTTGCCCCGCCTTTATCACCTTTCCCTACCCCCTCTATATTCGAAGCTACTCGTACTACCACCAAATCGTGCCACTGCCTTTCTCATCACCCCGCAGTGTGCGCAGCACGTTGAGCTACTACTTCGCGCTCTTGCTCGCCACGGCGACGTCGACGGAGGAACACATTGCGGGACAGAGAGATTCCGCAAGCTGGAGCGAGATAGAAGCATACGGTGAGGCACACCGAGACGTGAAACATTAGTGTACCGTTTGTTAACACCGCGGTCTACACATAGCCGCGCGCAACTCTCACTCCTCTCCTCATGGTTCCTCCGTACCCTTCTACCGGTGACTTCAAGAGGCCGCTACTATGCGTATACGCTTTGTAAGCTCGTGTGCAAGTGTATGAGTCAATATACGCGAGTGTCATTCCAGTGTGTGTCGTAGAAGGTATGCTCCTGCTCAAGGGATTTTCTCTCTTTGTTTTACTCGCAAGGCTTCCACTCCCGTCTCTCTCTTCCGCTCTTTGACTCCACCTTAAACTCCCCTCGCCTGATCAGTTTCTATCCCTACAACGGTGACTTTCCGAGAATGCGACACCGAATTTGTCGACGGCACAGAACGTCGACGTTCCGCTACGACTACGCCCAAGCTAAGCCGCTGACCGATGTCGTCGCACATCGATTTTGGATTTCCCGTCTCTGTGCGTGTGTTACGAGCATCAACCGTGCGTCTTCGGAATCGGGAATTAAGGAGCCAACAGGGAGTAATAGTGGCTTTGTATCGTGCTCCTCTCGCCATACCCTATACAAGTTACCGATAAATCGAATTACCGATGTAGCCGCCAGTGTCACGAAATTCTCGACAAAGGGCCGTTTTCAAATCGTGTGTTATCATTGCATCACCACTGACTAATAAACCTTAAATTATTTATCGTGCGACCGTCGTAAATCATATCCTTTGAAAAATTCTGTCGCACCTCGCTGTTTATACAACGTTTTCCTTTTCTTTTCGCGTGTGTTCATTCGCAAGCGGAATATCGATTACAAAATGGAATTAATCGTAATGGAGCAATTTGTAGCGAGTCAATCTACAAACGGTGGTATACCGTTGGGGGTGTTTTATTATGACTGTGCGCACTATAGGTGTCTCCGCGCTTTGAATTACTAATGCCGTGGATCAACCAACACGTTTAGCTGTAGTGAGATGAGACAGTTAACTGTAGCGCGAGACAAGGCATTAACATGTTAATGCGTCCTACTCTATAGCCTATAGTCTAGCACAGTACGTACATGCAATTCATGTTAAATGCATTGGCTCTACGCATTGTTACGCTTCAACTAATGATTCGCATTTTGCCGTGAATTTGAATGTAAATGAAAGGAAAGATGATACGGTTTAACGTTACATATACACATACCACCTTACGCAGAATGGACTCGTGGCGTTTTGAAGAGTTGTGTGTTTGCATTTCTAAGCTTGTACAAGTGTTAATAAATTGTGAAAGAAATAATTAAAATAATGTATAAAAATCCTATTTTCCGATGCGATGCACGCTAACATCCCGCATTTACATAAGTCATTCATATTTATTATATGTGATATACATTTTCATATCGTAATTAAATTCTTTCAAGATCTTATTAAATAATTTATGCAGAGCTAAAAATAAAAACGCGAACTGTTAATCAGATTGTGTAATGAAAGCACATTATGCGATTGTAACAATACATTCGAACATAGTTATCACGTTCTTTATCACGGGATTTCCCTAGAATACGAGAACATAGGTTAAGATCACGTACGGTAAGCGATACACGCTGTAATAAAGGTTCTTAAGTGAAGCCCGTAAGTTCAGGCATACAATAACTATTATATGCAGGCGTACATCTCTACCTTTATCTGTTACTTTGAAAATGCGTAAAAACTGTCACGACTACGGTCTATAATTACAGATCATGCATGATACGAGGAGCACACGTAATGCCGAGTGAAAGTTCATCCGACGTATAGATTCAACCGTTCGTTGAATCCATAATTATTCGCACGATACATGTTGCAACCACGTTCGAAACGTTTATCTAATATATCCAAACGTTGCAATTCCTCTAAATTACCCTCAAAGCTTATCTGATTCGACAACGCGCGCGTGCCACACGTAATTCGATTTGCTCGTGTTCTATACGATTCCTTCGATAACACCGTGTATGGCAATATCCTTATGCACTTGCGTTGTTTCAAACGTCAAAGCCAGTGGCTAAAATCTAGATTCAACACGAGTTTTGAATCGAGACCTGGACGTTTCGTTTGTCGTCGCCATCGATGTTGAATTTCCAGTAACTCACCAACGACTCTCCAGTTGACATCGTAATGTCGCTGTCGAACTCATTGCATGCGAGCAAGTTTCATAGCAATCCGAAGACGGTACTATCAAATCAGTTGCGGTGTTTTCTTGCACAAAATCGAAAGAAAACCATCGAAAAGAGACTTCGGTGCGTAAGATCGACGGTCAAGAAGCTCCAAGTTGTACGACCAGTCCGAAGTGGTTGGCGACCAGTCACGGGCAAGGTCGACGAAAGCTGCTGCACAGGTGGCAGCACGACTCGACAAAGGACGGTTATAGACCCTCCTCGTTGGTACCGTGGCATCGTTGCCAACGAGAAAAGTGGGGGTTTGCTTCGGGCTATTAGGTGGGGGGGGTTTCCCTTTCCACTTTCCACGCGACCACCCCTCTTGCTGTTCATCCTTCTCGCACCTAAAGGGACGGCAGGGGTGGCATGTATACTTTCGACAATGTGTGCAGCAACGGTTGTCACCGTGTTGAATACCCGCACTTCGACAGGTTCCACGAGTGAGACGTTTCTAACGCTAGACCGCGGTGCAACGAGGAAAGAATCATGGACGGGTTCAGCCTGCACTCGGTAGAGCGCGCTTCAGTTGCATTTTTGAATTCAATCTTGCACCTTTCTCTCGAATGTACGAATTCCTCTCTGGAATGCGACGGATATTGGCATGGATTTAATCTGATGTTCCTCTTAAAACGAAATCCTATGATCCTCGTAATCCATAATTCGTGGAGGTAAGCTTTAAACAAGTGATTATTTCAATTTTGTATACACATATTGTATACATATACATACAACAAGGTTTTATTCTCTCGAGAATCGATCGTAAGTCTTCTTCGCATTATTACAACGTGTAATTGCTACACGCTTGCCTTAAGTATTTTTCACATAACGACTCGCAAGTGTTCGTAAATTGTGATAACCATCGCTGCCAACGTCTACGATATTATATAATTCTATAATAAGTAATTTTGAAGCTACGCCCCAAACTTTCATGATCGTTTCTTTTCAATTAAAACTGTTTGTCCATCAAAGTATCATATCCATATCGGGACCTTATGCGCGACTGCTCATAAATCAAAGACGCTAAGGGCTAAAGGCAGCTAGGGCACGAAAAGCCTTGGAAGCAAAGCGAAGTGTACTACTTATGGAGTGAAGTGGATAGGAAGCCCGGTATAAACTTGAGTGATTAATCTTGCCGGATTGATAACGCTCCCCCTCGGTCGTACCCTCGTGCTCCCATAAATTACGTTATAAGGAGGCTCGGGATAATTAATACCGCCTCCCGTACATAAGCACGCCGTTGTTGGGCGTAGTTGACACAAGGTGATCTGCGACGGTGTTTCCACGGCGTCATTGTCCGCGATCACTTCACCATGAAATCCATCGCGTGAATTCTGCCGGGATTCGAACGGATTGCGCGATCTTGTTCGCTGCAAGATATCGCCAGTCATTGCTGCCATTTATTGTCGCTGGAACGTGGCTCTCTATCACGAGTAATTCCGAAGTTATTAATGAAATTACGGTTACTATGTGTTTGATTATGTCTAAACGATGACGATGCTATACGAATATTGTTCGAAATTGCTAACAATAATAACGATAATACGTACGTATATTGATTTTTAAACGCGTAAATGGGGAATGCAAAGATTGAAATTGTAACTTTACCAAAGATTTCTTCTATCGTCGCTTGGATTATGATTGACAGCTGCTGAGAGATTCTTTAATTTCGGCTTACATAACGTTTTGAAGGATAGAAGTTTGCTTTCGTTTACCTGCGAAAGAACTAAAATAGAAACATTTTTCGTCATCCGTTTGCCGATCCCGATTCAGCAACACTTCGAGCGACATAAGTAAAAATACCTGGTACCTGATAAGGGTCAGCTAGAATGAGTGGCATGTCTCATGGTCGTCGGAGCCATCGGCGATCACGCTGGCGTTATCAATGACGGACGGAGTGCACGTCCATGTTTCAACGCAAATCAAACAACGAATCGACCGATAGGCGATATCTTCAAAGGATTTCGGCCGACCCTTTGTCAACCTATCACTGATAAATCTGAAATCTGGTCCGTGTAAATATGTCTGTAGTTCGGCACGTCACAGGTCGATTGTGTTTCATGCAGAAGGCAACCGCAACAATCGCGAATTGTTAAACATCCACAACTTATCGTGACCATCCGTAGCTTTCATGCGAACTACAAGTTTAAAAGCTGAAACGAATCGAAAGGAAATGAATCATCGAATGGATTAGCTCTGAAAGAATTTCCACGAAGTGCCCGAACAAATTCGGGTTAGCTAGTGGTTAGAAACGCTTCGATGTATCGGATCAGCGTCGATATATGTTTTTTCGTTTGACGTCGCGATGTTCGTTCATCGGGAAAAGTGAGCTCGTATCTCATCGAGCGGCAACATGAAAGATCGTTGGCAGTAGAAAAGCCAACCGGATTCGTATGTGTTCCGTTCCAACCCTATACACCACCGCGAGCTGAGTGGTCCATAAACAGCGTGATCGTTGCTATCCGCACACAGGACGCGCATGTAACTGCGAGAAGAATCCAACTGGCGGGAGAGAAGGAGAAAAGGGAGAGACCAGGGCTAGATCAGCGGTACGACCACCCTATAAAGGGAAGAGAGAAACGGTGCCGTCGTTCATTAATTAAACGAAGCGTGAGATTCCCAACCCTCTTCGAACTGGTCTTTTCTTTGCTCCACCTCTGCTTTGTTCCAAACCGGCCAACCCCCGCGGACGATCAGAAGGAGCCGCTCGCGGCCGATCATCTGCCAGAAAGTCGATCGACCGATTCGTAAATCTATTCCGAGGCTCCTTTTTACCCCTCTATCGTTAAACTGTTGGGACGGATCTAATGGATGGAATAAAGGATCGACGGATAGTTTGTGTACGGAATATAGATGAAATAAATTTTCCTTCGGACATTTGGCAACTATCCTTAATCGATCTATTTCTGTAGCCATATTAGGTGTAATTGTAATCGGTGCTCTAACAAACGATGCTTCGAGAAGAAAGAGAAATGTTTCTCGAATCTTCAAGCGGAGTCGAATCAATCCATTTGTACTTTATACTGATCTTTCAAATATATCAAGCGTGTATGTACTTCATTGAAGCAGTAAATTTAGGACAATGACACACAAATGTAGCGCGTTCTCGTCGCAGAATTACGAGCCGCTTGGGCACGCCACGTCGACGATTCATCATTTATCAGGGACAGCTTCGACTTTCTTCCGAATTTGGCTGATGGATTGTGATTTAGACAGCGAATGACAAGTCCGTAACCGCGGGCCGGATTCACCGAAAGCGCCTCGTCTAAATTACAGCGTGTTTTTCTTTGACAAGGGGGTGGTTTCTCTGAACTGGTTTCTGGATTATTGCATGACAACCAAAGAACGTTGTTCTCTTATCGGTAGACGTTCAATTATGGAGCTGCGGAGCTCTCTGAAAATTTCCTGCTGCCTCCGAGCTGATAAAAAGCATGATCGATGCACAGGTACCTCGTCAGAAGGGCAACGAAGACGATGAAACTATCGTTCGAGTGACGAAACCTTTCTACGGGACGAGAGAGATGGCTCAACCTCAACAATAATCGATGCGGATCGTCAACATCCGGCGAAACGAGCTTGAAATTCAGTGTCTGTCCGAGTTAATGGCGTACGTATTTATCGCGATCGAAATCGACAGAGCGTGGAAGGCGAGGGTAGGCGGAGAGGAACGAAAGGCGGGTCAGGCTAATCGACGAGCACTCGAATGTCGATAATCGCGTTTCGAGCACGGTGCACCCCTTATCTGCGGATATATTGACGGCACGCAGAGCTGCGAGCAACGCGTTCCCGCTTGCTTTCCTCTTTTTTTCATTTTTCCATGGCGTTAAGTGACTCAAACCGCTCGCCTGCCACGGTATGCACCGTTACGTCGTTAATGACGGCACTTTGCCTTAACAATGTAATGTCCCAAGACCGATAACGATGGCCATACGCGATATCATTTTCACTTCGACATGGGGTTCCTGCGATAGAACCGATTCGTTTTTATTTCGCTGGCGATCACGCGTATACGCTTGTACGTATGCTTTTACGCGCGTACACACGCGTTTATAGAAAATACGATAAAGCGTTGCTTTATCAGTCGAGGACGTTCGTCTAGATGGACCGTAATTATTTTGCGAGATAGTTTGCGGAAGGAGAATAGCTACCATCGGGGATCGAGTATTTCAACGAAGTCGAAAAACTCGTTGAGGAGAATCAAATAGAACTAGTTTCAAACATAAAAGTGTATGTAACTGGTTCAGAGTTAGAAAGTCGTTAACTTTGTTTGCGGAGGACAAATTTTTTTTTTTTTTTTTTTTTTTTACATAATATGTACATAACGAGGGAAACTCTGCAATTACATAACGTGTTAGATATATACTCGACTACAATGACCGAGTGCTCCAAGGAAACGATAACACGGCTTTTAACGTGAATTATGCATACGCTACTTATTAAAACCAGACTTTTATCTAGGAACGAGTGTGATGCCGTGTACGGGAATTAGCGAGGATAGTTTGGTTGCAAATTACATCGACGTTGACAGCGACGTATTTCTTTCAATTCAACCTTGTATTTCGAAACGCGCAACCTTTTGATATCTTGTATCTTATCTGGAAACGTCGCCGTCACGTGAAATATTTGCCGATGCGATCCGCTAATTATTTCGTCGTTGGGAACACAGCGGGTGTCTTCCGCGAATCGGTGTAATTAACTGTTTAATCGGTTACAATTAAAAAGAGATTAATAAACTCGCGGTAGGGAGTATTCGTTTCTCTGGCAATTAATTTCGCGGCAGTCAAGATGTTATATATACAACGGCGATGAAAACGCAGAAAACGGGAAAGATAACCTTATGCGGTGGTAATTATTAAGTCAAATAAGTTTCTTGATATTAACCGCGGCAGGAGACGATTAACGTTATGCGAAGCGTTTTAGTGCGTTTTGCGCGTACGTACGAACTTCTTCGATATAACGTGTGCTATGCCGCAATTATCTCTCGACGATCTTTATAAATAATCAAAGCAATTAAATAGCTACACCGCGCGGCGTGTCGACGCATCAGGATCCCGGCGATGAGAGACAGGTGCGCTACCGTTTTCGTTCCACTCGCTATTAAACGGTAATTAAAGGTAATTGCGTGAGTTTGCATCCGCTCGATAACAAAGTAACAATCGCTTCCTGTTGTAACCTCGACCCGTGAGTGGGGCTATGTACCGGTAAACGCCGAACCGCGTTCCCGTTCTATGTGAAAAACTATAACGTTTTGCTTCCTACTTCTCTCTATAAAGTCTAGCTATGTTTCATTTTTACTTGTAATTCCATAGGAACGAAATTAATTGTGCGCCATGTATCCATTCCCACGTTTCCCAGGATCCATAAAAATGTTGATCATGCCTCGTGTTCGAGGATTCTTCGGCTGTCTCGAAAACATCGTCCGTTTTCCATTGCGGTCGGATCAGGGCACGCCGATAAAGCAGCCAGCGAGAAACCTCTATGGTTCTCACGAGAGCCTTCCATAAATTGCGAATAACGTCGAACGTCGCGCAGCCAGCGCCGAGGTCTCCAGGCACGATTAGAGAGATGATAGCGCTAGCGTAGAGCAGCATGGTCGCGGTGAACGCGTTGGTCGCAGCTCTAGGACCGAGTCTCGGTGCCGGGTAACGTTCGCAACCCCGCGAACGCTCTCTCAGCTTCACCACTCCCAGCCGTGGAGGCATGGTTTCTCCAGGTGAGTTTTTCTCACCTGGTGAACCGAGGGGTCCGTTCGTCCAACCAGGTCGCACCGGTGGTCGGGCCCACGGGCCAATCCCCGCTGATGATCGCTGGTCCAGAGTCACAGCCTCCTTTCGTTTTCCCTCTCCGTTCTCCAGATACGGTGCTCGTCCGAGCGTCTTCGTCGCACCTCCGGTTTCTTCGTTCGAGCTCACCGTCCTCATTAGTGCCTCCTACCTTGCTCGGTCCGACGAGACGTCGTATCCTGGTCCTTATATCAACGACGCGTAGGAAAAGGGCGACCGTGCCCCTCCACCCTCTTCGCCGTTCAGTAACGCCCCTTTCTGATACCTGCTCATGTTTCATTATTTTCCCCCGGAATCATTAAGGCAGCCAAGTCATCTCCCTCCAAAGAGGCGCGGACTGGACTCCCATCAGCCCTCCTCCATGCCATAGAGGAGATTAAACGCACACAATCGCGTTGTACGCATGCATCGACGAGCTCCGTCTTTCTTTCACCGCGTTGTCCTTTCCTAGGTTTCTCGACTTCTTTTTTTTCTTTTCCTTCCACTGACTACTACCCCTTCCACGAGCCTTCCTCCGTGTCTGTCTCTCTCTTGTCGTCTCTCCTTTCTCCACTTTTTCCTTTTCCTTTTCTTCTTGCTCTCTCGATGCTCGATCCTCTTTATCGTCCCTCCGTCTCTTTCTACGTCATCCTCTCTTTGTTCGTTCGACCGGAGATTCTCCTTTCATTCATCTCTCCTCTCCGCCTTCGCCACCGTTCCTCCACCACTTCCACGGCTTTTTAATTCCACGCTGTGCAGTGCGGTGCTGCCCTCTGCTACTTGCGGGAACTAAATCTTTTTACGCGTTGCAACACTTGCTCCGAAGCCGGGCAATCCTTGGCTTATTGCGCTTAACGGTTGGCCCCAGAGATTCGCAGTGCTGAATTCGCTTCGCTGAACCGTCCCGCGGACTTTCGATCCAGACCACGGCCGTGATCGTTCTATCGAAATGATTTATCGTGATAGCAGTGCTGCGTGTTTCGAGGCTTAATGCGGTTCGATAGCTGTACCGGTTATTGGAGTCGATGTTAGGTCGATCTCGATTAAGGCTATCTTATGTGTGGATTTTTGAAGAAGTTTTGCTTTTAATCGTTACTTTTGTACGTCAGTATGGGCTAAATATAACGAATGTTCGGTTACCATATCGAACAAACTGTTCAACGTATACAATTTTCCTCGTTCGTAGCGATAACCATCTTACTAGTTAGCTGATCGAAACGTACAATAAAAATACATCGTAAAGTTTCAGAGAAAAACCAACATCGACATCGGTATGACCTTTAAAACATTCTACTCCGAAGTATCTACTTACCATCGAAGCATTATTGAACGGGCACGCGAACATATTAGAGACTTTCTTGCAGAAAACGACGTTCCATGTTCGAGCGAATGCCGACACGGGATGATTTGCATCCACGGATAATTCCCCGGGACACGAGCACGCGTAGCCGAAGATACATCATAGAGTTTCAACGCGATCGCGCTACGAGCTGCCATTTCTCTGATAATGAACGCTAAAGCTGCCATTATGCGTACGCCGATAAACGCCGCCTTTTTCACCGGCTTATCAGCAATAAATGACTACGAGTACACGAGTCGGGATTGCTGCAACCGAGATTGGACGATAAAAGTCCGCTAATGAACAACGAGCGATCCCGTTTGTCGACAGAGTGCTCGTTTCTCGAACGTAACGTATGTTCGATGAAGAGAATAGTAGAAAAAGAACGACATAAACTCGAGTAATTAGTCGCTTCAATAAAATTAATTAATACGATTAAAATGTAGTTAAGTTAAATTCACGAGACGAGTAGTCTATGAGTTCTAGATCGCGTTGGAGTCGGTGGAAAAAAACCAGGGGAAATAAAAACGCTTATCGTTCTAGGATCGAACGCTAGAGAATTCGAAACGATAATCTGGACGACAGGAGCGGTGGATTCCTTCGAGAATACGTAGATACGAGCCGCGGTTTGATTCGAGCGCTGATTGTCAACACGAACTCGATAACTACTGTCGGTAGAATGAAATGGTTACGTGCAGGAAAACACTATGTTGCCGGTGGTAATTATAGCTGTCGCTTGAAGGCGACGAAAGGTGCGAAGTGTCGTTAGACGGCTACATGAGCGCGCGACATAATTTTCACGTCTTTTAACGAACCGAGCCTATCATTTGCCGCCACGAATTTTCTAACGTCTACTTAGACACTTTACTCGCCTCTTCGGAAACGAGTTCATTCGCGCGGGCAGCATTCCATCAATCTTCGATGTACATAGATACTTACGAATTTCGTATTTTCGTGTAATCTTCTTTGTACAACGTGGACATGCTTATCGACTTTTATCTGCACGACTCTACTCGAGAAATACGTCTCCGAATTAATCAAACCGTGAAGCATGAAGAACATTTTAATAACGGCTCGGATAAAAACACGGGCTCGAACGGACCTCGCGTTGACGGTTCAGTCACGGCAACCCGATCGCAGTCCATTCAGATTTATTCAATGGACCGTGACTGGAGAATAATGTCCGTCCAGATCGTGCCCTTAACGCAACCGAGAACGCCGGAGTGAGTCGACCGAGGCGAATGTTTTTCCACCTCGAAAGCTCTTCCGATCATCGGCACACCCCTAAAATATCGTTGGAGAAAGCTCGACGAAATATCAAAAGACGAATAAAATAAGAAAGCTAAAGAGTCCCGTAAATAAACTCTAAATAGAGTGTAAACGAGGAATTAAACGTTAACGTGTCTCGGAATTAACCGAGGGTGCACCGGTCGAGAGCTAATCGCGAGAGTTTATCTGCGATCACGCGCCGTGTCCCCTAGTGATTTCCACTGTCCTTGAGGATGCGTTTCGTTGGTCGTAGATCAGGATCAAGCATGTGGGGTCGGGGTGAGTGTGGTGCAAGGATCGCTCGCGTCCTGCTCGACGCGGCAATAATTATTCCGATGTAGATAGGGCCGCGTAACTCGAGCGTTAATGCTTGCCGACGGTGCAAGTCTTCGGGTCGAGTGCAACGCAGCGGCCAAGAGAGCGAAACGGGGAGACAGATCACGAGGCTCGATTGCCTCTCGACTATAACCTGGCTTCTGAACGATATTCATGTCAGTCAACGGTAATAACGATAAATTGCCTGTCCGTAATGCGTGGCCGCACGGTTTCATTGAATTCGCCAGTGAACACGCCGAGCTCGTCGGGTTTGCCGCATTTTCGGTAGGTACATCTTTTCTGCAGTACATTTATTTGTGGATGAACCAGTGTTTGTAAAGATAGAGACAGGTATAAAATCGGGATTAATTGAAATTTAGACCGTGACTGCACCCCGCATCGAGATAATTCTTTATAAAGGTCGGTGGAAAAAATTCATATCGTATCGGTAAGAAGCATCGTCGATTATTATACGGAGGCATTAGGAAACAACAGATAAGAGGACAGCTCGCAAACTAAAACTGTATTCAAAGAAATCAATACTGTTCGAATATTGCAGAGACACGGTGTATCTTTCAGGATTCTAATAAACGTAGATTAGAGGTCAGTTTCTTCGAATCGTATACTCCAGTTATCGAGGAAGACGCGTTTCAAATCCAATGATATCCGGTCGCTTAGAACGCGACTCGTCGCCGAAGAATAATTCGTATCCCGGCATACGGTTGAAAACGAACTTAATCTAGGATAAAGTTTCCCCGTGTACTATCTAGGGGAGGACGAAAAAGGGGGAGAGAGCAAAGTTGAGAGCGCGAACTCGCTCGGTTCAGACTGTTCCTCGAAGCTACTTCACCCTTGCCGAGCACGACACGTGCACGAGCACAGTCTCCGTTTTCTTCTTCTTCCAACTGCCTTCTTCCAACTACGCTCCGTTTCCATGCTCTCGCGAGCGACGTTATGTTTCCGTCGAAGCTGAGTTTCCGGCCGCGTATATTCACACAGCCGGCTTCACCGACTCGGTGCTCTTTTCCCTCAGGAAAGTTCCTGTAAGTTTTGCTGCGTTACGACGACGTTATATACCACCTAACCCTCCGCCCATCCCTTACCCACTCCCTTTCGTACGTCGTATATACCTACTCTAGTCGCTGTCGAAACGTCCTGTACGTACAGTTTGTACAAGTACCTGAAAGTTTCGTCACGATGTGTGACGTACACGTATAGGACGTGTCGTGTTGGCCGGATGCGAGTGCGACGTAAAAAGGGTTGGAAAACGCTGCTCGCGATTTTCGAGCCTGTTGTAGAGAGTTCGTCGCTTCGAACATTCAGCCACCCCACGAAGAAGTTTCGAGTACTCTCTTCGTGTGTTCGCTTGGTGTTAATTCGCGGTGGATGCGAGTGTTGCCTTTTTCGCGGTGTATTTGAGTTGCTGTGGGAGGGTGAAGCGGTTCGTTTATATTTTAGAGTAATTATCGTTAAGCTATGTTTTCCGAAAGGTGTATCATCGTGTGATCTTCGTGTTACATATTATTCCCGAGATCATTTGTTATCTATTCGATCGCATACGTATTTCGAAAATGATATAACTATCTGTGTAGGTTTTTCAGAAGAGGCGAAAGATTATTCGACTCATTTGAAGATTTGAAGATTGTTCGATTTATTTTCGGTTGAAACATATTTAAAATACATGTGCAACGCGGTTGCAGTGTAATTGTATTAACGATCGGAGGACGGCTTGCTGCTAAGAAATATGTACTACGAAGTTCGTCTCCGAGGGACTGTTCGATGAAAATTTCTTTCATACTCGGTTTTCGACGAAATTTCAAGCAACGAGTCGCCCAGGGACTTGTATCATCCTGGTAGCTGCAAGCATTTCGAGTCTTCCCTCGCGTCGCGTTGTCTTAACACGCGCAAAAGTTCCACCGTAAAAGCTCGACTAGGAGCAGACTCCGGTAACGACATCGCTGCGTGCTTGCAAAGATTGAAAGTTGGTCTCGTTCGACGCGTGCCATTAGAGGACAAAGTTGGTCGTTAACACGCGTGCCGACACCGATTCGAATCGGTTCTGACGTTCTATTTCATTCGCCAACGAATTACAATCTCCGATCGGGCAATCGAGCCTTCTTGAATGTTTAACGAGCTCTCGCCGTGCACGACGAATCGCGGTCCACTGAATACAATGGTCTCGAACTTGGCGGTCATGGGAGCTCCGAACTGAGCCGAAAGTCAATTAGAAATTCAGGAGCCAGCGTCGAAAGTTAACCGAGGGATTGGCGGATTGGAACCGAGCGTTCCTCCCGAGCATTCATATCGTCGTCCATTGTTGCTGAAATATTTTTCACTTCTCGGTAAGGTATTCAGGTATGCTTGGATTTGCATCGTTAGGTACATTCGAGAGGAATGCGCGTGGGCGTTCTTGAGCAACAATGTGTCTGGTTAAGGTGTTTTGGCTGTACCTGGTAATTGTCCTCTTGTTTGCCGTTGCTCGTTAAGTCGGATATTGAATTGAACTAGGAACCGAGTTGCGCGAGACTGACGCTTTATCGATATAAGCTGGATCTGTGATAATTTATCGGTGGAAACTCGAGTCCCGTTAAATAACGCTGCTCCGACAAAGTTGTTTTCGACGGATTCGCTTAAAAAATACAGCCTTGCAAGAAATAAAACTCTGTCGTTAAGAAAATTACGATGGCGAATGATTGCAACAAGCCACCGACAAAGCCGAAACTTCAGGAACGTTAAAAGAAAGACGAAGGGAGCCGTTTACTCGATTCCGAACTTATCAAGCAGCGAGAGAGATGGCGTCGATCGATCGCAGAAAAATAAAGAGCGCGCATTGAACCGGCCCGTGGAACACGCTCGACACGAACCTGGCCCGGTCGAGAGTGCGCCAATTAATTCACCGCGGTTTATTTATTTATCGAACGGTCTTGTGGTACCACGCCACTTAATCACCACGATCTACGCGAGCCTGGGACTCGGCCCGGACGAAAAAGGCGGCTGGTTGAGCTTCATCGGTGCAGATAAATCAGCGCCGATCCGCGAGCGATCCGCGGACCAACAGCTCCGCTCTGTATCAGCGGAAACCGGGCGCTCGCGCGGCCGATCGTTTCTAACGAGCTCGCGTGTTCGCGGTGGCGCGTTTTGTTTCACGCCACGATACGGCCGAGTTCTCGAACCGATATGCAGATACAACGCGGTGGCAACGACGACGGCGGCGGCGGTGGTGTGCACAGGTAGAGGAAAGGACGCCGGTACGCGCAGCTAGATGCTCGTAACGGGGTCCCGCAGGGAGAGTAGCTATCCTTTTTCCCGACTCCTACGCGCTCGCGGGGCTGTCCCTAATGTCTAACGAATGGCCCCCAATAAATTCATAAGCCGGCCAAAACATGGCCGCGAGATGCAGAACACGCCGCCGACGCCGCTCTTCCCACCGCATTAACTCGGCCCCGAAACCGCGTTTTATATGCACACGACCGGATATGTAAGTATACGACTCGGTCCTGGCGGCTCTAAGTACTACTCTGCTGGCCAGCGTCCTTAGCGTTCTCGTCGGTCTGTTTCGAGTCGTTTGGGTGTCGGATCTGTTGATTCTTCGAAGAATGCAATGCGACGTGGATCTTCACGAGCGAGGTAAACAGAATTTTGGCAATATAACGCAGCGCGGATTTTACGCGATTCGTGCCAAGCGTATGCTTGTAACAAGAATCTTCTAACTTCTATACATATATATATATATATATATATATATATATATATATTTTCAAACTCGTTCCGAATTTGACGAATATGGGTAACTCTGATAGCTGTATCGTATTACGACGTTAATGAAATTTCAAAAAGTTTCATGCAACGCACAAAATATATTCGCAAAAGTTTCCAGTAGTAGGTTTGTGGACCGCTCTAGATCTCGATACATGATCAGCTAGCGAGGCATTACGATACTTTGGTAATACGTAATTTACGCGAAGCAAACAAAGATTAGCCTCGATCACGCCTCAAACAAATAATTTGCGGTTAAAAGAACTAGCTGTACTGTCGTTAACCTCTGTTGCCGGAAACCATAAAAATCCCTCATTTTTGACGTTATTCCGTGACGGCAGAGAAGCAAACGGCGTTGTTGAAACGTGGCGGTGTGTAAGGACAAGAAGAGCGCAGAATGGAGGACGTACATTAAATTAAGTCAGTTTTACGAGGTTGGCGTGGAAATGAATACGCCACGCCATGAACGCACGCCCCATGCCTACCTCGGTACGCGATACCATAAAGTGTGCCGTATCACCGTAACGCGTGGATACGACCACCGGCCACGAAAGCGAGCGGGTTCGCGCGTATCTACGCGCCTCCATGCACCCACGATACGCGCCTTTCTTTGCGTTCGTGTTTCCTCTTATCGCGCCACTCAACGCCGTTTCAATCGCAATCGCTTCCATCGCGGTTACTCTCGTAGAATACGACAGAATGCCAAATTTTCCATTTAGAGTTGGAGCATGAATCATCGCCTTCTCCAATTAGTCAATTTCCAAATTCTCAAGTTATCCAGTACTCGAATTCAGGAATTTCCAAATTGCCTGATTCTCAAGCGAGTACTCGAGCGAGCGTTACGATCTTTGAATCGTCGAAGCGGTTTGCCACGTTTCCGGAATGTCCAAGTTGCCTAGCTTGCAAACGAGTACCCGGATGAGTTACAGTTGTTGAGTTATCGAGGTAATTTGCAACGAAGTACGTATAAACAACGTATTAAAGCGTTCGTTCGGCCGATTCCAATTTCTTCGTAAGATTATGCTTGAGTAATTATCCGGCGTAATCGTAAGCAAAGATTCCAGATAAGATTTCCAAGGCTTTCAACTCGAGCGGATCCGGTGAAATTGCGTTAAATGGAACTCGTTGCTCGAGCAAACGAAAGATACGTCCGCGGCGTATCGCGTGTTCAGAGAAATTTTTCGTCGGGTCGCTTAACTTTTCCTTAATATCCCCGAAGCATGATAATTGGTCGTTGCGAATTAATTAGTCCGGGGAAAAATCGTTGCGGTAGTATTCGCCGTTCCGTGCAAGCACAAATGTAGCGTAATTACGAGCGATCGTGATTCGAACGCGGCGCACGTCGAATTATGTATAGCGCGCGGTGCGCTTCGATGAAAGAAGTCGGCGAAAGAATTATACGATGCCGGTGAAACTGGCAACGAACAACGGGACTAAATTCAAAAATTAGCTACGATATCGTGTAGCGCGCTGACAGTTACACGGGTATGCCACTACGTCGTCATTGTTCCGTCAGCGTGTCGCAAGAACACGGAACGCGGATGCGGGATAAATCAATTATTACAGCTGTAAAACGAGAACGTGCTCGCGTATGTCAGACGGCTGCACCGGTGGCGAAGCTTGGAACCTGAGCAAATAAGCAGGAGGTAGCTCAGCAACCTCCTTCGACGATCGCGATTCGCTGACATTGATTCCTCGATGATTCCACCGAGAAAGAACCATTATCTTTCTCCTTTGACCAGTCTATCCGATAGATCTGTAAATATCATGGCAAGTCGGTTATCTGAATTCTATCGATCGTAGTGCGATCCATCGTTCGAACTATCGTGCGAGCGAGCGAGCAGCCCACGCCGTGGCGCGATAGATGATCGGTCGAGCGAAACGATCCTACTCCATCGATGACATTACACAGCGTTCGAGCGCTCAATCGTTCTACGAACGGGTCCCGCGATCGATCGAACATCGTTCTAGAATTCGACTAGCCTCGAGCCTCGGAGCCTCTTAGATCACCGTCGATCTCCCGCTTCGAAAGCGAGACGATCGTCCCGCAGTAATGAGAACAATGCGAGGCACGTGACGCCGTGGCCATTCTTATTCCACGACTTTTCTCTCTCCGTCTCCGTCGTTTCTCCGCCTGGCTATTCTCTTTCTCTTCCGCGACCCGGCTCGCCCCGTCTCTCTCTGCCCTTTGGTACACAACGAGGCGCGCACAGAGAGCGAGTTATAGCGGCACGGATCGAGGTAAATAATATATTAATATAAGATACGAGTGGCGGTGCAGTGGTTGGCAGGGCACCAGGAGGTAATGGATGCCTGGGCTCGCTGGAAGTGACGGCTCTCCGCTGGTTGCGTGGCCATTCGTGGTTAAATTCCTGGTTCCTCCGAGGAGACCCCCCGCGGTCTGTAGGCCCCGCTGTCACCACCCCCTGCCAAGGCCCCCCCTCGAAACTACGCTCGCATGCCTCGGGCACCGCGTTCTTCCATCGCGTTCTCCGCCACGTTCCATCATCTCCAGCGAAATCCGCCGTTCTTCCTCTCTCTCTCTCTCTCTCTCTCTCTCTCTCTCTCTCTCTCTCCCACCGTCTCTCGTCGTTTCTTCCACTTGCTTCCATTTGCTCGTATCCTAGCCTCTGCCCGTCCCTCGCCCTTCTTTATATCTCTTTCGCGCGAGCTTTCCTCGGTAATCTCTTAATCTCTCCGGTATTTCGGGTTTTCTCGCCTGGACGAACCTTCTCGCGGAACTTGGATCGGTCCGCGCTTCGGAACCGGCGTTCCTTGCAAGTCGGTCCATACGTATCCCGCTTGGATCGACGAATTCTAAAACTAGATCGGTTCTTCGACGATTCTAACGCGATTTCTAACCGAAATATGGCTATTCGCCAGCGTGACAGTCCGTGCTGACAGAGTCGATAATCGAATTAGGCTGCGCAGTAGTGGCTCACGGCCTCGATGGAGAAGGGAAGAGGGAGAAGAGCAGGTGAGAGGCTGTCGTACGTATCGAATGTGTCGACCAGACGTTGGATATTTCATCGAATCGATGGAACCGGACCAAACCTCCTAACAGGCCGTCCTATGCGCGTAACTGAAAAATGCTCGCAGCTCGTGGTGTTTCGTTTCATCCGTTACCCCCTGGTAAGTTGAGGAGGAGGAGAGATGATGGGTCGCTGTCGGGCCAAAACTGTCCGCCGATGCGTCGCCCCTTATCGTTGCCCGGCTTCAAAACGAAACGACGTTTCTGTGTACCACGTTGCCTCGTTGCGACGATACGTTTTCATTAGACGCCAGATCCGCTGATGCTCGCGGACGAGTTCGTGGCTGGACTCGCAGAGTTGTCGATCTCGTTTGACACGAGGCTTTTTCCTGGCTGATAGAATGTTCGTTTCGTTTCGAACCGGAGTAGTTGGCTTCACACATACAAGAAGGCTTTCCCAGTGTTATTAATGGCTCGTAATTTCTGGGAATTGTACCTAGCTTTAATTGGATTATAGTTTTATAGGATCGCTCGTAAACAAGTTGAAATCGGATATTATTTAGTTCGCGCGGAACATACTAGCAGTACATAATGACGACTTTGCACGCGATGATACGGATGGAAGCTTCCTAAATTATGCTAAACAGAGACACGCGTCATTACCGTACAAACTTGATTACAGCGATATATGCTACGCTTAGTAAATTTAGTATCGAAGCAATAACAAACACGACACGAAATTATAAAACGAACAGACGTGTAATTCCCATCGGGCGCGATGTCGGCAGAAAGTTGAAACATATCCAAGAGGACGTGAGCCAAGCCCCTCGGTTTATAGCGGAAGCTAAATTGATACAACAGTGTCTGAACGATGCCAAGGAGCGATTAGGTACGGCGATCTTCTCGGTGCTCGGGGACAAAGGGCGGCAAGAACGTCGGCGAACGACATGTCCACGAAAACCGTGCAAAATCGTTTCGAGGGGGTTCGCGAGCGTGACCAATCGGTCGGGCGTCCGTCGCCAGAATGTACGCAAGGCCTGAACACCGGGCAAAGCAGGTACAACTGCTCTCTCTTTCTCGAAAGGGCCGAAAATAGCTTCGATGCTAACCGTGCTAGGACCGCATGGATCTCCATCTTGGAAATAATTAGGGGGACCAAGATCGATGTCCTGGTCCCGAAAACCACTCGTAGATAGGATCGGGACCAAGTTTGAATGGAGCCCATTGATGCGTCCGCTTCTCTTCTCTCTGCTATCAGCATCCACGGGCCGGCCTAAATCTCCCAACTCGGCCGAGGGGACCGAGAGAGCGTTCCGAGAAATCGAGCGTCCTTTCCGGGACGAATTCTCGAGATAAAAAGGGTCTGAATGAATCAAGGCCAGCCGCACGAGTCTATACGCCGACTTCTTCTTCGTCTTCTTCGTCGTTGTCTCTTCGTCCTGTACTCTCTCCACCGTCCACGTGAACATCGGTTGCCTTTCTTCGACCGCCGCTTCTTTTTCGTTCGTTCGGTTCGTTCTCGTCGCCTTCCTCCCCCTCTTTCTTAGCTACGCGCTGTGTTCCTCGACCATGGTTCCCTCCGGTGAACAGACGGGCCTGTCGCCATCTCCCGAAGATGAGATCGCACGATAGAAGGACACCCGGTTTTTTTTCCTCGCTTTCCGGCATACCATCTCCAAGACGGAAGTCCAGCTCCTCCGCTATTGTCTTTGTCCAAGATCCAAGCGACTGTGCGTGCTTTGCGCCACTCCGCTTCCTGTATCAGACGTCCGATTGGTACTCGATTCTGTAATCGATGCATCCGGTCATCTTCCACGTCTATTTCTGCCGTTTATCGTTTTCGGCGATTATTATTTTTGGCTCGAAACGCCGTTTACGGATATCAATTAGGGATTCGAATTCGTTGCTCGTGGCAGAAGCACGTAACGGTCGAATTATCGGCTGCCATACATCAAACGCCAGAATTTCGATATAACCGACGTGACGATCGATGTACAGGTTGCGCAATAATTACGGCAACATCATCGGCTCATTAGCTATCTGGTATAACGACCGCGTCCTTATCGAGGCTGTATTTCGATCGTTTCCAAGTATTTTTGACGGACACCTAGGTTCCGACCAGCTTTTTGTTTCCCTCGCCCATCGTTTTCGGAATAATCAAATATAGAGAAGAAAGTGGCGCGCGACGACGAAACATTTTCATACGAATCGAAGTATGATTCACTTTAACGCGTTTATTATGCGCGACAAGGAATGTCGGCGTGTCGCGTTAAGTGACAACGACAATGGCTCCGGCGGTTGTAACGATTTAGCTGGAATACACCACCGAACCTAGCGACAATAGACCGCCACGCGAATAGAAGGGAAGAAGAAGGATGAAGGAAAAGGAGGGACATAAGCCGATGATGATGTTTCTCGTCGTACGTGACAGGATGCACCGCCACGTGCCCGCTGTGCGGGTGGTTGCTGCCATATTCGGTGGTGCGATCTTCGTCATCGAGTACGTGGAAGACACTGGCACACGCTGCATGTAGATATCTGATCAATCGACACGCTATCAACCCTTCTTTCTTAACGAGCTTCAAGAGAATAACACATACTCTTCGTAGAAGAAAAATAACGCTTTCATCGTGGCGTGGTGATATAATTGCTTAACTTATGGTATTTCAACGGTGTACAAACAATTTCCAATTGATAATTAAAATCTGCGATTCTGCAACTTTACTCCTTTTCTAAATTACTGGATGTTTATGCGTTTACCAGGAGTGTAAAATTGCAGAAACGCAAAGGAAATGATAATGTACGAAAATTTGAAACATGTTCAACAACGCCATAACGCTTGTTATAATATTTCGAGGATGAAACGAATTTCTATTTAGATTCCATTTCTTTGGCAGCGAGTATAAAAATACGAATGTGTAAAAAAACACGCGGTCTAGTAATTGTTACGCTTTTGTCAAACCGAAAGCATAATATCCGTGTCAGGAACGCTTGCTTGATGTAACAAGGCAGTGAGTTGGAATCGATTCAACATCAACGAAAAATAGAATTACAGGCCATCTTAGAGATGCAGCGAGCACGCGGCTTTCCGGTTCTCAGAAACCATTATACGTCGATCCACGTGTCCCGTTCATAATTATTCTAGGTTGCACCTGGCAACATGCGACTGCATCGGTCTAGAGACGCGTCTACGGAATCGATGACTCACGGCTAGACAAGTCGAACGAGGTGTCACGTTGAGTTTCAATCCGACCGACGCCTGGTTGACGCGCGTGGTCTTGCCGAGTTCTTACGCGCTCTTGCGTATTCCACGCGCCCAGAAGCGACACGAAACTCTGTAATAACGGGAACAATGGACGGTCATTGTTTACATCGAGACAATCGACTCTATTGTGGCCGAATAAAAAAGAAATCGCTTGTCGATGTTTGTCCGGCGAGTACCGATGGTTTCGTTGATGCAAATCGGCGAGCGACGTTTCGTGCATTTTTAAAGAAACCTTCCCAGTAGTAGACATCGAGTGGTTCGTTAATCGTCCCACGGAAATTTATCGTACGCGACAAAGGGACGAATCGAAAACGCGTTAGACCGGAGGATTTGCGGCTGCAGCATGAAATTACGGTGATAAAGTGTCGAAGAACCTCCTGACTTGACGTATAATGCTCATCTCTCGAGGCAGCATCGAAGCGTGGCTTGAGAATTTGCTCACGGGGTATAAAAGCCACATAAACGCGGCCCTGTCCGTGGCAATAAAATCAAGTTGAATTTAATTACGTACCGTTATCTTTCCGAGGATCTAGTCGTTTTATCATTAAACCTCCCTTCTCTCGATTCAACACCATGGACGGACCACCGCGCAACCATTAAACTAACCCGGCTTTATTAAATTTGTAGCCGACCGTACGGTTCATCGAAATAATAGAACGGCCGGCCAATTACCAAACCAGGAAACAAAGGCCGGACCTCTGAGCGTCGTTGGAACGCACCGGCGTTGCAAGGAAATTTTCGCTTCCGATGTTATATTTTATCCACGGTTTTCGACGGTTGTTAAAAAAAACGTAATGTTAAATAAAGTTGTCGGATGTTGCGAACTCTATAAACGCGAGACCCATTCCATTCGATCTAACAACACTTGCTCCTCCAAATGTCGAATCCCACAGGAAACAGATCGTGCGAGCAAAAATCTCTACGAATCATCTCGGTCGACAAAAGATCTTGGCTGGATTTTCGTGCTTTCCATTTCGGTCGTGTATCGAGCGAGAGGTTGTAATCGGGGGAATTCGAACGACCGGATGTCCCGAAGGAGACGAGCTGTGGCGAGCAGCAGAGCGCGGGCCCTCGTAAAGCGTGAAATAATCAAGCGGACGAAAAGTGGCAATAAAATGTGTCGCCAAGCTTCGTAACGAGCCCGAATGGGCCGGTAACGGAGGCGGCGGACCACCCAAAGAATCTTGAACGGGAGGCGGCTCGGGTGGCGGGGAACCTTGGGCCCTGCGGGGGTGGGAGCGGGGACTGGGGGTCACTCGGCTACTCATTATGCATCTCGGATCTCTGCTCGCACCTCTGTTGTTAATCTCGCTAAGCGTTAATTTAATTAAACGCCTCCTCCGTGGTGCGCGACCGCGCCATTCATTCTGTTTCTGCGTTCCACTCTTGTCCTGTTCCCTTGCCTCCGTCCCGTGGTCAGATACCGCGACCCACGGTAATTAACGCTGGTCGAGATGGAACGCTCGGCTATCCTGACGGAATTATTCGCCTGCGGAAACGTGTACTCTTCTTCCAAGTATCCCTCGAGGGAATCTCCGCTAGATTCGCTCGTTTTGCGCGGTGCTTCATCAAGAAAGATTCGATTTTCTCGTTGAATATCGTTCGAGTGAATTTTGAAAGCTAGTCGCATGGTATACGTAGATGACGTCGAAGTCGAAGAGCAAGTAGCGTGGTTGTTGTAGGCTACAGGTGTGCTTGAAGCGGAGAGAAAGTTGGAAGTAACGAATGGTGTAAGCGAATCGAATCGAGGTAGTATCATTGGGAATATCTTTGCGTTTGGGATATGACATTTTAAACTGTCGAGTTATTAACGTTTTCTGGAGTACCGATACTTTCTACGATATATAGCAGCAAATACATAAATCATCGAGGAGTATATAACCGGGAACAATTCAACTTTTCCTTTAAAAGAATCGTTTTAGTTCGATATCCACGATAATAGCTTGCTTGTTTTGAAACAATCCACGCTAACGTTCCGACGCAAAGAATTCCAAGCTTTCCCTTTCGCGTGGCAGCTGTACTCCCGCAAAAACATTTCGATCGAACCTCGCACCACGATCGATCCAATCCTTTCCGGATACGTTTCGATTCGACTAAACCCGACGCTGGCAATCCGGCTGGTATCGATCCATTTCACATCCACCAACTGGAACTGGATTAACATGAATCGCGTTACGATTTCTCCGCTCGTTTTTCTTCTCGGATCCGGAGCATCGTGGACGTTCATCAATCACGTTTCTCAACGAGCCACGAGGCCCCGGTTACAACGTCGTACATACAGGAAACGATACGCGAACACGTCGAATCGTGCAAAGCGAAACGCTTCTCAACAGGTCGAGCGAGTCGAGCCAGATAAAGCGGACGATCGGTTGATTACGAACGGCGGCAATTAGTTCGCGCCAGCCGAGCGCGTTGGGTACCATTCGTTTCTTCGATACCTTCCGCGAACGTCCGTCCGATGTGCCGAGACTTGCGAAACGTTCGTCACCCTTTCACTCCACGGGAAATTATGGATCGAACGTCGTGGATAGATAGGACGGATGGTAACACGACGTTCCAACGCTGGTTCATGCTCCTTTAGCGAAATACCGCTGCTCTTTCGATTTCGATACGCGACGCGGCGATTGTTCAACGTGTTCCAGGACGAGAGAAACGATCGAAGCGATTAAGTAATGATCGTGCTAAGATCGCAGTACGAGTTGCAGTTATTTCGTTATAGTCGTTGGAAAAATTTGGAACGTTCGGTGTATCATCGAAGGATATACGAAATATTGTACGATTTCTAGAAACTGTCCGTACGACCGAAGTCTCTGAGCTTCGATCTGTAGCTTGTAAATTCTTCGCATAACCCGTAGTGTTCTTAATTGGATAAATTATCGAGGCAAGAGACGAGGGACAATAAAAACAGCCGTCAAAAGAACCTCGCGCGTTATATTTTCTCGAAGGAAACGGCAGACTGCACCGGGCGGAAAAGGTAAAGACTGCGAAAATCGAGCGGTTCTTGAACGTAGAAGCGCGGACGCACGTAGCGTGGGGGTATCTCTATCAGAATGTGTTTTACATTAATACTTTAGTGTTTTAGTGGCGATTGCCGGCCGTTAATGCCACTCCGGCTTGAGTGGCCTGGCTCCCGGCTTTACAAATTTATACACTCTCGCCGGTTGCTCGTCCTCTCCGATATGATATCTACGTTCTCGAGCAGAGGCAGAGGCGAGGCGAGTCGAGGCGAGTCGCTTGACCTTATTCCCGGCACCGGTCCGTCGATCGCTGCGCGACGACCTCGAGGTCCACCTGAACGATTCACCTTCGCCACGCGGAACTTCCCCCGTGATCGATGCGGTCCGATAATTTTACCGATCCGCGGCCGATCAACCGAGTCGCACTCGTTGCGCAACGCTCCTCGACACGGTCGTCTCAATCCACGATCTTTAAGTGTGTTTCTTGGTCCAGCTGACGCGTCATTAATAACGCGGACATTTGGTATACGCAATACGCGGTTCCTGATGTCCTTATTTCTTTCAGTCGACAAATTGCCAGGTGACACGGTTTATCGCGCGTGAAATTTAGCAACTGTGCGTTAGATGTGTATTTCTTTGGCCAAACGACTGAACGTGGAAATTCGCATATCTGAGCATCGACATCCAGTATCTACGCGTCTGGACTGTTTCGGTCAGACGCACAGTTCACGCGTAAAGATCATCTACCGGTGCAAGGTGTAGTTTTATAGTACAATAGAATTTCGATCATCAGAGCACCAATCGACGAAATAATCCATTATTATTATCGGAACATCGTCCAGGTAATGAAAAATTTGGGGATGACTCCTTGAGAGATGGCTGCTGAGAGAAGTCGGTTCTACCGTTTTATAGGTTTCACCGTACATCGAAGAAACATATTCCAAGCAATTTTGAAGCGTCGTTTTCGAAAAATCCTACCTCAAGAGCGAGAGGACGAAATCTCGCCGATAGAACGCATATAGCGACCGCAGCGAAAAGGAAACGTAGCGTGCACCGTCTTGGATCAGCTCGAGGATTGGTAGTGGTGACGGATACTCGGATACGAGAACGATGACGGTGCTGGTGGTAGTGGCGGTGGTGGTGGTAAGTATGGTACCCCTGGAGCGGGTGTCATCATTTATCTCGCACCGGAGATCGGGCCCGCCGATACAGCGGGACGTTTTAATGGCCGAACCATGTTGGAATTAACCAAAACAAAGACGAAGCATCAATTAGGCGACTTTTTCTTCCACTTCTCCTTCCTCTTCGTCTCGCTGCTGGCCCGCGTGATCTTGCTCCTTCACGGTCCGTCGTGTCAAAGAAGAGGATCGGAGGTGCATACTATCCTATACGCGGCCCACCTATGTACTCTCTGCCTCCTCTGTGACTCCCTTTCCATCCCCCGTCAGGCCCCTTCTTCGCCGCTTTTACGCCAACCGTATTCTCTCCTTCTGCGCGATTCCCGCTCGCGCTGCTTCCTCGTCGTTGCTTTTTTCTACTCTTCCTGCGGCGAACGCGCCCTCGCGAGCCCTCTCCCCCTTCGCTGTAAACCGTATGCGCCCTTTGGCGCCCAGGTAGCCGCATTGTTTCAGATAATGGCTAATAAATTGTCCGACGAAATCGCGCGGACTCGGACCACCGCGAATTGCTCGCCGATTTTCTTCGTGATCCTCTCTCGACCTTTATCTTCTTGATTTTCGTGAATTCTTCTTGTTCTATTCGACTTGCGTCGAACAAACGACTGATATTATTTTGGCGAGCGAAATGAGTGCAAGGGTGAAAAGATTTTTGTTTCCAGCCGTGGCCCGCTTCTTCCGCGAGAACAATATATTTACTGCAGCCGTGTAATCTACGTACTTGTAATGGTTGCAATGGTTGTAACGCAAGTACATAAAGGCTCGGGCGCATCGTACATTCTCCGCACCGTTCTCATTACCTTCTATACAATACGCCTCGCAAACAATCGTTGCTAAATCATTTAACATTGTCTATTCATGTCCCTCGGATGTTTTCTACCCAATTTGAGCAAACCTGCTCGTAGAGTAGCCGTAGGTTGCACGGGTCGTTGGAAAATAGAAGAAAATCGTCCGTAGACCCATCCGTTGGCGGTAAAGCAAAGGAACGGACAAATTGCCGGGCGTATATTACACGCTTCTCAGAGCCGCGTCACCGTGAAATATCACATTTTGGCACGAGACCCCCGCGTTTACGAGGGGTCGAAGTGGCGCGCGAACGAAACGTTGCTTCGAGTGGGCTAAGAGACGAAGAGGGATCGGCCCCAGGCTATCCTTGACCATTTTCGAATAATTAACGTCGGTTTTCGTGAAACTCTCCGTCTTCTACCTGCCTGACCGTCCTTCGGCCCTTGCCGTAGAAAAACGAGGATCGACGTGTCGTTTTCCTGACGCGGCCCACAAATTTATCCCACACTTTCAACCTATGAAACTAGAAGATCGAAGCACTGCACAGTTGTCTGGGATCCTCGAGTAAACAGGATTTGAAATTAAAGAGTTTGCAGAATTCGGGCTTGCACGGTCCTCTTGCGTATTAGCAACGTTCGACGAGTCACGAATCGTAAATTATTCTCTTTTCACTTGTCGTCTCACTGTCATCGGGTATCAACGCCTCGCGGTGAAAGAGATCGGGGCGACACCACGCTGCGACGAAAGGGCGCGTTTCACACGCAACGCCGATGATGATGGATAGTCGAGACGGTGGCTGGAAATCGGTCGCGGAAGGGCCAGGCTGCGACCACACGCCACAAACGAGAAGCTGATCGCGCAGGTGACGCCTCCTCCACTAATCACCATCGGTTTTAGATTATTCTAAAATAATGACGGCCTTCTAGCAGCGAATCGACGGTGACAAATCGCCGGGCATCGACGATCGGCTGACGTAATCACTGGACGTCCAACGTTCCTGGTGAACGGGTCGCGATGAAACGGACTCTCAGGTGTCGCGGAGATATTCTCGGAACGCGCGTCGTAACTCGCCACTCTCCTCTCGGATGCCACGAATTGTTCCTAACCGTCTTGGACCACGGCTGCCGCAGGAAATCCTAAATCAAGTTGCTCGATAGTAAACGTACTTAGGTGTCGCGTGAGAACCAGCTCCGAGGAGCGGAAATCGATCTCTACACGATGAGATTTACCTGGAGGCGTGCCTCTGGACGAAGTCTCGCGTGAGACGAACCTGATCGGTTTTAATAGAAAACATAATATTTATGCAAAAGAAATTGCAATTGTTAGGTATAATATATTATATTAACCGATAAGGACTAACGAGAAACTCGAAAATTTAAGGGTTCGTCAGGAAAAAGGCGCCTGTCCGTTTATCTTTTCGAGAAAACTGAAGAATACTCTGGTCCTTTTAATTTCCTTCAATTTGTTAAATGAAACAATAGGAAGCTAACTTGAACTTCGTTCAGAACGCACAACCGCGTAAATTCCAGCCATTCATCGCCAAAAACGAGCAACCGAACTCCCCCATTGATCGGCATCCACGCTCGCAGGACAAAGCAGAAGTCGAGGACCGCCGCCAGATACGATCAATTACTATAAAACTGTCCGACCCTACCGAAAGCTCGAGGTGCGTTCCGCGTCCAGGTGTGACCGCGACATCCTTGGAACGTCTTGACCGCACGGTCCGCTCGCTTTTTCTCATCGAGCGTATCCTAGGAGGCAACCGAAGATTCGGGCGTTTTTCAGCGCGCGGTCTCACGACGGGCCGCGACCAAAAAAGAACAGAGGGATCGTCGGGAGTATTAATGCGAGGGCCTTCCTCGTTACGCC
Organism: Bombus confusus; assembly: GCA_014737475.1. NCBI lineage: Eukaryota > Metazoa > Arthropoda > Insecta > Hymenoptera > Apidae > Bombus > Bombus confusus. Next base: position 8,586,035 of record JACXIV010000002.1, on the reverse strand, counting down.
ATCCGCGTCGCATAGTTCCCTCCTTTGGAAGTGCCGCGATCCTCCGCCATCAATGGGAACGCGCGTGAATGAACCACAGAGAGAGAGAGAGGAAGATGCTTGCATATATTCGAGGGAAGAATACCGCTCTCACGGTATCAGGGATTCGTTACTCGATTCCTGGTTATTCGTGGTTATTCGTGATTCGCGATTAGCTCGAGCGATACGGCGAAAGGAAGGAGTTTGCGAACTAAAATGTAATGGAAACTAATGTTGTCGATTATCTATAACCCTATCACGTGATAAAAATAAGCGAAAGCATCGCAGAAGACTCGCTCAGTTGGTTAAGACATCCGCGTGACGTTTGAGAGTTCCTAGGGTGGAAGCACCTCAACGTGATAACTCACTTTTCCCGACGTGGCTCGAGCGTCCTCAGCCGAGTCGTTTTAACGCCATTGGCTCGCGTAGCAACAGGAACAAGGCTCGCAGAAGGAGTTCGACGCGTAAAACGCGAGGGCGTAGCTTGGAGCAGGGGCAGGGAAGCGTTCGTTAATTTGATGTAATTTAGGAGAGCGGTAATTATATTTAATGGCGGTATCGTCCGATCTTGAAAAGTCTCAACAAACACAGCGTACCCTGACACGAGAGGAATATTAATCTTAGTCGTAAATTTTGATATGCTGCGGAAAGCTGGCTCCGCGGTGCCTCGCCTCGCGAGGTTTATTGTCCCGCGACATGCACGTAACATCGCACCTGAAATCCTTATCGACTAACGGCTCGTCGTACGTAACGGACTAACGCACACTCTCCGTACGATTCCTAGTAATTCGTTCGTTGCTCGAATCTTTCGTCGGTTTATTACTCTCGAGAACGGCTGAGCGTCAGGAAAAATATCCCTCGCCGCGGATTTATATCCCCGTTTGAAATCTATCGTCGAAAATGTACTTAAATTTACACGTGACTCGAGCCATTGCGACGATTTAAAAATTGTAACGTTTCGAAATTACATTTGCTATCTACAAAATAGATAAGAAATTTTCTCAAAAAAAAAAAAAAAAAAAAAAAAAAATACTATACACACCACCGAGATGTCTCATTGCCAAGGTGAGACATAAAAGAGCCTCGAAACAAAAGCTTCAAAAAAATATTCAAAGCTTCGAACAGTTAAAGACGATCCAGCGCGTAGGAAGCGGCGGACGATCGACGTGTCGCGTAATTTCGATTAACGAGGAGGATCAGCCTCGGCCGGCGAAGGCGCGGCGGTAAGCGTAGAGAAAGAGAGGCTCTCTGCTAATCCCAGACAATCCGTGACGGAGTAACTAGCGTTGTCGCTGCCCTTGCTCCAACAGGGTCTTTTGTTTTTCCCATTGTCGAGGCTGTTCATTTTCAGGATAAATGTTCGGGCAGGTTGCAGACGTTCGTGGCGACAGGCCTCGCGAAAGCTTACCTCGGCCAGGTTAGCTTGCCTGCTGACCTTAAATCACGGTTTTTCGACAGGCTGGCGAAGCCTTCTCCGAGTAGGAGAGCAGAGTGGAGAAAACGGCAAGACGAAATAACGGTGAGGCAAAGAGGGAGAAGAGAGAGAGAGAGAGAGAGAGAGAGGTATCGTGCAAGTTCACGAGGGTTGTTTTTCTGGGCGACGTCGCCGATAAGATAGGGCCCGGAGTGGACGGGGAATATCCGGTGCCCACTTTCGAGCACGTCTGACAGTTTTGTACCTACTCGCGCGGCAACAGATAGTCTGTGGACGACGACGCCGAATTCCGAGTGGACAGGGTGGTCCCTCGTTCGGCTAAACCGCCAGCGATCGGATACAACGAGTCGCGGCACCGACCGCTCGTATCTCGTTTGCGGAAGCTACGCGATACTTCGTGCCGTCCGGCCTTTTCATTAGAACCAGGAAACTGGTAGATAAACCTGGAAACCGAAGGGCCTTATTGATCCGGGATCTTCCACATGGGCATCAGCGGCCGCGTTCCGATCTCTCGTGCGACGCTTCTTCGATCGATTCTTTTCGTTCTGCAACGTTTAAGAGCAGCTTTAGTGCAACGAACGCGTACGGAAATATCAGAGTTATCGCTTGTTTTTAAGAATCGAGTGACAAGTTACGTTCGCACCGAAAAAGAATGCGAACGATCTTCTTGTTAAACAGTTTTTTTCTTCGCACGATAAAAGTTCCCGTTCAGGTGTGTTGATTCAATCGATAAGCGCGCGCTTATTAAAATTTAATTGCGGTAAATGAGGTTTTACCGGAACCAATATTTTCGTAAAACATAATTGCCGTAAAACATATACTTTGTATTCGAACGATGGACACGTGGAACCGGAGAATCGGAGAAGAAGTACTGTTAACGAGGATTACAGGAAGATTAAGTCGCGTGTCTGGGCGACAGGTCCAATCACCGGCGGAAATCAATTACCGTCTCTCGAAATGACCGTGTCCTGGTAATTAACCAGACAGAAGCTTCCCCTGGCCTGACACTGATTGGTCATCGGCGATAATGAACTTATTTAGGAATAACCGAGTCGTCACGCCACGACCGCCTACCTCTCGCTTCTTTCTCTTTCTTCGGCGAGCGTTAATACGCGGGTTGCTGGCGTTCACGAAATTCGACAGACACTTTCGGCGTGGAATAACGTAGAGACGCGGCTACCCGTATTAACCGAGAGCGGTAACGAGAATAGACGGGGACGCTGCTTCTAAACGCTGCTATCTCGGGACATTACGTTTTCATGAATTCCGATTCGTCCGGTTGAAGGAAATCAGGATTAACGAACAAGTCTTTCTGGTCTTCGGCCGACTTATCGTAATATATTAAGGCCATTTAGATACCGCTATCCCTGACTCTGTCACCCTATTAACTGCATGAAACAGGAGGCTTGCAAGGCCTTCCGAATTGTCGCGGACGACCACAGAACCTTCAGGATTTCGGTGGTACCGGTAGCTGCATTATACGGTTACCTCTTCGAAATCGTTTGCTTATATAGAGAAAATAAGCGAAAGCATGGAAAATTTATTGAAACGAGTAATTCGTTTTAGTCGATATCCTGTATTTCGCGTGATAGAAACCATAAATGAAATTTACCGCGTAAGGCGTATAGAATAGAAATTAATATTGAATATTCTAAAATCAAGAAGCTTCTACGGTCACGTACAACCCTACTATAAGGGGTCAAGTACATATAGATTACGAACGAAAAAGTTCCAAACTAAAATGAATTATGAGTATTTCAAACTCGAACAAAAAGCTTCGATTTGCTGTCGTTCTCAAAGGAATAATTTTAAACAGATCTCTCGCAAGAAGAATATCTAATAACTCATCGCAGATAATTTCTACAAGCGATTGTGCGAAACATATCGGCTCGATAACGAGGAAACAAATGCAGTTGAGCGACACGATGTATAGAGAGCAAAAGATGAGTATCGTCGAGGGAGAAGGTAATCGTTGCGAAAAATCAGCGGAAAAGGGACCGGAAGACCTCCCGCGTCCGATTCACAGGCGTGAGCGCTCGCCGCGGACGAACTGACCGTGTAATTTAATTTAAGTTACGAGAACCGATAGCGGCCGAGCCACAAATCAATTAGAGTGGTCCGTTCTTTCGGGGTGATAGTGATAGTGGAGGCGCAGACCACGCTGTAAACATCTTTACTGCCAGATAAGTGTGCGAGCGTACCACCGCTGTCCCTGCACGTCCCATCGCCACGCGGCAAACTTTCTCTCTCTCTCTCTCTCTCTCTCTCCTTCTTATCTGACCACCATTTTGTACTCTCGATTATTTCGCTCATTGGGTTATTGCCATTAAGGTGGACCCATGGTCTTTGCGCAACGACTTTATACTTTTGATCATGCGCTTCTGCGGCTCCTTTTCAATTCGCCGATCGTTTAGAACATAAGAATGGTACGAGAATTTTTAATTATTCTACTTTTAGGAGAAGAATTTACTTCGTTATTCCAATATTCAAGGACATTACGTCGATCGTCGATACATGCTTCTTGTCGAGTAATTATAAAAACAGTGGTAAGAATTTTTAAATAGTAGTAGCCTAGAATGGAAGCTTACTTCGCGATACAACAAAAGGTTCGTGACAAAAGCGATTCTCGTCTACGTTTGTCTTTCTTCGGCAGAGCAATATTTAATTTCACCTCGGTACATTTATTAGCTATTATTCTCGCAACATTTTGAAACTACACTACCTCACCCTGTCCACGTTATTACCGGACTCGTAAACCATCCAGTATTCTTTAACCATTTCAACAGCTCGTACGATCTCGTTGTAATAAATTGTAAAAAAAAGGCGGGAAAAGCAATTGTAAGATTTTTTAGCGAACGATCGGTTTTACGATCGGTCGGTTCTCGCGGTACATAGCACAGCGAGCCGACAGACGAGCACGAACACTGTCGTCGAAAAAGGAACGTGGCCAAATGGAAGTTGGCATTCCAGCGCAGCGTGAGCCGGCTCGTCCTAGTCCGTGCACCCGCTGCTCTCTCTCGGTTTTCTTCATTCATCCGGACCAAGTTTTAGACAACGTCGCACCGTTGGGGGTGTCCACCCGATCGCGACGATCCTCTCTTCCTCGATGACTCCATCCGGCCAGTTTCTTCTCCGACCGGTTTCAGCTGCTACGTTTCGGTATTGTGGTGCGGAGATTTTGTTGACACGCGGCAAATAGGAAGCATCGTTTCTCTCGAACGTCTTTAAAGACCTACGTAGAATCGACTAGAATCGAATACATTGAAAGTTTAAGGGCATTGAACTGTCTCGTCTGCTAGAAAATTTACTTCTTTCGAGACGTTTTTTCGTGAACCTATAAAATTTCTATAGTTAACGTCGGAGATAGTTGACATTGAACTATCGAACTATTTCCTCCCTACGTGTAGACTGATCACTTGTTTGTAGCTTTTTTCTTCTCTTTTCATTGGGTCTCATAGAAGAATCTTCGGGAGTCAGGCGCGCGATGTTATCGCGTTCCGCGTAGTTACGTGCATTTAGTTTTCTACATTTCCATTTTTATTTACATTTACGTTTCTGTGTGCTTGTTTACCCTCTAATTCTGATTATTTGTCGTTCCAAACAAACATCCTTTCCAAACGAAAACCTAATTTGCGCGAAGAAAATCTTTGGAGAATGACTTTAAAATGGAAAGTAAAGAAATAAATTTGTAATAATCATCGGGACGAAAAAGTTACTGGCTTCTCGGTTTACGTATCATCCAATACGAAAGCTGGTGTCGTCGAAAGTGGAAAACTCTAAGGTAAACGCAACGAGGCTAAAAATCCCGGTAGAAGTTAAGAAGCCTCTAGGAACATGAAAGTCCGCGTCTCGCCGTTGGAAGCTTATCTTATCCGAGCGATTTCAACTGCTTTCTAAAGAACGTTCTCTATCGGTGTACGGTACGGAGGTTTACGTTTCTCGTTTCTCCATCGTACGCTCGTATCGTCCTATTAATTCTCTCGGTCGGTTTTTGAACGACGCGCGATTTTTCCTCGTGCTCGGCCTGAAAACGAAAGACCGATAGATCTGTTCGAGGGTTTTTCTTTTCCTTTCAGCGACAATCTATTTGCGCTATTGCTTGTCCAAAGCGGTGGTGCAGGGTACCGACGTCTGATTCGATCCGATTCGCACCAGTGCGCAACTAGTTCCGCGATACAATGTCTGATCCGATCTGATCCGATCCAATCCGATCAAATCCGGCCCGATTCGACGTAGTACGCGACTCGCTTTAATCACGCACACGCTTTGCATACCTGGCTTACAGATTTTTGATTGCGATACCGTTTCACCTTGTCCCTCTCTCGAAGAGAATTCTGGAGACCCTCGCGATCGTTCGAACCTTATTACGCTTCTCTGGACGACGTTTCCTTTCAGCGACGCGCCGCAGTTACGAACACTTGGTTTATATTACACGCGTCGAGCTCTATGAACCCGACGACTCGTGGTTTATCGTTCCCAGAGTCCGCTTACTTTGAGATTCTAAAACGTCGTTAGATCGAACGTATCGACCAAAGGAAAGAGGATGATGCAGATGAGATATTCGAAATAAGTCTTTTATACAGCTCGTTCGATCTTTCGGCTATCGTACTTTTCCTTTTTACTATTTATACTCCTTGACGCGTCCTCCGGTAATATCTACGTAGTTACTATGTTTCATGGAACGTAAGTATCTTATTGGTAGTTTAAGGATTAACGGTCGAAATACTTAAGAAATCTCGCGATCGCTCGAGACACTTGTCGTTACAGCATCAGAATTCTGTGCAACGTTCGCGACGAAACAAGAAACTCATTTCTTCCGGAGAAGAAGATGGCACCCAAAGGGAAGAGCTCTTTACAGGATCGTAGAAGAGGAGAAAGAGGAAGAAGAAAAAAGAAAAGTTAAGGCAGAGACGAAGAAAATGGTGGTCGAGCCCGAGGGGTGTCCGCAGTGCGATGAAATAGTGTCCGTAATCCGGCGTAAGTTAGCGCGGAGCGGTGTCCCACGGCGAGGAAGACGAGGCCCAACGTGCTGCTCTTCGTGGACCTCGCGAGAGCTGCGTGCGCTTGTGAATACTCGTTCGTCTGCGACGCGAGTGGCCCCTTGCTCTCTCGCGGCAACTCGAAAATAAAACGTCTTGGGACAGTTGGAATTTACGATGGAAAATTTCGAGCGAATTGCACTTCCTCCGGCTCTTCGAGGATGGTCCAAAGACGAATGGCTCTTAGAAAATCGAACGTCCGCCGAACGCCGTGCTGCGCTGTTCCGTTTACAGTCACACGTTGTCCGTACTTTGAAATTTTTGTTGGCGCTTCGTAGCGTGTGGTGCGGGACACGAGATATACACCTATGCTGAATTTTTGTTGTTGGTAAATATCCGAGATGTAGATAGAGCAATTTCTCGGTAATTGCCGTAGCCATTCCGATGTCATTACCGGCTCATTAAATCCTTTCGAATGAGGCACGCAACTTGAACACAGCCGTACACTATCTCCGTCACGATCTACATAGAAACGCTGCTCTAACAAGCATATCAAACTAATTTCATAAGCGACACTTTGCTCCAATGCAACGCGACATTTACGATCAGATAGGAGATCGATTAAGACCTCCCGTGCCTACGTATACCACTTTATTCCCGAGAACAATGTTAAACCTTCCTACTGCGTAAATCATCCAACGTCTGAAACGTTTAAAATTTATTTTCCACGGGCGATTTAGCGTGCAGTGAAATTTGCCAAAAGTTCAATGGCAACGAGTCGAAGGGAATACGAGCGCGGTAAAGTTGCTGGCGCAACGGACGAACGATCTCCCACGGGAGGGGAAAGGGAAGGGGGCTAGCACGAACGTGGAACACCGCGAACGATGCATCACGGTTGCACCCCACGCGGTGCATCCCGGTATATTAGTCACCGGGAACGGGCACCAACAGCCAGGGCCAAATTGAGTCTTTGCCATAAAGCAAGCCGTAAAAGGGGTTGCAGTCGCAGGCAGACGATTCAACCACGAGGAAGATGAGCCTCCGCGAAGAAAGAACACCGGTCGTGTTCGATGCTAGGGACCAAATGGTACAACGAGAAAAGGAGGAGAATAGAGAGGCGAAGAGGGACGCGTGGACATTCAAATTTATGGTAATGCCCGGCCGCTCTGCACGGGGTTATCGATACGGTCCTCGTTGCACGTTGTTATTCTTATTGCTAATATTACTATTCTGGCGATATTCGCGACCCAACTGGCCGCTATTTCGCGACGTTTCACCGGGGCAAATTCGAAGCACGACTTCGTCTTCGACGATAGACAGGTTTCTTTCGTTTAGTCTCACGCTCTTTCGTTTCGCGATTTGCCGCTGCTCCGTCGTTTCAGGTTCTGCTTGTGTCTCTCGTGCGTTGCTTTAACGTGCTGACGCATTCGCCGGAATTACAATAAAATCGTTCAAACGGTCGGATGCCAACGTTTCAATAAACTCGTCGAAAACTTGAAAGGCGGCCCGCCGAAGCAGGTTGCTAGGCGCTATTCCGTCGTTTGCCAGGCACGCGCGGCGCACGCGTTAAATCATCGCAATACGTCGCTGGCTTTCCCTTCTGGAGGGCGCGTGCATATTCATCGAGAGGAAACGAAACGAGGCAAGGCGTATCCGGTCGCGTCGGGGACGGTTAACCGCTGTGGCGCGCACGTTACGAAAGGTTTCCGCGCACCCGCGGAGCCTCGCGACACGTTCAACAGCCGGCTGCGAGATCTCATATTTCTTCGCGGATGATATAAGGGCCATCGCGTCGCGGCCTCTTCTTGTAAACCACGCTGCATCTGCCTTGGCGCGCGAACCGCGTCCTCCGCATAGACGGCGCCACCGCGCCGCAAAGTGGAACGCCCGATCGGACGGATTACGACTTTATAGCCAAGCGGATCCTTTGTCTTAACGGATTGTCACGGCTGTAGAGGCGCCTTTGTTGTCCAATTTACGCTTCTTAGGATTTTAGTACGCCGCTATACAGGCCTACGCATTCTTGCCTCGCGCTGCAGTCGTGGAAGGAAATCATTTTTATTGCGCACTCTGGGAAATCTTCTTTGTTTTCGAGCGAAAGAAGTTTGAGAAGGCGGGAAGAGCGTGTAACAGTCGAGGATAGATGTTTTGCGTAGGGCTGGTGTTAATCGTATTTTTCAGAGTGCATTCTCACTATTCGGACTGATTAAAGGCTTGCTCCTTTCAATGCATAGCAATGTACGTTGGTATATTTTGATTTGGAATCAAGTTGTCACAGTAACAGCATAAAAATTGAGAGGTTTTGGAAAATTTGTAAGCTAGGCGAATGCTAATAACGTTGTGCCAGTCTCAGAAACGAAGGTACACGTGTTTCGTACAAATTTGTCTGTTCGACGAGTGGAACAGTGTGGCGCTATTGTCAATCGATAGTCCTGAATCCGCTATTCCTACCTGAATAATCCCATCGTCGAAGGAAGAAGACAGGAGGCGACGCTGGCACGACGTACCAACGATTTCGTACACGGTGCAGCGTATAAATCTAACTAACAAAGTAGACAATTGCGCGTTTTTGCAGGGTGGAAAGAGTCGTGCTCGTAGCGGAGCTTTCTCCGAACGACGCGCGACAAGCGGCAGGCTGATTTATGCGTCACGATCCGGCGAACCTTGAATCTTCGTGGGAAGTTTTCAAGCATAAATCCGACCTGTAAATAACGCCGTGGGCGATCGAAGCGAGCGGGAGAGCGCGAAACGATCGTAAAAATCACACGGAACGCCGTGTAAACCGCCCCGTCGTCCGTTTCCACCTGACGCGCGGCCTTTCTCGCGCGATGTAAAGCCAAGCGAAATTAGTTTACAATGAATTTGCAAAGTCGATAATTGCCGGCCGCTTAACCGCCGACTGGCCCACCGATCCCTATCGATTCTCCTAATTATGCCAGCTCGGTGTTCGCGTTGACCGCTAATATCCTTATACGCGTTCCTCTCGTTTTATTGGGCAAATTTGAAAATCAATAAATTACGGAACCGGTGTATGGAAATTGGATATTTGATATTCGATTCACGCGTGTATGTAGATGCGGTGTTAAAGGCGGTTGTCGCTTTAATCGACGGGTAGATGCTGCTTTTTAAATTGAATATTAAAACGATATATATCGCGGTATGTAGGGCGATTACGTATTATGATTGTTTAAAATAAAGTGGAAGCAACGGTATTAATAATACTTCATCCCTGACGTTCCGATTATTAATGAAGAGATACGGTTGTTTGAAGAAGAGACGATGTAATATATCGTTTCGTGCCGCACACTTGGAACTCCGCCTACTCGAAAGTGCCAATTAAATCCACCGTGCAACGTCAGAGTAAACATTAAATGAATCTTACTAAATCACGCAAAACTACTCGACCGTTCTAAAATAATCGTCGTCGTAATCTTTCACGATTTCGTCAAATGGATAATAACGTAATTTCGCGTGTTTTAAATACTTCGTGAAATAACGATATCGGATTTTTAATCGACCCATGTTATTTGGGTACCTTAACTTTTCACTGATGAAGGGGAGGGAAGATAATTTGGGACGATCAAGGTTAAAAAAAAAACAGAAAAGAAACGAAAATAAAAGGTGTAAATGTACAACATAATAGTCTCCTTTTTAATATAATGAATTCATAATGGTAATAGACAATAATAATAATATAATAATATAATAATAATATGATGTTACCAATAATAATAATAAAATTAATATAATAATAATAATAATAATAATAATAATAATAATAATAGATATATTCTGTCTATATTCACATTCAGAACTATGTACAGTTTAATTAATTTACAATTGAATTCGTAAGAACAACCAAATAGAACCTATTAATCGTAATATATATATATATATATATATATTTATATATTTATATTTATATATATCTCTATATACTTAATACCTGTATATATATTCACACAGATATTCTTTCATTTCCTCTTTTTCTTTTGTGTCGAGGGTACTCTGTGATCGTGTACAAGAAACACGTAAAACTCTTCGTCTCGTTCTTCCCTAATCTTACGACTCTTCTTTTATTTTTTCTTTTTTATTTTCTTTTTTCTTTTTTTTTCTTTTTCGCCTGCGTTCACAGATGATACAAGCGATACGCTTGACCCTCGATGTTATCACCTAGCTACACGCTGCGATGATTATTTACAAAACCATGATCAAGTCTCTATTAATTACCCTATTACGATATACGTGTCAACGAATGCACGAGCACCGACCATCTTCGTCGAAATACACTAGCACCGTAGTGTTCCTCCTTGATTCGTTTCTTCTTCTTTCCTTTAATCAAATACGTAATATACTTCACTCTTCCTTTCACTCTCCAACCGTTTCTCTCTCGCTTGCAACTCTTTTTTTCCTCTCGCTAATTCTCTTCAACCTCGCCCATTATCACAGATATAAATAAATGTATTCTTTACAAAACAATGTACAATTTCTCCCATCGATCTGCTTCTCAGCTTCTGACACTCTCCAAAATTTCTCTTTCTCTCTCTTCCTTACGCAACACAAAACTTCGACGATAACACGCACGCACACTCGCTTACACATGCCAAAGTACAAAATGATAGTCGATTTCTATAATTAATTTTCTTTTTGTCTTTACTCCGTTCATTTTCACTGCGTTCATACACACACACACGCACGCGCGATCTCTCTCTCTCTCTCTCTCTCTCTCTCTTTCTCTCTCTGCCCCACGCTCATTCACGAATCGGTCCTCTTTGCTCGTTCTCTACCGCAGTAAGAGCCTCGAGAAACACTTGCGAGTCGACGCGTAATGCCTAGATTCCACCACTGTCAATGATCAGACTTTTCGAAAGGAGGGTTGATTTATACGATATACATATAATATAAAAAAATACCAACAATCTCGAGCACCGCGCATCTCGCTCTCCACCCGTTTATTACAGATCGATCGCTCTTCTGTTGCTGGTGCAGCACCAACGCGACTCGAGCGAAGTCGAGCGAAATCATCGTGGCGATAATTCGTTCGCGCTAGATCACGAAGATCCACCAAATCAAGGAGCCCGAGGAATAAATGGATCGCGATCGATCTCGTTGCACGTACAAACACACACGCGCGAACTTCCGCGTCGAGCGAGAAACTTCCACTTTGGCTGGGCTCGCGAGAACACGATCACGAGACATTTAAGCGATGAACGAGCATACGATCTAAAGCAATATATTGCACAGAGAGACGGTTGAAAGTAACGAGGACGAAGTACGATGCTAATTAAAAGTAGACACGTTATCGCATCGTCGAATTCTCGTGGTGCGCGCGCCGCGGACGCGGGAAACCGGAAGTCCATCATGGATCGAGAGTGCACAGTGCCCGCACGGAAAAAGGACGAATTTTTACTCTTAATTAGTTTATCGCTGCTGTTACCGTTCTTTCCTCTGTTAATCTCACCGTAATATCCATCCCTCGTGGATAGCGCAGCGTCCATCGACAAACGTATCACGCGGAGACTACACTCGCGGCCGCGTTCTTCGTCTTTAAGGTTACTTCCGCTATCCGTCGACGAATTTCGAACCGCGCCAACACGTATACGCCGATATACGGCGGATTCGACTACACCTCGAGGAATTTTTCAAAGATCCAGATTTAAGCCAGATCTGTGCTCCGCTAGTTGCGTTCTGTCCATGTGAACGGCGCGGCGGCGTATTCGTGTACACGAGAATATTCCACCGGGAGTTTAATTAAAGAGTTATCTGTAGGTTAAGGATAGAGTAGCGCCTGTGCGATCCGGCTTCATCTTCTGCCTTCGCCTCTTCGCCACGGACATCCCCAACGGACGAGGACGCCATTACGCGAGTCACGTTAGGTCGAAGGTACGGAGAACCGACTTTCCGCAAGGGTTGCTCGTTTCTTGATCGTTCGTGACTCCAATGATTTCTCATTGATCGAACGTTGAAAAATCTCAACGAGTTCGAATACGAATGGGTCGGTGTACGATCGCACCAGGACTTCCCCAAGCGAGCTTTCGCGTGAACTATATGGGTTAACCTGGAATAGCTGCTACTTTGCACGTTGCCCGTGTGGTTCGCGGGTTCTTGGCTCCTGGAGTCGACAAGATCCGCTGATGAACAGATACAGATGAACGAGGAACGAGAAATATCCTGGATCAGCTTGTTCCTCGATCCGCGATTTATATACAAAACGAACGTTTCTCGACGCGTTACCGGTTTATTTAAGTTTTAAACGAATCTTGCATACGAGTGTACGACGACCTCTTTATTTACAGAATCGGAGACCAGTTAAACACGCGGAACGATCGACGATGAACAATCGGTTGACTAAGGAATCGTCGAACGCGTGAAACGAGGTAACTTGGACGATATTTCGCGCATCGAACTCTTTTCGACCGCTGCTCGACGAAGGACGAATACCATCCTGTTTCGTCCAAAGAGATGGCGTTTCTCGCCAAACTCGAGACCGAATGTCACGCATGTGCAATTTAGTGCGCGTCCTCCCTTCGCGACTGTCTGTTCTCTCGCGATCGCATCTTCTTGCTTTACGTACTAGTGCATAAGCAGGCACTTTCACGTAACTCTCGTAATTCCTAAATCTTCTCTAAGCCGAAACGATTGGCTCGTGCACGCGCGCCACAGCCAACTCCGTTCGTCTTTCGCAGTCGCACTTTCCACGCCACAAGCACGATGTACGTATCTCAAGGACGAACCTCAGTGCTCCCTTTCTTCCTTTCCAGAGATATCTCTTTTATCACTTTTTTTTTTTTTTTGTATCCAGCGGCTTTCCGTTCCCTCTGCTTCCTCTCGCGTGTTTCTTTGTCTATTTCTTTCTAGTCCCACCACCTCTCCTCCTGGAAATCACGCTGATAAATCCCAGAACCTGTCAGCGGCGCGTATTTACAGTCGTGTCGCGGGCCCTTGCCTTCTTCGTTTAATCCTGCAACAGAGAGACGAGGATGGTCTTAGGTGCAAGTCGCCGTGTTCTTTAGTTTTGGGTGTTCGCTTCGGGTGCTATCGACTAGGAGTTTTTTTTTTGAGAGGATTAGAAATATCGAGAATTGTTGAAATAGATTTTACACAGGATATTTGTGATCGTACAATGACAAATGATCGATTGAGATTGAGTGACACGTGTAATCACGTACGACGAGTGATATATTTATTTCCCATGTTTTTGTAGACTTGCCGGCGATAAGAAACGAACAGGGTTCGACACAAGGAAGGATACTATATCGAAGAGCGAATATCTTAAAATTTTCAGTATTCCGAACTCGTTGTAATAAAATCTCTTTTGCACGATACCTTATAAACCTGTTATTTATATCAAAAAGCGTGTTCGTAGCTGCAGGTAATTTGCGACTTATTTTTATCAATCAATTTTAATTCGATATACACCAGACGTACTTGAAACACTTATGAGGATTCTCGAAAACGCAACGAATATCGCCGCAGCACGGTAAAATTCGCCTCTGCTAAAGGAAACACCGCCACAGTCGAACGGTGGTTGGTTGTCTATCACGCGATTAGGGGTCAGCCTCTAAGATCGTTCTTGGATCCCAACGAGTAGGCGAGCTCGATAACAACGACAATCGCGACTCTCGCAATTAGACGGTCGTGTACGATTACACGGGTTAACCAGTCTGTGGTTGCTACCGGTATAAGATTTACGAAAATATCGTTTGCATGCTCGTAACCGGACTATTACGGGAGAGGTTATGCTGCCATCAAGTTGCGTCCACTCTGTGCGGTTATTGTTACGCTATATATCCTGCCTCCACGAGCGCTGCCATGAATTTTCCATTAGTATAGCTGCCGATCGTGTGGCTTCTGCCGATCGTGTGGCTTCTGCCGTTCGTGTCATTTGACAGAAAAATTGGAATTTTAGGTAACAAATTTCCCCCTCCCCCTAGCCTCTGTGGAAATATACAACTTGACGCGACATAAATTAAACTCCGCAATTAACCGTTCCACGTAAATTACGATAATATTGATACATCGAGCTTTGAGATGTTTGTAGCGATATTAATTCGAAGAATGGACGTAACTTCGACAGCCCTCGACCAACAAACGTTCACGTTCCGTTGGAAGGCAAAGTCCGTAGGTTTTCTCAACCGCGGTCAGATGAGCTGGATGTAAACTGCTTGTAAGATCATAGTTAACTATTAGCGAGCTGCAATACACGTCGGCGTTGCGGTAGATCGGAGCAATGTACGTCGTGGCTGGCTATCGATACGCGATTACCATGCGTCTCACCTGGTAGACAAGCGATGCTCTCGCACACAACGATCGCCAAGACCGATATCGAGCCGCTTCTCTACCTTCTTCCCGTTTCGCGACACGCTGCTGCAAATGGAACGTCGCTAACGTGGCTCGTCACACGGCGTACCGGTTCCGTGTGTGGCGCTTCTGCCTGCTGTTATCGTCGCAGTCTGATTAACGGGATTACCACCGACTATCTGACCTCCCGCGTCAGAGACGTTTCATCACAGCGGCTAAATGGCATCTACGTTCAAAAATATCTGCACATGGAGACACGTTTACGCGGGGAAAATTGGCAGATTTAATGATAAAGAAATGCTTGTTCGCCAGAGCCAAACATAGATTCCATTTATTGAGTTTAATGGCGATTTGGAGGAGGTAAATCGTTTTTTAATTCAGAGATGGCAGGTGTTTCATGCTGAAGCTATCTGTCTTCTTTTTGTTGTTACGAGTGTTGTTACAACGAACATGTATGTGCTTTTAACAAGATTAACGTTGACTTTTATTAAGATCGAAATTTCATTAGGGACAATTTGATCGCATATCTGCTTTATTTTTATCGTATCATTTTTATTACAATTATCTATTTGCGTGTAGATTCGAGATTAGTTGTATCGGCGTTAATAGATGTTCATAACGTTGTTCCGTGTACTTGATAATCGATTGACGAGTGGCAGATTCGAAAATAACCTCCTTTTAAATCTTCGACGATCAAAAGTCGCATAGAAAATTAATTAAGCGAAGACGTAGAAAACGCTATAGCAAACGTAGTAATTCAAGTCCTATGTCTTCCCTCGGCGTTACGTAAGAATTCTTCGAACGGACCTCTATCCTCTACCCCGTTTCGACGAATTTGCATACGTAACGACAGCTGCCAAGTACATTCCGATCGTGGTTCCATGCTCGAATGCCGAAAATCACTGGCATTCGATTATCGGGCGAAATCACAGCCGCGCTATTCCAGACGTTGTGGCATCCAAGAATCACCTCGTTCGATCTGTCAACGAGCGACTCTCGGAAGATTCGCCAAACCTTCGCAATTATATCGCCTCGACCGTTCGATCTATATCTATATTTTGCGTCTCTTCGCTGTCTCGCAAACGATTGGAAAAAATGTCTCATTCACCTCGGATGGTGCATGACACAGGTTAACCTGTTAACCGTGTCGTCCCTTAAACACAGACTTTTATAATCGGCAAATTAAAAACGAAGCTGCTTTTTCTCTTACGATCTTCCTTCATCGCTTTGTATTATCGGATTCTGTTTTTTTTTTAACATCGTGGCTACGACAGAGAATCCCAAAGATTCGCTCAATATATCTTCTCGTCGTTTCTTCCACTTATTTTACGAAACTCAAAGAAATTAATTAAACAGGTTATTTAACGGAATAAGCTTCTCCTATGTTCTTTTTGCGATAGAGTTTGACCACTCGACGAAAACCAGAGCAATATACGATAATGGCAACAAACATCGTAGGAATATATGGATGTACCACCGTGCACGTTCTCCGCTAGAACGATGCGAAAATAAGCTCGGCGATGGAAATGAGGGGAACGTGAACGCGGTGGAAAAACGTCTGGAATATATCAGGGCCGTTAACGGAGCGTTACGTATGCCAACGTCGCTACGGATCGACGTTTTACACAGCACAGGACTATCGATACGCGATTACAGTGTCTCACCTAGCGAACAACTTCGTGTACGTGCGCTGTCGCGATCACCGTGGCCGATAGAGGCCTTCGCCTCCAAGCGTGGAGAATCTCCGCACGCTCCGGATGGAATGCCGTCGCTTCTCGGTTATGGATACTTGAAACGGGGCCGATATACGCTACAGCATTTTTTTTTATCGACGTGAAAAACTTTACTGCCATTTGCGCGGATTTTCGAATTCCTTTAACTTTATGCGAAACTTCAACGAAACGAATCCTCTGCCCGGTAATATCTAGTTACGCTCGTCACGCGAATTAAGATTTTCTTGAATAAAATTTCAAATTCCACGGATCGCCGTAAATTAATATTAACTGTTATACAACGCTTCAACATTTTCCATTTGATACGGGTATATCGTTGGATAATGAACGGTTGACGCGCAAGTACGTACTTAACGAGTAATTAAACGAGCAGTTAAACGAGTAGCTAACACTTACGGTCGATTATACGTAGCTACTAAAAAGATCATAAAGCAAGAGGCTAATAATTCATTTAGTTGCGACTACCCATCGATGTAAAGATAAAGGAGACCACAAAATTACAAAGTAGACAGGTAGCACGGTAGGAGTATCGCATCTCAACGACCTCGAGCTACTCGAGCAATCCGATCTGATTTCCAACACGATGTACAAAACGAGAAGTACAATTCCACGACGGATCGTCGAAGCGTTTCCTCGATTAAAACAATTAGTGGAACCCGGTGTACGACGTATGTATGGCGTCGCGGAAATTTTTCACGATCGATTAAACGAGACGCTGTGTAGCCATTTGTCGAAGGTTTCAAAGGTGTGACAGTGGCCGATGGCGTCCGACGAATATTTCAAAGCGCCACGGGCTATCTGTCGCACCGGCCGCGTCTCTCTTTATTCCGTTGCTCGTTCTCCGGTTCATCGCCGAGCGCGTAAACCGAAATGACGCGAAACCGGATGACAAATGCCGCGCGATTACGCGACAAGTCGTTCGAGAAGATCCGACCACGTTTAAACGCGCTTTCTCGCGTGTATCCAACCTCCATAGGACTTTTTACACGGAACTCCCTCGGCCATCCGTCCATCACGGTGACTCGTTGTGTGGTTCTCTTGGAAATTCGCTCGGCAACGCGTGGAAGGCCGCCCAGGAACGACGGAGCAAGTAATTGCGGGGTGATTAGTGCGAGGTCTGTTAGACTACGTATTTGTTTCTTTCTGAGATTATTACTGCGAGCTATCCAGATCGCATACGAGTCCAGTATTCGTGTACCTTGGAGCGTGCAAGAGAATTAGTTCGGTTTGATGGCGGGCATAGTTAGGAATATGGAACGAACTATTTATCAACACGTAGCTTCTCTTGCATTTTTCTCAGCTATCTGTTATTCGCGATACGGTAAAAATTAGCGTAAGTAGAAAGGTCGTAACGTTCCTATCAATCTAGCAGCGCTACCCTTGTACGAGGCTACGCCTTTCTTCCACACATTTACTTCCATATATTCAAAACCAACCTAACCCTCTTGCATTTCTTGTTTCACTTTGTTCGTTCGATAAAGACACGCGCTGCCACGTTGTTCCTTCGCTCAAAGGGACCCAGCGGTGCATGTATTTTTCATCTATATGAAATTCATCGGACACGATGTAGAGTCTGCAAGTTTGGTTCGTTTATTCAAACGACAGAGTGTCCAGGATCGAGTCGGGGAATATTCATGAACACGGTTTGCCGGCGAATCGACGCGACAAGGAGCTTACGTACGCGTGCACCTCGGCGATGCTCCGTGTGGAAGAAGCGCCATGAAAATCCGGCTTTCACGCGAGCTCGCCTTTCTAAAAGCGGAATATCACCTGGGCGCAATCGATACCCAGGCCTCCAAAACCAAACAGTCTTTTCTGCTATCGGCTTCTCGTAATTGCGAAGCTTTTAATACGACTCCCCCACTTCCAGCGCAAGAAACCTGTTTATCCGTTCTCCATTATCTTCGACACGAAAAGCGACATTACGAAACGCGGTTCGCGGTTATCCTCTAACCGGCCGAGCCTCGCAGACATATTTCCCATTTTTTCGACAGCCGAATTTCACACTGTCAACGAGCCAATCAACGTCGTTTAATCTCTCGGAGATTTTTCTTCGCCGGAGGTAGCCGCGAAGGAAACGTTGCACAACCGATCTACCGAGCAGCCGGATTTAGAGAAAGCCATGCTAACGAGATGAATCCGCTATCGAGCCGAGAATCTCTCGACATTAAGAACGAAACTCCCGGTTTGATACTATTGCGCTAATTAATGGGATAGATTTTTCGGTTAACACGAAGTATACGAAATGTTGTTGGATATTATGCGTTTCTATTTCGTCGAAGCTGGAAGATGGAAATTACGTCGAAAATCTAATTTCCAGCAACTACCTTGATGTGCAAATGTGCAAATGTGTACGTATTTTCTGCTCCTATTTCGTTCAGTGCTGAGAATTGGATCGATTAAGCAAGTGTTCATTTATCGAATTATACACCAACAGATATCCTTCAACGCCTACAATGTCCGCCGTTTTAACGCGAAAAGATTCACGAACAAAGAGCGTGGCACGCATCGTCTGCGAATTTTGTGCATTTTCGCGTCGGGCATCCTCTTTCGTTCCCGATAGCGGAGCAAGATCCCGGGATAAGCCGGATTAAGATCTCACAGAGAGACACAGAGAGAACGTTCCTCTCGGGCTGGCGCGGAGGCTCCGTGACGGTAATTTACGCGTAATCGCGACGATGATCTCCAGCCTCCGAGACAACGCGCAACGCGACGTCGTAATTTCACGCGAACGGGGAAGGTCACGGCGAGCATCTCGTGAAATCGACACGTGCGCCAACCACGAAGACGAGAAACCGGCAAGAAATCAGACGAGAGCGATCTGCTGAGACGATAACGGGTGAATTTCGAACGGTCGTCGCGCTATAACATAATCAACGCTTTCGAAAGGAGGAAAGCAGGAGGGCTGAATCCGATGGAAAAGCAGGATTAATTAGCGCGTCACAGCGTTATCTGTCGTACGAGTCGGTGTTGTTTGCACGCCGCGACCAGGGAACGAGCGTGAAATTACGATGATTATAAAATTGATCCTCGTACGATCGCGCGTTACACCCGTCGAAATTACCGGACGCGACGACGACGTGTTTTCCGCGAGATCGTGCCGACGTACCGTTGATAATACGTTCTGGGCCTAGCATCGGAGCGGACACAACGATGTTGCTGCTTGTTTAATTGTATAATTACAACACACGACTGCGTCGAACGACCGTATTAACGACCGGTGACAGACCCATTTTCCGGGCAGATCGTACGAGATTAATTGGCGGCGGAGCGAGGTAATTAGAAATGAAACCGATAAGCTACGAGGAAAAACAGCGCAGCTAGTTTTCTTCGACGGAATCTCGACCACGCTGTTCCATCACGGGAAACGTGTCCTTTTAGGAGAGCGGAAAACGAACTCTCCATCTTGATTCTCGGAGGACGTTCAACGCGAAACGTTCGACGAGTTCGTTCGATCAAACGCGTTTACTTAGCGATAACTCGTTCCCCGTGGCGAGCACGAATTTGCAAATGTCCAGAACGATTCTGGTGGAAGAGGAACGACCAGGTTGGGGAGGTTTTAGCAGGTTCTCCGGTTACTCAGGTAGCAAGCTGGACCCGAGGCCCGAGGTCGAGACGTAAATCCGGGCTACCGTTTCGACCCTGAGGATCTCACGATCTACGTTGCGGTGTAATAAAGCCGAGAGCCGCGATCGCGCGTCCATCGGCGGATCCAGGGTAAAAATGGGGGTCGAGGACAAAGAAGGACGCGGTCTCGGAGGCGACCAGGCGGTGAAACGCCTGCCGGGAATTCCAGAAACGCGGCGATGGCCTCTCATCGAGACGAAGACGAAAGAAGAAGGAGGAGGAAAGAAGAAACTGCGCGGTGGCGGTTTCTCGCGAGGATCGTGGACAACACGGAGAAGGGGCGGAGGAATCGCGACGACGCGACGTCCCGGTAGGATTTATCGAGCAGACACCTGAATCCTACCGGAATCTCGTAGCTGTTAAAAAGATCGGCTATCCTGTCGCGTTCGCGGAGGCAACGTAGGCAACGACGTGGACGGTACGACGCCTGGTGGTCGCGAATTTTATGCAGATCCGGCGCGATCGTGTAAATATCGCGGTCGGTGTTGCTCGGCTGAGGTCAGCAAGAGGGATCGCCGGACCCA
Source organism: Bombus confusus (assembly GCA_014737475.1). Taxonomy (NCBI): domain Eukaryota; kingdom Metazoa; phylum Arthropoda; class Insecta; order Hymenoptera; family Apidae; genus Bombus; species Bombus confusus. Next base: position 8,565,418 of record JACXIV010000002.1, on the reverse strand, counting down.
GATCGCCAGTTCACCACCCAGCCTAATGGCAATTAAATATCCCCGGGCTAATTGGCAATTATAGGCCACGGGTGTCGAAGGTGTTTCGCGTCTCCGTTGCACGCGGCGCCATTTAAGCTGCGATCTCTCTTTTCTTCCTTCGTTTGCCGTCGCTGCGCTGCTTCGTCGAGGGGGACAGCAGAGCCGAAAAAAAGAAACACAGGTCCGGCAGGTAGGTGCAACAAGGGGCACTCTCTCGTACGATCTGGAGCTTGTACGTATACCTGGCTGCCTGTAGCCATAGCTCGGAGGTTGAGCACAGGTTTGAGAAGAGCTGCGAAGGAGGAGAGGGGGTGCAGGAGGCAGAGTTCGGTGTTTTGGACGCGAGAGAGGAGAGTTATAAGCGTCCAGACGCCACGAGGCCCCGAATGTTCCCTGGTCCATACACAGTCGCAGAGGAGAGGAAATGAGGAGAGAGGACCGAGGTGACGACAGCGAAAACTAGTTTATTTGGGACGCGGCTATAAATTAGGATCAGATCGCCACGCGATAAGAGTACCGGCTAACACCCGGTTCCTTTCGAACGTAGCGTCTCTTTCTCTCCGATTCTCCGTTCCTCCGCGTTCCGTTAACCTTCCTCCTCTTTCTTCCTCGACTCCTTTCGGTTGGTCGAGCTACGGAGAGAAGACGAAGAAGAGAAGACGGGATCGTGCTCTTCGTTGCACCTTTGCCTAGTCGTGTCTCAAGTCGATTCTCGTTCGGCGTTTCGTCGTCGTCGTAGCCGTCTCTATCCCGGTGAATAATGCGGGAAAGTTGCTCGTTTGCGGCCAAACGAACGACGCCACGCTAATTGATATGCCTGCCTCTTGGACTCTTCGTTGCAAACGACTCTTCGTTCTTCACGATGCCAGAATTATCAAAGTGTCGACGAACAACAGGCATTTTCATCGAACGGTGTTTGATTGTTTCTTTCGAACCGTGATTCGGATCTGTAATGGCTTGTCCCGTCCTTCCCGCTTCTTCTTCGTTGCTGCTTGCTTCTTGTTTGAAAAAACTGGTCCCGATATATTTACAACATCGACGAATCAGATAACCTTGAAAGCAGCGATGCCTTCGAAATACGCGACGAAAGGAGCGAGAAAAAATCGGAGTAGGAAAGAGACTTGGCGACGAATCTCCTTCTCCTTTCTTTTTTACATTGTCGCGAGTGGTACGAAGCCGCGATATCTCGCAGCCGATTAACTAACTACTTGGTTCGCTACTTTTCTATCTCTTCTTTCTATTAACGGGTCGTTGCAAGATACCGATAGCGAACGTAGATAGGTATATCTGCCTAATTTCAGCGTTTCTTATTTATCTACGACGCGCGGACGAAGAAAGCGATGAATCATAGCAGAAGACGAGAGATAAGTGACTTAATCGTTGGAGAACTGGTTTCTAACGAAACCGCTACGTGGTTTCGAATTCATTGAAAGATTAACAGACCCGCTTTTCTCATTGCTACCGAACAGCTAATGGTGTCATTGCGATCCAATATTATTCGATTAAACACGCTTTCGTAGCCTCTTTCTGAATAAAACGAACTGCCAACCGACGATAAAGACAAACGAATTTGCATATCAACCGAGACTATCCTCTCAAGAATTAATCAAGAAGAGGAAACCGCGCCGCTTTCCCAAAGCCACTCCCAAAAGCCAGAGATCCATCAAGCGAGTATCATCGTGACCTCGCCACGTTCCACGCTCTCGAAATGCTGCGCGTCTTATTCCAACGAATTCGAGTGCGGCGCGTTCCATTCCGTGAGAGGATACATAGTACGCGAGAGGACCGTGCGGTCGGTCGTTCAGTCAGCAACGCGACAGGTTGAGGTGTGCCCGGCAGAGAGTGCGGTGTGTTCTACGGCACACAAACGTACACACGCTGTTTCACACACAGGCAAACACGCTCGGAAGAGCGTGGCCATAACGCGGTGGGTTGCGCGCGCGAGAAAGACGCGGCCAGCCAGTGGTGATTCCATTCACTGATTGAAATCTCCGTCCATTTGTCACTGTCAAGGAGGTGGCGATAGCCTCTCTCCTCTCCCGTTTTCTTTCTCTGCTTCCCGCTCGTACTCTGCCGATCCGTTCACCGACCGAGCTCGGCTCGATACCCGATGCTCATTATTATTTCAACAATCGCAAGGCCAACCCTAACGATCCATCCACAGTATCCAATATTAATTTCTTATCGATTTTCGCGACCGCGTACCGCGAAAAGCTCTCGCGACGAGACACTCCATTCCGCCGATTTGCAAATCTATTACGCGCCCGTGCACCGTGACAGCCATCCTCTCTCTGCCGTGCATCCGCGCGTTTCCCGCTTCTCGTTCGCCAAATGAATTATTGCGATCGCGGTGGTACACGCGGCACGCGATTAGCGTCGTCGATGTACTTATGATTTGTCATCGAGTCCCCCTGTAAACACCGGTTCACGAGGTCTTTCTTCACTCCGATCGTACAGCGATTCTTTCGTGATATTTTCTCCACGCGAAGACACGTATATCAGGAATTCTATGCGACGACGCGACGTTGGCCTAAGGCGATCCAGGCGTACACCGTAGGTTCGACAGAGATCGGAAGATCTGGTTCGTTAAGTGGCAAAAAAATCGAGGCTTTAGCCGAACGACAAAGAGAGAGGAGAGATTCCACTCACCTGGAGGATCGCGACGGTGATCCGGAATCGACCCAAGGTGCCTTAGACCGGCGATACGAATCCGCTACCCATGGACTGCGAGCTGCAACAGTTGATTTCAAACGTTAGCCCTGCTCCTGTTTCTATACCATCGTGGTTTATACACGCGGTTTCTGCGTGGATCGAACTATCAAGGTTGGAAACGAGGTTGGTCCACCTACCCCTTGTAGAACGGTTTAAACGCAGTGGTGGCCTCCGTGGGCGGTAAGCTGGCAGTGGTCTGATGCTGGTGCAGAATGGAGTTCTGTCCCGCCGGCGAGAAGTCCTTATGAGGCGACGCTTGTAATCTGGAGCTGAAGGAGGAACCGCTGCTGGCCGAGCCGGAACTGGTGGACAAATAGCCGCCGGCAGCCGGATGACTCGGCCCATACGGATTTGGATTACCGTTGGTCGTTGCGTTGCTGTTGCCACCAGTGCAGTAACCGCCCGGTGGTGCCTGGATCACTCCATTCGGTGTAGCCACCTTCATGTTGGGCGGTGTCTGGGGTGGAGTGTCCGTACCAACCTCGGGAAACCCCGCTGCCGCCGAGGAGGACGCGCTCGAACTCGATCCGGACGAGGAATTGGGGTTGTAATGGAGCTGCCCTCCGGACGAGGACGAGAGAAAACCGCCGTACCTCGTAGCCGCGCTGGAATACGGCGCGGTCGCGGCTGCGGAGGGACTCATCGATGCCGACGAGGGTAACGCGAACGAGCTCAGGTTTCCACCTCCACCCCCGGCGCCGCCTGCACCACTACCACCGGAACCACCTAGCCAAGGTTGCTGCGAATGATGGTGATGACCCTGATTGGACAGGTGGTGCTGCTGCTGTCCGTAGTGTTGTTGGTGATGGAGATGATGATACTGTTGATGGTGAGGATGCGTGAGAGGCGGAGGAGTCTTGCTCGCGGCTGTGTCCGCCAGCGACCAGATTTTCGGCTTGGTCGCCGGGATTGGTACACCGGCCGCGCTGCAGTCCGACTTGATACCCTCGTCCTTCAGATGGTCCTCCCCGGCGTATCCTTGATGATGATGGTGATGGTGCTGCATCGCATGGTGAAAGGGATGCTCTCCTCGTCGGGGGTCCTCCTCGAGATCGAGGTCGTCCTCCTCGTCCAGGTCCTTGTCGTGCTGCAAGTGCTCCGCTTTCACGTGCCTCATCGGCTCTGCAAACAGACCGGCGCGCGTCAATTTAGTAAATTGGCCGTTGAGCTTCGATGGCCGACGCTCGACCGTGCATCGTCTCGTGATCAAGGAAAAAGCTCCCTACCGCTCATAAACGCGAATACCTCGAGTGGTAAGTATATAACGAATAAAAGCCAACTTAATAGCTCGTAAAATTTCCCCCCCTTCTCCTTCGCCTTCTCCTTCTCTTTGTCCGCGCTATAATGCGCGGGATAAAAGGAAGAGGCAAGGAAAGAGAGTAAGATGGAAAACATTTTCCACGAAACCGATAGAAAATTTAGTACGGTTAACGGTATCGCGTTACGAGCTCGCCCCTTCCTCTCGTTATTTGGCCTGCACGCAATGTCAGAATTAATGGTTTATAATCCCTGGTGTGAAAGTGAGATCTACGCGAGTCGGACGGTATATACATATATCGGGTTCCCCGGGTAGCGAAGGGTCGACGACGCCGAGGGAAACGTATCGAAGCCTCCCTTGAACCCCTTATACGGTTAAGCTGTAAGGGATGCTGTGAAAAAAAGGGAGCGAAGCCTTCAACCACTTTGAGGCGCGAGAGATTTTAGTTCCCCCTCGAGGCAGGCAGAACACCGGGAGAGAAAATAGGGAAGCTGTATCCTTTTTCCCTTTCCCTCTGCCTCTCCTTCGTATCTTCCTCTCTCTCTTACTCTCGCGAGTCTCTCTCAGGGCACTCTAGGATCGTCCCAAGCGTCTGCCAGCTAGCTAGCCAGCCAGCCAGCCAGCCAGCCAGCCAGTCAGCCAGCCAGCCAGCCAACCATCGAGCCAAGCCAGCCAGTCAGTCAGGGGTGAGAATTTCATTAAGAGGTTCGAATGAGTCGGCAGAGGGTTTACTTGATGGGTCGTCAAGCGATAATTCCCAAGCTAGAAGGGGCCGCAACCCCCGCGCACCAGGGAAACAGAAATGGACGGATAGATGGCTGGAACAGCGGGACAGAGAGGAACGGAGATACAGAGAAACAGAGAGTTTAGGTTTAGGGTGCGTACGCGCCCCCTTATAAAGGGAACCTTATGGGCCAACTAAATAGATACCACCGTCGAGTCCACAAGTGGCTCTTTAACTTTTGACCCCCTTTTATCAGTCCTTGATCTCGTAATCTTCGCGCTGTCCGACGCTGTATCTCGGACAGGACGAACCGCGTCACCGATCGCATTTTATAATTTCTACGTTCGCGACAGAAATCCTAACTGTGCTTCGATGGACGACAGCGTCGGCATTTACCGACGATGATAGAGATAGCCTGTTGCTGTTGACGCACTTGAAAAAAAAAAAAAAAAAATCAAGTGGACCACTCGTGGAGAGTAGTATCTTACAACAAGGCCAGACTGCGGCAGCCCTCGCGCTCGTGCTCTCGAGTGACCTTTTCCCTTCGACGTTTGGCATGGAAATTCATGAGGGCTCTCTTGAATTTAGCAAACTTCCTGGCAAACCTTGCGGCTGTCTCGTTCGACCCGGTACACGCCATATCCTCTGCCGTATTCAAGGGCCAGCGATACGGAAACCGCTTTCGACATTCATAGGCGTGGAACGGGCAAGCTCTAACGCACGATCGAATACGTTCCACGTTTCCAACGTTTCACCCGGCTACTCCTTCGCTGTCGATATTCCCGAGAAGCAAAACGGTGGAAAGGTCGGATATATTCATACGCGAGCACAAATCACCGTGGACTCGAAGGAGCGAGCTGGGAATAGAAAACAAATCGCTTTCGTACGGACTCGGTTTTTTCTCGCCGGATTTTCGCTGCGCTCGTTTCCTGCGTGGTCCTTCAAAAATTACGAGGCATCACGGGACGCGCGTGACGCGGCTCGACAACGCGACGCCTAAATGTCCCGAATCGAAGAGAGCTGGGCCGAGAGCCAGTGAGAACTGGAGAGAACGAGCGCGAGAGGGACAAAGTAAAGGGCGGCAGACAGAGGACAAGCGACGAGGCAGAGAGGATGAGGACGCGAGGATGAGGACGCGAGGAACAGAGAGGACCGATATTGGCCAATGTGCGGTGGGGTAATGGTGGCCATAGGAGGGTCCGTACCATTCGTCTCGCCGCGGGCGCCGATACATCACCGTGCCTCAAACCACCACTCTCCGTGTATCTATATACACTCTGTATATACATGGACCCTGTGGCACAGAGTGTATATGGTCCTACGGATGGCTACTCAGCCCGGGCGCACCCTCCGCCTCTCACTCGCAGAGCCACGCTTAGGGAGACGAACGTGCGCGCGCGCGCGCGCGCCAACCTGTACGTACCTACACGTACACCTATGTATTCTGTACACGACGCTGGGCACGATGAAAGCGTACGTGTATCGTTCGACGTATACGTGTATACGTGTGTATGTAGGTGCGTGTGTGTCAAGCGCGTACGCGCGCGCCAGCGTACCAATACCGACGAACCGGGCCGCCCGGTCCACCAGGGGACCAAACCGAAGGCCATTAATCTCTTTGCGCGGCAACCCGCAACCCGTCACTGTGTTTACCCACATGTGAACCATTATGTCCGCCTCCGCGATATAGAGCCCGACACACGGCCGGTTTCGCAGCGAATTTCTAACTCGCCGTTTCCGGCCGTTGGGCAAAATGCCTGAATAAGTAGCCTATCGAGCCGAGCGACGGCCGAACGACGCCAAGGGGCGAATAGAAACGACTGGATCTCGCTCGCTCGTCCGACGATTTCAGCGACGCTGAGAAACTCCAGTTTGGTAATTGAATTTACAGGCTGTCCGGGACAAACGACTTGTGCTACGCGACTTTGAAACTCCACCGACTCGAAACGACCTGCTTCTTGCATCGACGTTACGTGGCTTGAAAGCGTGGTACTGGGATTTGCACGATCGGATAGGGAGGTGGTGTAGGAGGAATTTTAAAGAGGGACGCGTAGACTAGGAAACAGGAGAGAAGTGCAAGATTCTAGTCAATGTCTGTCGATATTTTCTAGAAATCTACGGACGGTGTAAAGATAGAAATCGTGCACATCGAAGTACAGGACGACATTTACGAACACGTAGCTGTCAAAGAAGGCATATTGACAATCAATCACAAAAATACTCGGAGTACGTGTAATATGCAAAAATACGCGATGCCTGTTCGATCGCGTAACGTGCAAGAAAATACAAACACTTTTAGAGATATATGTAAATATTATAGCGTCAGCAATGCCATAAAATCGAGTGGTTTCTCCGCAGCGGGCTCTCGAAAACAGCGTACAATTTCCAAACAGGAACGAAGAGTACTCGAACAAGAAGAAACTCGTACGCTTCTCGAATCCAATAGAAAGAAGTGGCATTTATCGTAAATCGTAGCGGGACTCGAGAGGATCAGAGAGGCTCGGTTCTCCCTAGAAACGTTCGGCGTCCGCAAGGATCTCGTCGCCGATCTCCGTGAATGGCGCGCGATCCATGCAGGGTGAGGTCGCGTACGGTTATTGTGCGCGGAATGGATGCTTGCGCAATATCAGAAACGGCGACCGATGGCCACTCGATATCGGGGAAACTAGTCACGCGAGCGCTACACGCTACCGACATTCCTCGAAGAGATCGGTACGCTTCGCGGCCTGGTTCACCCTCGACCGCGCAACCGCGCAGCCGACTCCGACCTATTGTGTACACCGTACATCGGAACATCGATAATTGGCCCCTAATGGCGGTGCTTCTTCCGAGATTCGAGACACGGGTTGTTCTTCGAACATTCTTGCGGCAAATGCATGCACGACTGCATGGATTATTGCGTTTCGTGCTGTTACACGCGTGCAAGCTTATCGACTAAACTTGCCGGCACGTAGGTACGGTGAAACCAGGCTTCGACCTCAACTTTTTACGGGCAGCGTGTATTTTTATCTTCGTCGCGCTGTTTGAAATAATTGGGAATATAAGAAGGTAGGGTTATTCGAGTCACCCGAGCTCCGATATTTTAAAATTCGATCGTGAATCGTTCGCAGAGAATAATCAAACAAATCTCGTTGCGTATTGCTAGACGCCGCTAGTTTCCAACGTAGCAACGAAAGAATTCTCCGAATAAGCCTATGTTGCTGCGCTCTAGCGTGCGATACCTCGTTCGTTCGTTGCTTCGTCGTTGTGTGCGAGAGAAAGCTGGAAAAAAGTCACTCACCGTTTTCCTCGAGGCCTCTCCTTGCCTCCTCTCCGACTCTGTCGCCTTGAGTGTCACTCGCGAGATCGTCCTTTTCCTTGTTGTCCTCCGAGTCCGTGAGAACCGCGTCGTCGTCGTCGTCGGTCTTGTTTTTCGGTTCCCAGGTCATTTTGTTCTCCTTTTTGAGGCGCCGCCGCGCGTTCGCGAACCAAGTGGACACCTGCGTCAGTGTCATCTTCGTGATGATCGCCAGCATGATCTTCTCACCCTTGGTCGGGTAAGGGTTCTTCTTGTGCTCGTTCAGCCAGGCCTTCAGCGTTGCCGTGGACTCCCTCGTCGCGTTCTTCCGCCGTGCCGCCAGGTCGTATCCGGCGCCATATCTGGAAAGATGGTATCGTGCCTTGTAAATCGACGTCACAATAACGTCAGCGAAAGCTTAAGTTCTAAGGCTCGGCTAGCTTTCCCTCGTCTACTCTGTAATCGTTTCTTTTACATATAAAAAAAGCTCTATATCTCGAAATAATTGACCCTTGAATCACCTCGATTTAATTCGACCACCGTAAATCACTGCTACAACCGTAACGCTGCCTCGAATCGCTATTTAACGCCTCGAGCAAACACACTAAGGCCAATCATATTTCAATCAAAGACGCTCCACGAGCTTCCATCCTAAAACCAACAATTCATCCTCCGCAACGATGGTAAAAACGTAACCATTGTTCAACATTTGTCGAGTCGAGCCACTCCACTCGAAAAGTGGCATCTTGTCGAGGGTGCGAATTCCCCGTAGATTTTGGCAAGACCAAAGTGCTGGGCGGCGGAGGGAGAGGGAGAGGGAGAGGGAGAGGAAGAGGAAGAGAGAGAGAGAGAGAGAGAGAGAGAGAGAAACGGCCTTCCTAGATTCATTCCCCTGGCCGCGGGCTGCGCGCCGGAGCATCGAACCCTCCGGGATAGGGGGCGACATCCTACTGGGTCGAGGGTGATACTCCGGCAAATATATACGGAGAATAAACCCCTAGCGGCGGCGTGATTCCATCGAGCAACCCCGGCACTCACTCGCTGTAATGGCGATTCGATCGATCCCCTCTCCCTTTTCCGTCGCTCGCCTCGCTCTAGACCTCCTGTTCTTCGTTCTCCCTCTCGCTCCCACCCCGTGTCCTCCCCACTGGGGAGCACCACGCGAGCCTGTTATAGGTATGTACTATTATATACTGTAGCCTAAAATACCTATCGACGATCCATCGGACGTGGAAGGGTGGCGGCGATGGTGGTGGTACCACTGTTCGAGGCAGTGGTTACCAGCGACATTGTAGCCGAAGCGTGACGCAGCTTGACGGGGTACGAGAATCGGATTCGGGGAGGACACGCGAGAACAGTGAATAGTCGGACGATTAATGGAAACCTTTGCACGATTCCTGATATCGCGATGGATCTCGTCGAGAATCGGCAAATAGACGGAGCTGCACGAATTTGGCATACTGTCGCTTTAAGTTGAGGATAAATGTTGGAAAGCTCGTTAAACTCGATACACGCAATAACAAAGCCGCGCAGTAGCAAAATTCGTCGATCGTTCGATTGAAAAAATAAATCGTGTAACTTGTACTAACGTTGATCGTACCAACGCGACCAAACCGGTCGAAACGACTATCAGATTCTCTGTTTCTACGATTACCAAAGAGGTTTTCGAAAAATCGAGCTGATCGATTCGATACCCGCGAGTGGCTCTATTTAGAGCCTCTTAAAAAACGTTGTAATAGATACTGGAAGCATCTGAAAATCTTTGGCAAGCTTACATACGAAAACAGTGTTTTATCGCGACTCGTAAATTGATAAAGCACGAATCGTAATTCGGCGTTTCGCAAGGAAAATAAATAAGCGCGCGTAGGGCGATGTTTTGCGGGGTCGAAAAGTTTACGGCCGGCGCTGCTTTTCGAAAGGGAATCTATCGCGTTTTACGTCCTCGCCCGACGAGATCATCAAAAGATCCTTTTTACGCGAACGCCAGAGTTTATTCAAATGGAGACGTTTCCCGAGACTAAATCGCGTTTTACGATCGCGCGCCTATCCGGCCGATTCTGTTCTGATGGAGCGCGACAAATGGCCCGATGAGATCTTCTGTCCAGGCTTACAAGTTTAGACGTGATCTAATCTCGGGTTTCGTCGGCGGAACGACCGACGACTCACCTAAAATATTGGTCGCGTTACGTCGATCGAAATTCGTACCGAGACGCGACATTCTCTGTGTAGTTCTACGTTGTATATCGAACATACGGCGACTGTTTAAGAATTTTTAGACTATACCGTACGCATGAGTTATATCAAAATGCAAAGAAAGTGTCTTTGACCGTGAATAAAGTCGCGAGATTAGAGCGGAGGAAGCAAAATTGTCAGCAAAGAAGAAAAATAGAGGCAAATCGAACGAAAAAGCAACCGATTAGGACCGTGTGCTGTCACTCGAGAAGCAGAGGAGAAGATCGCGTAATTCTCCTTTCGAAATTGAACCGTTCCTTCCTGTCGTTACTGCAATCCACATCCGAGATTGGCGATGACCGCGTCGATGGGGATGAAGGAGGCAGCGATTCGAAGGAAGCGGACTCGTGCAAGTTCGAGGACGTTTCACCCTCTATTAAACTCCCTCGGACAAGGGAAAGGCGGCCGCCGTGGATCTCGTAGCTCGTCTATAAAATCAGCCGCTTTTTTGTTCCTACCTTTCCCTCTACCCTTCACCTCTCATTCCCCCATCCACGATATCTTTTTCTCCTTGCTTTTCGTTCGAAAACGTCCGATCGATCGAGATTGCTCCAGATTATCCGAGTACGACGAAAAGAAAATGGACCACGAGGAAGAGTCGGCCCCTTTCTGGGCATTTGCCAGGATCGACGTTGAACGCTAACAAGGTAGAATCAGGCACGAGGAACCAACTACCGACTTTTCGTTGGATTTTCCTTTAATTGTTTACAAGTCAAGTAATTCTCGATGTCAAGAGACGCGCTAAGGGTAGGAGCTTGAGGGTAGCTTTTATCGAGTTCACAGATCCAAAAGATATTCTTCTGTTTGACATTAACGCGCTTGAACTGGATGTGGATACATTTCAGTACTGCGACAACTTTTAATCGTTATTATCGCTCTGGCAACTATTTCGACTATGACTCGTTCCACCCACGGCTATCCATAGATCAACGCCAAAGAGAGTTCCTCTCTGACGGAACAAAAGTTTCCATCGAAACTATCCTCGTATCAATACAGCGACGAAATCGCCTACGAAATGGCGAGGCTTCTTTGTCCGCGAGAGCCGCGGCGGGATCGACGAAACAGTTCATATAAAGTTGCGGGAGCACCGGTGGAAACGTAACAACTCGTTCTGCGAATAGCCGGGGCGGGAAGTTAGAAATTGACAGCGGCCGCCGCCTCTAGATTTAATCGACGCCCGAGCCCCCCTCATTGATATGCGCAATTTCGACTGCCTCCCACACGCGCGCGGGGGCCGGCCCGCTGCCGCCGCGCAATTATCCACACGTATTCGAACGGTCGGCCGTGTGTAGGGGCCGCGATTTACATACTAAGTGTGGCGTTGCGTGCCAGCGGAGAATCGCTCGGATGTATCGACGCGATCGTTCTACGCCCCGATGCAATGCAGATGCGACAACCGGCGAAGCTCGCGTCTTATACGAGGAAGGTTACATCGAGTCACGGTCTTGCGCGTAAAAGTTTGCGACACGGCCGTGCGAATCTTCAGGAACGAAGAGGGGAAAAAGGGCTTGGGGAGAATCGCGAGGAATCCGAGCCGCGTGGGCTCTTCCTCGATCGATCGCCGAAATCGAGTTCCAGATACGAACGCTTGGAATTTCCTGCTCTATATCGGATGTTGCTGATCGAGTAGAATTCCCAAACAACACGCCTTATACCTGAATCCGCCAATTTTAATAATCGTGTAAACAGAATTTCGTGGAGATGAAAATATCGTAAGCTGTAGTAGTATCGGTATACGTATATATACGGTAACGATCATCGTACAGTGTCAGCGTATACGATTATTACGACAGCGTACAACGTCGCTATCAACGATCAGCGAAAATTCGATCGAATTCTCGTCACACAGGAAACGAGCTGTCCTTTCGTATTTCATCCGCTCTTCTCGTTACACCTCGAGCTTGGATTCCAACGAATCGGCCAACAAGTATTCATCGTTGGACGATCGTGACGCGTTCTCGTCGCATATTATCGCAGCGGGGACGAAAACGTACGCAAATTTAGAAAGGCAAAACACGGCTCGAGGTGGATAGAGCGAACGAGGTTGCGCGAGAGAAACGAAGAAGGGTGCAACACGGTGCGTATAACGCGGAGAGACGAGGTGAGTGGCGAGCGCGCGAGGGTGGGAAATAGTGGAAAAGAGAGGATATCGTGGAATAGCTCCGGTAGGTAATAACGATGCGAAAGGGGGGCAGAGATGAGCGCGTAATACTAGACACCAGGGCCACTCGAGCGACTCATTAGGGGCTTTGCATATGGTGGCGTCAACCTCGAAAGGTTAACCAATATTGGCAGAACGCGCGTAATTACGTCCTCCGGCCTCGTATAGAGCCGTGTATATAGCCTCGATAGTTACGCCTGGTCCCGGATGTGCAAACGTTTCCTACCTACCTACCTACCTACCAACCAACCTACCAACCAACCAACCAACCAGCCAGCCAACCAACCTACCTTGTGCTTGCACCACGCAACCTACCTACCGCCGCGTCTGCTCCGCGCGCGCTGCATCCAACTGACCCCCCCCCCCCCCCTCTCTCTCTCTCTCGCGCTGAAACTGCAACTGCTGCACTCAGCGACGACAACTTCGCCACCTCTTATCTAATCCGAAGCGTCGCGTCGTCGCTGATCCTTTCCACCCGACTCGTGTTTGAAACGATTTTACTCTTGCGCGAGAACGACGGTTTAATGGTTGTCCGCTGCTACTTGCAACACTCGCGACATCTATTACATCTGGGTAGGTGGATGTTGACTTTGGACACATTTTAGATCCTAGAGTAGAAACTGTCCGGCGATGTCGTACGTGTTTCGGAAGACTCTCGATTGTGTTAATTTCGGACAAATTGTCGAGAGACTCCGAAGTATGTGCAACTTGATTCTTAGCGATTAACTCGTGGATCGGCATTTTTGCAGCGCACACGGTGCTACGAGGAGGTATTAATAGGCGAAAAATCTCGAGAATCTTTCAACTCAAGCGCTGAATAGAATCTAAGGAATAATTTGTAGAGCAACGTTTTCAAAACCTTCGTGATTAAAGTAGCGGTTCTGCTACAAAGTCTCGCAAAAGTCTCTCGCGCCACTGTTATAAGCATGTTAAAACAATCAGGATATTGAGAACATAAACGAGATATACAAGATATCAAGGTCACTGTATAGAGCTCCTACAGAAAGCGGTCCACGAGTTATAATTTCCATTCCGATAAAACGATTTACACGAGAGTAAAGTTAACGAAGGTTCTTTTTACCAGCGAAACGATAAAAATTCCACACCTCCGAATTAGCATAAAAATTTCACGATCGTTACATGGTAGGGGTCGATTATAGAGTTGGCAAACACGCGAGAAATTTTTCTTGCGAAGTTGGAGATACCGATCGATCTACCCGACGACGGGAGCAAAGAAAAATCGTGCTCGCAACCGGTCGCGGCTCCATCGCGGGAAAAAGCTCTCTCCCTCGTGCGAGACCGCTTCTCGTCTCCATAGCAGACGTCTGTATCTAACGATCGAATAAAAAGCGGTATCTCCGCATCGGGCCAGAATTGAGTTAGTTCGAGCCACAGCAGTTCGAGAGCATCGCGACGCGATTTCATAGTTCGGAACGATCGCCGCCAAAGTCGAGGAAAACGGTTCGGTTGCGACCGATTTTCTCCGGTTTCGACGAGCGAAAAGACTGGCGGTCGGCTTCCAGGCAATTAACAGGAGCCAACAAGAACATTTGGAGAAAAGAGAGTGGTGGACCGACGGAACCGTAATGGTTCTTGAGAGTTTCGTCGAGGAGTTTCTCAAGGAAGGCCGACGCCGTTTCACTGTGATTTTTTATTCAGCAGTGAAATAGCGGGGTATCGCGAGAGGACTTGGAGAGTTAAAACGGGAAGGAAGAGAAGAGCAGAAGGGCGAGGGTGTCGCGGGATCTACGTGAAAAATGGCGCTCGCGAATGGGGAAGCTGCGGAGAAGATCCGTACGTGGCCAGCATCTGCGCCACTTTGGCACTCGTGCTCGTGAAAATTGCTCGAGGCAGTGGATCGAAGAGGAGTATCGATGTATAAGACGAGAGAAAAACATCGATCACCGGGTGTTCGTTAGCTCGTGCTGTAAACTGTTTCAGGAAATTAATGTTCTCCAACAGAATTAAATGAACTGTATTGATTATCACGTGGGAAACCTGTCGTGGAACGAGCCTTTCTACAAACTGGATAAATACTAGCCGCGATATTTTTCACACTATTATTACACGCCATTAGTAAACAGTTAGCTATTCCGTAATTTCAATATTCTTCCCATGTTCCCCTCGTACACGGCGTTTAAAGTATTTACTTCGGCAAAGTAGCGATTAAAGATAACGGAAGTTCTTTCAGGAAAAGGAGAAAACAGAAGCAGACGGCACGAGGGTTTTGAATTCAGCGTCACGGAAGAAAGGATGCAAAGGCGAATGGATGCTCGCGACAGTTCCCAAAGGACCCTAACGACGTATTTCTCATTTCCTGTAATCAGAGCGTCCTCATCCGTCCGTCTCAATCGAGTCGCTTCACCCTGTTAGCGGACAGTTCTCCAATTCGAGCGTTCGAAACGCGGCACCGAGCGGAGAGCCGGCGAGCGCGCCGCTGATGAAACAATAGCGGCCCGTCGCCAACGACGAAAGTGACGACAGAGAGAGAGAGAGAGGGAGAGAGAGAGAGAGAGAGAGAGAAAGAAGCGAAGCGACGAGGAGCACAGCACAGACACAGAGCGGAGGAGACAAATAGAGCGAACGAGGGAGGACAACGAGGAAAGAGGGCGAGAGAGGGTGGTCGTCGTATTATTAAGCAAGTAAATTAATAGAGGCTCGGCGCGCAATGGAGAGCGCCGCCCGAGCGAAGAGGGTGAATATTCCACGATAAACAATGCCTACAGTTCGGAGTTTTGCACGGGGCGAGCGCGCACACACGCTTCGCGGCGACGTATACGCGCGTTCGTTGGAAGCGGGCATTCTCTAGGAGGAGAAAGAGGCAGAGGAGAAGGAGGAAGAGGCTGCGAGGGACAGAGAGTACCGGCGGATACAGCAGAGAGAATCAAAATTCCGACGTGTGGTGCGTGAACGAGCGAGCAAGCCGAGGAGAGGAGGTGTACAGGCGCGCGAACGGTGCAGAGAGCCTAGCGTGTTTGCGTGTGGACACGAGGGTTGCTAAGCAAAGTAAGTAAAGCACCTGTGGGAGCTGGCTCGCTTCGGAGGGTGGAACGAGGTCGCTACGTTAGAGGTGGAAGAAGACGAGGTGGGAGAGGAGAAACGTAGCGGAGACCGAGGAACGAGCAGCTTGATAGCGAAAGAGAGTGGCGGCAAGGGGGCAGAGCGAGGAGGGAGGGAAAGGGAGCGCGAGCGAAAGAGAGAATAGAGACTAGAGAGGCTTGGCGAACAGGCGAGCCAACCCCGGGAGGAAGCCAATCAATAAACTCACTCACTCGCTCTCCTACGGAGAGAGACCTACTGCTCTCCCTACACTCGCAATCCCACTATATATGTATACAGGCAACCTGGAAGCCTCCATTACGTACGCCCACTCGGCTGCCTACAGCCATTTTGTAACCGTTCGCCGTGCACGGTTTCTCTCGAATCTCTGTGTCTTCTCATCCCCCTGAGCAAACGAGACGGAGAGAGACAGAGAGGGAGGGAGAGAGAGAGAGAAAGAGAGAGAGAAAGAGAGAGAGAGAGAGAGAGAGAGAGACAGAGAGAGATGGGGAGAAAGAAACGAAGGCCGAGGAATCGAAAGACGACCCGACCTGACCACGCCACGTTCGACGATGA
This sequence comes from Bombus confusus, assembly GCA_014737475.1. Classification (NCBI taxonomy): domain Eukaryota; kingdom Metazoa; phylum Arthropoda; class Insecta; order Hymenoptera; family Apidae; genus Bombus; species Bombus confusus. The sequence continues at coordinate 8,549,418 of JACXIV010000002.1, read as the reverse complement.
CGAGAAAGCGCCGTTCGGCGAGATCAAAGGTATTCGATCGGCTCTCGATCGAGATCTAGCTCGATATCGAGTTCTTCCTCGCGATTCTTATCATCGGCAACGATCTCTTCCCTCCTAATTATCCATCGAAATTTCCTCTCGTGAAACGAGAAACGTGCCTCCTTCGAGGAACGTGTTTTGAAATAAAGGGGGGAGAAAAAACGAAGAGCGGAAAAGAAACGAGAATTTAGATTTACGAGCCACGAGGAAGAATCGAGAGCTGCAGGGGAACCAAGTGTTTCCAATTACGCCTAGCGTCGAAATCTATGTCAATGTCTCGTTTTGTCAACGGCACGCGACACATGGTTTTCGAAAATAACCCTGTTCGTTCCCACGAAAGCTGCTCGGCAGCTACCAAGACCCGTAGCCAGCGCGCCACCTTCGGGCCGGGTTATTACATGCAGGTTACCAGGGCGGAGCTTCTGTTTCGTCTTTTTCTCTCATAAAACGCTCTCACGAAGAAAGTAACGCGACCTGGTTTATTTTCCTCCGCGTTCCCCGTTCGACGCTCCACCAACAACGAAATTGCGAGTCGCGAAAGGTGACCGTGTCTCTCTACCTTTTCTTTTTTATTTTGGCACGTCGTGTTTCGAGTGAACGCGCCGCCTGCGAATTTTGGTGTCGTCGCGGCAAAAGAGCCACTTTTTCCCCATAATTTTAATTCTGCCCCGATAAATAATCGTTCTACCGTTCTGACAGATTTTGATATATCGCCGATGTATCGCGATACAGCGGCGCGCGTCGAGCGTGCTACGCGAGAGAGCGAAATAAATTTCCGTCGTAAATTTGCCCGTCACTTTTTCGTCCGTGCTGCCATTATTAATCAAAACACGGATCCGTAACGAAAATACGGATCCCGTGGGCCGGCCTCTATCCGCCCGCTGAAAATACACACCGCCACCGACGAAATCACTTACTCCGATACAATGTTTGCGGCCACGGATCGACGGTGTCGTCCCCAATGCGCGACAACCACCTCTTTCTCGCCATCGATATTCCGCAGCTTCCCTACAAGATGAAGTACAGGGGTCCTCGTGTTGACAGCACCCTCGTAACTCTTATCCACGAGCGGCAAGAACGAGCATCCGGTTTGCTCGTCACCCTTCTTACGGATTAATTGTCGCCTACCTTCGTTTGGGCGTGTGTTGTTTTGTAAATACCAGTCTCGAAACTCGAAGGGGAGAAATTTGATTGAAAACGGCACGAGGAATAAAGGACGACTCTCGAAACGAGAGAAGACGGAAAGAATTCGACCATTTGTCCCGTTGTTTCGAGACGATTTTACGATCGTCTCGTAAAGCCTGCTTGGATAAAGTAAAAAGAATCGGAAGTCGCGACTTTGAATTCCAATCGAGTATCTTGAAACGCGAACACGAAGCGAGAAAAGCCAGTTGTCCGTTTGGTATGAACATCGACGGGCCGCTTAAAATTGTGCAGCACTGCGGTTATATCGGAGGAAAGATATTACGAATTCGCGATAACGATAACCATTCCTGCCGGGATATGTGTAACGAGTACGAGAGATCGTGACTCCTGTTTTAATGGCGGCACCGAGAGCGGTTCTCGAGCCACGCAAACGGACGAGAGAGAGTGGAACGCGGCTGGTGGTTTAATCTAATGGAGCCGAGAGACCATGAAACCTGGTGATAAACTTACCCGTAGGCGGCCAGGGTTGGATCGTAGGGGTAGTAACCCGTGGCGGCAGGTTGGAGGGCGGCCGTGCCCCATGCAGCACCCATATCCGCCGTCATCCCCATTCCCGTCGTGTCTTTCAATCCGTACGGATTTCCCTGCAATCGAATCGCATAATTAATTACCTTGGTAGAGATTGCGGCAACTCGAACGCGTAGAAATTAGAAATTCAAAGTACACTTCAAAGTTACGTTTGGAAATTAAAAAAAAAAAAAAAAAAAAAAAAAAAAAAAAAAAAAAAAAGAAAGAAAAAAGAAAAAAGAAAGAGTAAACAAAGTTTCTCTTACCACGTGGAGGAATTTAATTTTAGATGGCGCAAATTAGCATTATTAATTGGTAATTATTTGCAACATCAAGGAGAGGAGGCGAAAACGAGCGACACTATCCATCTTCCACCTTCTTATCTATCTGCGTATTAAGGTCAGCCGTGCAAGAGCGCTTAAGACCGCGATGTTACAACTAGCTTTATTGTAAACATTGGATATCATATGACAACGCTACACCAACTTTTAAAACGATGATCGATTAGCTACAAGCGACGATGGTTACCAAGGATGAATACATTGTCTGGGCAACCTGCACACCTTCCGGCGAAGCTAAAATAAATACACGGTATAAAACTCAACAACGTGTATCATTTATCCGTACGATTGCACGTACCGTTCGAGATATCGCATTCGTATGTTAACAAGAACGGCACAAGCACCAGAATCGCGACCATGAAGAATGATATACAAAAGCGACGGTTATTTTTACCGCCGCCTCGTGACTAATTTCGTCTCCAAGCCCGAATATTCGTTGTCCCGAACGGAGCAGCCCACTCGCGGCAATTTATGCAAACGGTCCATCCGAATTAAAATCGATCGATCCATCATCTTAAGCGGCAATCTCGCCGCGGCGCAGGTTCGTTCCAACGAGGTCACGCGGATCAGTCAATCCATCGACGAGTGACTGACGATCCGTTAATCGAGCTACACCCACGAGAAACGCTCGTATTATCCACCAGCGAGTTCGTTCGTCGGTAATAAAACGATTCCAGCGACGATTATCACCGCGAACAATCGCGTACTTTCGCCGTTGTTTTCTCCTTCAACTTCGCCTGATTCTTCGAAAGGAAAAGCGAAGCACATGCTGGAGAAAGATAGACACGAACGAGGCGAGGGAGCAAAAATTTCGAGTTTCAAACGAGCCAACGCAGACGCTGCGACTCCGTCTCGGCCGGATATATCTACTGGCGCATCGACTCGCGGCAATTGGATGTTTCCAAGTGTCGATACAAAGCGCGTCATAAAGACGCCCCTTGCTTGGAGGTAGAGACAGAGAATCGAGGAGAGATCCGGAGAGGAAAAAAAAGGAGAGAATAGGCAGTGACGATTGGGGGTGGAGAAGCACGAGAAACGGTGGCGGCGCGTTTAGTAGCTAATGGTAGCACAATGGGATATTATTAGAACGACGGCTTAAAGACGTTTGGCGCCAGGAAGTTTCGCGTTACATAGATCGGCGGCGGCGACTCGTTCGCCTTGCTTCCCTGACTCTTAATTCTCGCCGGGTTCATCCCTTCGTTTCGATTTCCGAATTTCCGCTCCGCTCCGGTAGCCGTGGCTACCTTTGTGGGCCACAGTTCTTTCCCTTATACCCTTCTTTTTCCCCTTCTTCCTTGCAATATGTAAAAGAGAAGCGGAGAAGAGGAAAGAAAGAAAGGGCACACATATTTGTCCCCTGTTGCCGAACTTCCATGCCTTCTCTTTCCACGCAGGCAATTTTAATGGTGAACCACGGGTGGTCCACCGTCGACGCCTCCAACTATTGTTACGAGCGCGGAACGCCGCTCGGTCACCAGCCGATTATACTACGACCCACCGTGCATTATTAAGGTAGCAATAAACATGCGCCGGTCGAATTTTCTGAACGCGTTCGGACAGATGACAAGCCTCGCATAGACTTGACCCTTATATCTGGTCTTCAAAACGCCGAGCGACCGATATTGATATTGTCAGTCAATTGATATTTCTGTAGTAACGAACCATTGCACTTTCGAATGCGAAACCTATACGTTTTTTTCTCTTTCGATAGACGCTCGTAGAAATTACAGAGACAGTATCTTTCCCCGTCCGATCGGCGTGCGTCACGACACGGCCGCTTCTCTGGGCGAAAAACGATGTCGCGTCCGATTATCATCAGAGAGCACGTGCACGAGCGGATATCGGTGGATCGACTGCGATGAAACGATTTGCGACTGGCGTGCATCGGAGCGTGCGTGACGAGTCCAGAAATTATTAAACAGCAAGTGGAAGCGTATAAATTCGATTAACCAGATTCCAGGTCGAATAAACGTTCCGTTCTTTTCGTTGTTCGTGGTTCGGATACTCGAAAGGCGAACGAAAAGGCGAACGCAAGTTTTTTTTTTCATGCAAGCTCCTGTACCACGGGTGCAAGAATTTAAAAAACGTGCAAGTTGTCGTCGATTTGTCCTTGGTCACGTATGGAGAAGGAAAACGAGAGAACGGCATCTACCTTATTTGCTGAGAATTCTTTTTACGACGATATTGCATGACGCGTACTGTTCGCCAAAACACTAACCTTTCTTTCGCTATAGAAAGCTTCGAACCTGTAACCACTAAACCGATGCAACTTAGGAAAAAAGGAGAGGTCCCAACCCTTTTTAATTCCGTGTAACAGAAAACAAAGCTAAAACAAACCTTACCGCGTTACTCTAAAACTTAATCCAAACGCTTCTTTCACACCCTCGGGAAGCCGTGATTCGTCGCACCCGTGCGCGCACACCCACGTACACATACACGTACATACATACACACACGGCCAATTAGCGCACGCGGCCGTACTCCCGAAAGTTTGACGGGCGAGTACAATGCCAAGTTGGACGGCGCCGTTTCGCGGAGTTCGATCCTGGGGTCAGCGACAAAAGACAACCGGCGGAAAAGTTGGCCGAATATAAAGAGGGGACGACGTGACGCGAGGCCGTCGAAGTTTAAAGTTGGAGGCTCGGCCAGCAGTTCGGCTCGACGATAATTTAATTAACGGTCGACAGGGTGGGTCGAAGGGATCGGACGGAGTTCAGTATCGATGCGTAACGATAATGAAGCCGTAGTGAGTTTTCGCGTGGGACAGCAGCTTTCAGAACGTTCTAAGCTACGAGGCGATCGGTTCGTGAGATTTCGTTGGACGTTTCTTCATTCGCGAGATGAGAGATCGTACATGCTCTCTATTCGCCAGACCATTTCGATGGCCACCAGTCGCGTTTTTATTTATTCCGCGGAGAGCTTGCGTTGAACAAGGACCACCGTGGTCGGCTAAAAGAGGCCGCTTTTTATTAGTTCCTTTATCGCTCTCCGCTCTCGCGCCACCCACTTCATTCAATGCTAATCCGATTCTTATTATATTATAATGCTCGTCGAAACGACGGCGCGCCGGTCGAATCGTCGGAAGCACATGCTTCCTGCTTAACGACCGCGCTTTTTCTGCCTTTCTCTTTTTTTTTTTTTTTTTACTTCTTTGTCATTCGAAGAGACAAAGGGTCACGGGTGAAACGAGGAAGAAAAGATCGAAGGTACGCGAGAAGGAGCAACGGCGACGTGGAGGAACAGGTTGAAACGAGGAAATTCGCGCCGCCATTGGTTTGCGCGACGACAGCATCGTCGTTGCTGCCCGTGTCGCCTGTCGATGACCTTATTTGAATCACCTCATTATGTAAGAATTTCGTGTACGCGTTCGAGCTGGCGCGCGCGCGCGCTCCGCTTAGGTAACAGAATGTGTGTTCGCGAGCTGCAGTCAAAGACTTCTATTCGACTTCCTTCTTCTGAAGTCCTACGGGTTTCTTCTCTCCATGTACGCGAACGATCATCACGACGTGGAAATTTGCAAAGGTCCATCGCGCCAAAAAGGCGTTATTGCCCAGTAAAGACTTTCAGGGAGTCATGCTGCAAGAGGAATAGAGCCGATCCGATGCGAGTTAGCCGGCGGGAAATGGGGAAAATAAAGCGAAGAGTTTCAGCGCATTCGCGACTCAAATGGCGGAACACCTGCGAAGATAAAAGTTGCTGGAAACAAAACCGTTGCTTATCAAACTCGACTACATTTTATTTCATTTCGTAGTCAATATATATATATCTGAGAGGCGATAAGATTACCTACATTATAGTCGATATACCTTACTAATAACTTCACCCTTTCAGATAAGATTAGTTGGCGAGCAACAACTATTTTCACACGATAACGCGGCTTTATTACCAATTCGGGTATTGGTGGGTCGTATTTTCACGCGTGTGCCACCCATTGATCGTTTTATCGTTCGTACGATACATCCAAGCAAGCATTATTTTCATACAAACGTTTATCAGCCTGATTACTAAGCAAAGTACCATGAAAATTCCCTAGTTGCTGGAAACCTACGCGTTACACTTTTTAAACGTTCCACCTCCTAGCGCGATTAAACGATGCTGCACGAATGGCAAGAGGGCATCGATATCGCGAGCGGAGGGTGATCGCGGGCTCGTCAAAATTCTCAAAATTCCCGCTGGTCGTCCATTTATGACATTCCAGGCTCGGTTGTCGCACGACCGCGGGAGGCTGAACGATCTCGTCGCGTGCACGAAATTGCACGACGCCGCTGAAATTCCACGAAGGGCTGACCAGGGCGAGCAGGCCGCGGGCTAGCTGCAATTTATTGCGATAAAGGTGCAAAGCTATGACGTTCGACGCATCGTCTCACGACAAATAGCATTCCTCGAGTGTCGATCGGTCAAGCCCGACTAATAACGCCAACTACCGTCCGGATAGGGGAGCCGCGTTGAATTTTTCGTTTGACGTCTGACACGGGGGACTGCGGTAGGTTCGACTTCTCCAGAGCTACGTATCGAGGAGACTGCGCATTGTAGTAAATAAATTCGATTCGTCGCGTCAGGTCGTCTAAAAGCAATCTGTTCAGCGTATCGCTTGCTTTTTGATCCAAGGCGGGTTACACAAATTTGTATATCGATATATAGCGCAAGCTTGACCCGTGAGGCTGGCTCACCAGATAGCCGCCTCGTTCCAGTTGCCTCGTGCGGTCACGTCGAGTACGCGAAGCAAGCGAGCGAGCAAGAAGCTGCGAGGCATCTTTGATATTGCCAAAAAATTGGTACTCGTTGACTCGCCTCGAAACAGCCTCGCGCCGTCTGTGCATATCTTTACCCGTGCTTAATCCTACTATAATCCTTCTACTCTATATCCTAAGAGATACAAACGCGATGAAGAAGCGAGAAAAGCAACACGGTCAAAGACGATGAAGTTAACGCTCGGGTAGTAGAGTGAACGATCCGACATTCTACCAATCAAAGTGGCAGAAACGTAATACCGCGGGCAAAGTCGCAAGAAGAATACTTTGACCAACAATATTTACCAGCACTTGACGGTCTGACCTCGCTACGCTTGCCCCTCCATTGCACATGGATGTAAGAAACGGTAGAGGGAGGAGTTGTCTGTAACGCTGGCGCTGAGAGCAGCAGCCTTCAGCAACTAATTTCCAGCCGCCTATACCTACTCTCTGTAAACGCGATGAACTCTGGTATTCTGAATCGACTCGAACGTTTCCAACTTAGAACGCGTCTACGTTACAGGATGTTACACAAGCGACGTGTGCAACGAGCATTAACAAGTTTCAGCCGGACACCATAACGATGTCGGGGAATAAAGATCGGTGGGCAACGCTTGTGTATTTACCGGGGACGCGTTTACATACATTAGTGGAGCGAGCGTAGCGCGAAACACGCGTTACACCAAGCCAAGAACCGTGTAGGCACATTGTATCGCATGCGAGCCGCGCGTAACTGCCAATTATAAGAGCGTAAACGGTCCGCGATTAAGAGTGCTACGTGTGTTACGCTTATCAATGAGCCGTAAAGTAACGCATTTCGCGATATCGCGGATCGGAATGCTCCAACGGCTCTTTCATTGCGCCGGAGACATGCGACCGCGCTGATTCGAGCGGACGAGCCCGCTCTGCGACGAGACGGCAAACGTCCGCTATTTCCATTTACTCGAACAATCGCGCGGGATCACGCCAACGTTTGTTTTCATATAAAATACAAGAAATGTCAGTCTTTTTCTAAGTCGTCGCAACGTAAATCTTTCTATCCCTTTTAGTCGAAAAATGGAATAATATACGGCCTTGAGCGATTAACTGAACGCGCGAGAACCTTTTTGGATGTGATGCAAACTAGATTGGGGGCACAATTATACGAGTAAAACGAATGATCGGAACGATACGTTAACAAGATCGTTGTACGTGGCTTGAATTTGTTCATTGCAGGATCGTAGCTGTGATTCGATATTGAACGACGCGAACGACAAAAATTTACGTTGGTCCTTTCAAGTGGGAGTTTCATCTGCCCGACGGAATTTTTTCATAGTTGTCCAAAATAGAGATCGTACGTACATCGCGCGATGGGCACGAAATCCTGTTTCTCTATGTACTTTTAAAGAGAACCAACCTAATTCGCAATTCCATCTAATTAAGAGAACGACAACAACCTCGACGACACCAAACGCAGCCGAACCAGTATCGACTCCATAAGTAGGTTCGTTGCAGCGCTACTTCTGCTTCCTGCCTTCCCTTCGCTTCCTCTTTCCTCGACTCGTTGCGAAGAGCATCGAGAACGAGCCACGGCCGCGCTTAAGAATCGCGCGCGACGCAATTTTTCACCCAGGCGTCGAAGTTCTACTCGATAACGTTGCACGCCTAATCGAGCGACGATTTATAAATGGTACGGTGGAGAAACGGTGTCATAATTGGCCTATAACGTGTCGGGAAATATCTCAGAAGCAATTAACATCCGCTTCAAAACGCTGCGGACTCGTGAAACGAACTGTGAAATAACAGAAATCACACCCCGTGCGTTTCAATCCGCATTCCTTGCGTTCGCGAGCCACCCGCGCCCTATTGCCGATAAAACGCCAATCTAAATTAATTTGTCGACCCGATATCGTATGTTCGTCGATCGCTGGGACATTTATAATGCCGATTGTCATGGAATCATGTGAACCGTTAAGGTCGACGATTACGAGTTTACAGGGGAAAGGGAATCGAGCGATTGGATATGTTCGAATGAGTACTACTGCTTCTATTTAACCCATTAAGAACTGGCGGCGCTGCGGCATTGCGTAACATTTTATTTGCAATTTGTTTTCCGTCCATTCGTATCATCGAATTTTTACTTTTTAACAAGGTGGCTGGAAAAAGGAACTCCAAGGATTTGAGAGATTTTTGGTATCTTGAAAATAACGGAATATAAGTTCGGGTATTTTTGTTTTTCAACTTCTACTATGTACGAACTGTGCCGGGCCTTTAATGGCTTGATTGTGCTGTATAATACAATTCAACGAACATTAATAGCGAAATCTTACAGGTTACAAATTATTTATGCTAATAAATTCTTCTACGTGACAGTAGCAATTTTGCAATAAAAACAGGTATAATTTAGTTTTACAAATTGTAAGTCAAGCTAAGTGTATAATTTACAACATGTTACTTGTCAATTCATTAATATTAATTAGTGCATTATTGTGCAAGAGAATTCTATTCTATGAACTGAAGTGACTGTTACATACATTACATGTCTGTTATAGATTTAATCCTCTGAAACCGGGCAAAACATTGACAGCTTTGCTGTATAATACAGTCGTTAGAAAAAGTATTTGCAAGTACTCTTATTTTCAATGAAGCGTTGTTTAAATTTCTTTATCAGGTTCTACGTTTTTATTACGTTCCTGTCTCGTTTCATTTCTCGTTCTACTATAATACTGTAATCAGCGTAATTAGCGTTCGTAATTGGTACCTATCGTCGAATGGTCACGACTCGTGAGAACGCAACCCTCTTCGAAGCATCGCGCACAAAATCCAAGCCGTTCTTACGTTTCAGCTTGACTGTTCGAGATAAGCAGACGAGCGATGGTATCTCTCGTTATCAGTTCCGACTCGAACTGATTGCGCGGTAAAGATCAAAAAGCCGCGGTTAGCATTTGCGGTGGTGAAGATAAACGCTTCGAAAGAACCAAACGGTGTAACGACACGCGCGCATTATCGGCCGCTAGATGGAGTCACGACGATAACTTTCCAACTTGAGAATCGGTGTCGTGCAATCGATACGCGGGGCACGGAAAATATTCCGAGGAAATTTGAACGTGATGGAACGATGCGGCTCGCGACAGTCGAAATCGCTCGTTATCTGCGATTTCATCCGATTCGTTCGATTTGGCGACGTAAAAAGCGACCGTGTAATTTCGCCCAATGGAAGGTGCCCGGTCGTTATCGAAAGACACGCGTTGCTGATTGGCCGCGTGCACGGTTCGAGGTAGAAATTCATCATAAACGTGGATATCACGGACATTCGTATCTCGATCACTTAAATACTTGGTTACATTCTGTCTACCTCGCATCGTCGCCTTGTCCTATTTTAAGGCGGCTGTCCCGTTAATTAAATCGCGCTCAGAGAGAAGCTGTTAAGATAAGAAAACCGGCACTTTTGTCACGGAAATATCTATTCCCGAAGCGGTGGAATTTTGCTTCCGTGTCGAATGTTGAAAGAGCGTTAAACGAATTCCAGTTTCAATTTGATTTCGATTACGTCTTTGTACGTGAGATTTAAATGGCTTGTAGCGTTTAAGTGGTAGAATGACGAGTCACTCCGGACGGTGCCATAGAGGGATAAGTCTGTACCTGGAACTCGTTGCCTGCCTTTATCCAATCAGTCTCGACCGGTTGGCAGAGGGGCGCAAGATTGATTGTTCCATGATTTCGTCCAAAACAACCAATTAGTATAATTATGCCGATAAATTCAAATTTAATTGGGCGCGCTTCCTCTCTCCACCCCGGAGAACTTTCTCGTACACCGTAAAGCCAAATAACGATAATAACGCGCCAGTTATTATCTTCGAAGCAACGTATTTTGGAACAAAGTTCGGATCTAATTGCACGAACGATCCGTCGTATGAGAAAGGAAAGCGAACGCGTACACGGTGCTCGATGCACGCCACAGGAAACGCGTGTTTCGTACGATAAAAATTCACCGACACGATATTCTAACGTATGATACGGCGTGTCTCGAATTGACCTTTCACTCTGGCAAAGGATTAATGTACTTATCGTTCGCAACGTACTACGAGAGAACTCCGCCGGCAAAAAGGAGAACGTCGCGTCGCCGGCAATAAATGCAGAATTTAATTATCAGCTCTCTCTGTCTATCCCTTTCTTGGTTCGAAGCTCGCCGCTCGAAGTCGCTTCAAATGGGCTTGCAACATCTGGCGGACCGAGCGTGTTTTCCACGCCGATCTTTTTATCGTTTCTACCTCCCGGTGGTGAGTATCCACGCTCGAGTGCAGATATAAATTGGCCGAAACCCCGATACGATCGCGCGTCTATTTCTATACGTCTACGTCAACCGCGTTTTATCAGGCTATCGTCGATATGCTCGCGATTAAACGCAAACAGTTTTGCTCTACACGCGCGATCTCGCTCCAATCTCCCGTCTAGAGTTGATTTTTGTCGTGTTCAAAACACTTCATCCGCCTACGTAACATCGTCCGATGCCTCTCTTCGAAACGTTACGTACGTATTACGTACCTAGTACCAGTTAATAACATCTCTTAATAATTCAACGCCTTATGGAGAATGTGACCGATGGTTTCCACATCGCGCACCTTACGCGCATAAAGTCGTCGCAGTCTTCCCAACGAAACTCACGTACATCGAACAGAACTCTGACCGTGTCGCGTCGTGTCGATCCGAAGTGCCGTTCGCCCCGGACAAGTTTTACAACGAACTTGAATGTTTCTCGCTCCGCCTACCTATTTCTTCGTGTCCTGCACGCGATACCGACTCGATGTAATTTCAATGTCCGCGGTGACTTAATTACCCGCGCCGACACTTTTGTTCGGTAGCACGCGAGCGGAGATCTTCGCGATGTCATTTTGGTGCCGGGCAAAAGCGTTTCTCCCAACGCAACAGCGACCAGACTTATTCTTAGCCGTGTTTTTTCCGCGCGATGAAAACGGCCAAGAGGAAAGGCGTGTGTTTGCACGAGAAACGCGTGTTTCACAAGATTCCCGGGGAGTCTTTGGCGAGCGAGATTCGCCCCTGAAATATAACCGCGAATCCATCATGGAGTCCTCGTTAGAGGTAGCTAGACGACGCGAGACGCGTCTTCCGCGAACCGAAACTTAAACGAGATTATCGCTCTACTCGCGACAGCCGTGCGTGAATAATTCGACACAGCCGGCGACGGAGGCGGTTAGAAAACGCGATCGAGTCAGACGTATGGATTTCTCGGTGGTTCTAGCGGGCGCGAGAGACACTCGTCTCCGCGCTTCCGTCACCGGGATTCCAAGCTAATTCGTGACAGGACCAACCGCTAATCCGTCTTGAGTTAGGCCAGTGAGAGTAATAATCGTCCGGCACGCCTAGCACGACGGTCCGATCAGTCTGCCACCACGATGGTCTCGCATATTTCACGCGTGAAACGTTACAAAGCGTATTGCAAAAGCACCGTGAGGGCGGACGTCTGCTTTCCTCTTTCGAAACGCAGCTAATAAACCGTTTAACGATCGCGTTTATAAATACGAGGCGCTCGTAAGTCTTTCGATTAGCGCTACAATACGCAACTCGTGTAATTTATCTTTTCCAAGTAACGAAAGTTATTTCGTCGAGCTCTGTAAACGCACTGTGACACGAAATTCTTCGGATAGACCAGCTTGAAGCGTGCTTCGTATAAAAATGATTCGTCGTACGCAATGGCCGTAAAAATATTCCGTAATCTCGGAAGGATATTCGAAAAAAGCCGGAATCTTACCATTTAACTCTCGCAACACTCGCTAACCGCTCCACACGATATTCAAATGCCACCCACCCTACAAAACACTCCCGTACGCAACAGCTTCGTTGAATAATCACCTATGAATAATTCATTTGCCGTTGCGTAAATATCGCTAATTAGCTTCGTGCAATTAACCTGCGACCTTCTTTCTTGCAGAGAAAGGGAAAAAAAAGAAAAGGAAAAGAAACGGAACAAAAAACGAGAGCAGCGCACAAAGAAACAGGACGAGCGATACTTACCAAAGGAGGATAGAACGCGGAGCTGTCCATACCGATGCTGGGATATGGTCCTTGGTCGGTGGTGGAGGGTGTCGGCGTAGGGTAAGACGAGTAGGAGGTTGCGGTGGGTGCTAGCCTCGGGTACGCGCCCAGTGCCAACCTTGCTGCGCTGTCGTATTGACAGCTGCAGACTGTTTGACCGGTCACGGGGTCCGTCATCATGGGCCTGCCGTTCTCGCAGCAACCAGGTCCCGTAGTGCCGGCCACAGGGGTGCTCGCTCCTCCGGAGGCGGGTGCGGCCGCGGCGCCGGTCGTCGTCGCTGTCGACGAAGGTGAGAGCGCGCCAGGGCTGAGTGCGCCTCCCGACGACATCGCCGGCGACGTCGCCGTCGTTGGCTGACCGCCGCTCACCAGCAGCTAAAAAGTTTTTAACGGGACGTATTAGCAACATGCTCGCTTTCTTTGGGCAGCTGATTATGGGTGTGTATAGGGTGTGGTTCGAAGGTGTTTCTCGTGGGTTTGGGCGGGGTTAAGGATTTCGATAAGGATTGGATATTATTAATGGAAGGAATTATTTTGTGTATTCTGCAGGAAGAAGGAAAATAATTTGCGGTGTTGAACGTAGATATGGTACATACGTGTGCGGATATGCACGTAAGAATAAACGATTGGAGGTATTTTTAGCGCTTGAGTGGAACGTTAGGCTATCGGGAGTTCTACTGAATTTTGAAACTAGCGGAGAATGGAAAATCTTTGGCCGTATGGGTTACGATCTACGTGAACTTGTGGATAGATATCGTAGAACGGGTCGATGGTTCGATAAAAAACTGATTAACAGCGCTTTTGACGAAAGCGGAGATAAGAGGAGATCTTGTCAATGAAATTTGAAGTGGTAGTAACACCGAATAATAAGATAATCAGCTAGATAGGAAATTTAATTGAATTAACATTAAGAAGGACGAGTTTCGGAACGATATCTGATACATCGAACGAATTACGTTTAGATAATCGCGTTCGAGTATCGAAACAAGGTGGCAAAGCTGTACGTAAACAAATTATACGGCAATAAGGTTGTACGATATGAAATCCCTACGCCTTTCCTCGACCCTTTGTCCGTGACTCATGTTACCGCTGATTCATATTACCCGCTTCGTTGTCGTTTCCGTCAACAGCTCTTAGTTAACACCGTGTACCGATGTACGTAGTTAAAAAAAAAAAAAAAAAAAAAAAAAAAAAAAAAAAAAAAGGCAGAAAGAAAAAAGTTCGCAGCTTGAATAAAACAAGTAGATACATGGAAATAAATTGCGAGTTAACCAGGCGATATCGGTTTTAAAAATAATTCTAGAGTAAAAGGTTAATGGCGGTAATGACGGTAATTTCAAAAGCAGGTGATACACGCTTATCGCCGCGGATCCGATTATAAATGCGTGCTCGATAACTCGATAGCAATTCCGTGTTACTTTAATGGACGATAATCGAGGATGGAGTAGCGGTATCTGTCGTTATTAAACAACAGATGACACACGACAATTAACTCCTTAAAAGGACCGTCAACGCGAGAAGGAGATCGAGAGGAGGAGCAAATAATAATAAAAAATACGAACTATAATTCACTTCGGAAATCTTTGATCGAAGTTTCAAACGAAGTACGTGCTATGTTTCCCGTGGTTGAAATTATGTAGCGCGACATCAATGTTCACTCGCGATCAGGGTCCTCCGATAGCAATAATTGTCACGTAATTTCGTATAATGGCAGCCGAGTATATTTACCGTAAATGTCACTCGAAGCTTTCCAGACCGAATAAATTAAATGGAAATTTATCTTCGAGCAAGTCAAATTGTTGGTCAGCCTTCGTACATCGACGATCCTTATTTACGCTTTTACAAACGATCAAAATATCGCACGAAGATTACGCTCGTCGCATGTTAATGCGGAAACCCGATCGCTTTTTTTTCGTCAAAAGTACTCCAATTTCGTTCGGCTGCTATCGCCACGTCGAGTACCAGAACCAGACCAACGATAGCAAATATCTTGACGCGTACGTCGTTTTCCAGTCTAATTGTTGTACATGCTCGGCGAAGAATATTCCACGTTTTATGTAACAAAGGATTATTATATTACAGTATACGACATCAGCCGAGTGAAAATACAGATACGCGCAAACATGGAACAGGTTTCGCAACGGCAAATTGCAACTATGTTTTACACGATTCGACGACGTACGCGCTTGATATTAAAAGAACGGACGATACTTGAGAAAAAGTGCGAACGATCGGTCGATGGATCGACTTAGGTGGAAAAGGACGAGCTTCGCAAAACTATCGAAAATTAACGCGATTGGTGTAATCGGTCAGGTTCGAAATTTGCATTGTAGTACTTCGGTTTGAAAAAGAGAGATCGATATCACGCACGGAGAACAAGACATTACCACCGCGATAACTGCTTAATTAATGTTAATAATTCCTACGATATGCAAGAGCTACGGGAAGATAAAAAATCGTTTGTCTCGCCGGTCATAATGCACGTCATACCTGTTGCACGCCTTGTTAAAAAATGAAATATAAACAAACGCAACATCGAAATCGAATCGATAGTAGCGATAATAAATATACCGCGATAGGTTCTAATCACGGGGAGCGCTTTACATAATAATCTTGCGTTAATAACTTCTCGTTAAGGCGTCCCTGAATCGCGCTTCCGCGCAACTTTTGTCACGAGTGGACACCTCTGGGTAGCTTGCGCTTACGCGCTTCCATTACGTTTGAATAATCATACGACCGTTCGATGTCTCAACCTATTATTTTTCCTTAGAACACCGAATGTTCTTCGCCGACGCAGTATCGACGGATATAATTCAGCAGTCCTGGTTATTTAGATAATCGCGCGTACGCTCTTAGCATTTACAAATTATCTACACGGACGACAGAGTTAACGACGAAATGGAAAAGCGAACGAGCGAGACAAATTATTTCTAGATTGACTTTCTTGCAGTCGTTTTACCACCACCAGCGATAAGGTAGGAACGCATCGCGTGTTGCTAGATAAATATTTCTATATGGAAATACATCTGTCACGCATCGAACGACTCCTCTGTTCGAACAGGGTGGAATTTAATCACGCGCGGATTCCAAAAATACTCGTCTCGTGTATATTAATTCCCCCCCCCCCGTTTCTTCCCTCTGATTCCGCGAACCATGTTCTAGCGTTCTAGGCAGGCAACGGTGGCGCGATCCCGCGATTAATCGCTTCCCAAAGGCAGCGTGCGTCGTCGATCTCTCGCGTACAGTACTCACTAGGGAAGGTCTGCGTACATATATATCGCGTAGGCTTCTCCGCGCGGTAAATTAGCTCGCGGTAAATGAGGATGAAATGAATCCTGGTAATTAATACGGCAAGGGCGTGGAGTTATTTCGAGAGAACGAGCTCCGGAGAGCTGAAAGGGTGGAAGGGCAGAGAGAGAGAGAGAGAGAGAGAGAGGATCTTGTGTATCGTCGCGTTGATAAAGAGAGCGTTCGTCTCGCGTATTTCGCTCGCTGCAGAAGCAGGGAGGAAAAGCAGACGAAGCCGAAGGAGGAGAAGAAGACGGGTCAGAGGAAAACTGTTCGCTCACGTACCACCTTTCTATTCGTAGAGCGCGTGTCGAAATCGCAGGCCAGGCCGCAGGACGCCCACGGGAAACGTGATAAATAGGATCATCGGAAACATTATTTTCACGCGCACGATTTTCCCTTCGCCCCTTTGTTTTCTCGCTGCTCTCCGACAGAAAAGAAATCTCGTCGAACAAGAGGCGGAGAGGAAAAAAGAACGAGGAAACGAATGGAGAAGAGGGAGGAAGGAGACGTCGCCACCGTTTTTTATAACGCGTCCATATTTTTCGCCGCGTGGACGTGTTTACGAAAAGCGGGATTCCACGTCGCGCTAAATAGTCGTAAGATATTTCGACGCCCCGTGGCTGCCGGCTACAAATTTCGTCCGATAATTTATCGCTAGTGATACCTAAATAGCTTCCCACCGTGAAATTGGACGACGCGCCGATCATCCACGAGATCATCCTGTCGACCTCCGATTCATCGCAATTCGTACGCGACTTTTAATTTATTTTCATCGACATTGGCGTAACTTTCGTGGCGAACGAGCTGTCGCGACCACTTTCGCTCGCTCCATCACCACGGACGGCTTTGTCTCTACCGAAAACGTGCTCCCTTTCGGTATCCAACCCTAAGGGACGTACGCGGGGTCCCGCGATATCGCTACAGCGGAATCTTCGATTAAAACGACACGCGTTCGCCATAATCGTTTCGGAGTAGCGGCGTTTCTCTATTTCCACGAGCGAAACGGTCCTCTCTGGTCGCTCGAGGCTCGTTCGCGCGTTCGGAAAGAAGCTGGCGCAAAAATAGACGAGAAAAAAGCAGACACCCGGACAGACCCGGTCTCGGAAGGGAACGAGGTAAACCGAACTTTCGTGAACAAAGAGCCGAGAAGAGGAGGAGGAGGAGGAGGAGGAGGTGGTGGAACACCTCGAGGCCGTGACACATGCGTGCCTGCGCGCGCGCGTGTGTCCCCATGCACGCACAATCCTCTTTCTCTGTATGCGTTCTATACTCGTGTCTTTTTCCTTTCCCCGCGACTCTGCCTCCTTCCTTCCTCGTCTCGCCCCGTCATTCTCGCTCTCGCCAATTCGTCTCTCACGGAACGTTTCGGCTCCTCCAGCGCGTCTGGAGCCATTCACGCCCTGCTGGGTTTCCCATCGGAACCTTTTAAAAGCCCGCTTTCACCCCCGCGGCAGCAACCACCGCCGCGAAAACCCTACGGATCCTGGGCCTGCAGGAACAGTCCTGATACGTTCGTCCTCTACCTTCCTCCACCGTTCGTTCTACCTTCCACCACGGTTCCTTTCTGCAGCCCTGACAAACCCACCACCGGTCCGTCTCTTCTGCTCGTCGACGATTCGGTGACAGTTGCGTTCGCAAATCAACCCCTCTTCGAGGGTGAAACGAACTCTCTGACGGGTTCTCTACGCGAGAGGCTTCGTTCGTGCATCGGCCTGTTCGTGCGCCACAGGCAGAAAGAGAAACGCGAGTGATTGAGAAATAAAATTCAAATCCAGCCACGAGAAACGTTCGATCATGATCGCTGGGTAATTATAGCGTATGTTTTAATTGGAAGACGCTTGGAGCGGTTCGGTCTCAAGTGTACGCGCGAGCCAGTCGAGAAGCGAATGGTTCGTGGAAAACGTTAAGTATGGTTTATCGATGATCCGATGCACGAATAAGCGGTGCGTGACGCAGGTGTAAAGAGAATGCAGCCTCTCTCGACGTCGATGATGAGGAATAATTTACCGATACGAACGTGTAATTTCGACGTAAGTGCGGCAACCCCTTATTCTCGATGCCCGCGAATTTACAATGTATCGGTATCGTGTTCGATACCTGCGCTGAATAAACTCGCGCGCGATCGATGAAATCGTCGCCTCTGTCGATCACTGCGCGATCTGGATCAATCCATCAAGTCGTCGTTTTATTAACGATTGTTTCGTAAGTAAATAACGTTAATTTCGAACATGCAGGAAATATTGCAACCACGGATCTCTCGTCGATCGTCCGAGCGGTTAGCACAATCACGAGCCGAAGGACCGGAAGTACGTCGCTCAACCTATAATTTCGTATTCGACTATCGCGATAATCGATCGGCCGATAGACATCGTGCTCCAATATCAGTGGCGATAAAAGACCCTCGGGCTAGCTCTTCAATTTTTTCCTGAAAGTCGTCCGTCTGATTAATTTAGACTCGGAAGGTAATCGTTTCCAAGAATTTCGATAGGCCACGACGCGTCACGTTGACGCACTGAATCGACACGTTTCGCGAACGTGAATACCCAAATTCGAAAAGCTAACACCGTGGTTCCCTTTATCGTTCTTTTTCGTCACGGAACACTAATCCATGCATACACGCGTGTCAGGAACGAAGACACGCGGAAGAAGAGGCCAGAGCGTGAAGGCGATGTCCTCGGAGAACAGGACTCGCGCCAGTAAGTAAAGGGTTCTTCATAAACAGGATTACACGTGTCGAACTTGAGCTAAGTAGCGGTTTGATCGCGAGTTATCGCCACTCGTGCAAAGTAATCGGAGAAACTTGACAATGTGCCGCTCTTAGTCACCACTGGCACGCGCGACAACCGAACAACCGACGTGATAATCGTCTAACGACCGATTTCACGGAATCACGCGAGAGAATTTCAAATGTAATTCTGCGCGGACAGTCACCGGGGGGGGGGGGGGCTAACGATTCGATTCGCTGTGAGAGGGCAAAATTAAAGCGAAAGAGTGCCGGTTGCAGAAGCAAACGCAGTGACGGACCGATAGGAACGCAATACGCGCGCGCAATTCGCAGGAAAAAGATGGCGGACCCAGGGATACGAATGGACAGAGTCTCTAGACCGATTCTCCCCTTGCGTCCCTGGCCGTTTCCTGTGCCAAGGCAGCTCCTTCCACCTTCCTCCACCATGTGTCTTTTTCTCGTCGCTGAATTCTCGAGTACGTAAGGAGGGCGCAGGAGCCTTCTTCAGACCTCCTTGCGACCCCACCTCCTCCTCTTCGCGCGAGATCTTGTACGACAACGGCATTTACGGCCCCGGACCCCGACCGCACTTCTTTTTCGCGACAAATTAACCGTTGCGGTGATCCTTTCTCTCTTTTATTCTCTTTCAGTTGCCAGTGTCGCGCCGTCGAATCGCAGCTTAAACGCTACGCGTCGCGTGATTGCAATTTGTCTCTATCGCTCGTGGATACAAGATGATCGGATTTTCAGTTACGTTACCCGTTGTCTCCGCGTTGCGTAGAATATCCTTTCAAACTTAAACGTCTGGTGCCTCGATAAGCGTACGCGTTAGCGAACGAGTTTCGATCGCTTGCCGTTTATTTCGGAGCGTAATCGTATCTCGTGTCGAACCACGCTGCCAAGCATTACGGTTAGTTAGCGGTGGTGTTGTCAACTTCAAAGTAAGAATGGAAAATAAAAATCTACGAAGCATCCGACGACGTATGGTTTCTTTGTTGGTCGTTCGGTGAAAGTTCTCAAAGGAAGCAACGATTTTTCTAAAGTTCCTATTTATAGCGAATGAATCGTTGATCCACGCGCTCGATATACGCGACATAAACAGAGCCGTAACAATGGAAACGAGGAGAAGAAGGTAAACGCAAGAAATCGTGATTTTCCGTCTGTGGAGTCGGGAACAACGACAGACACCAGATGCCAATGAAATATCGTACGATAATGACGGCAACGATTTAACGTTAATTACCTCCGGAGGCTAAAGGGCGCCACGGAATGCCGAGAGCGGTTTCGTGGAGCGTCGCGGCTTTAAAAACGTCTAGATGGAAAAGGATGCGCGTCAGGGGCCGGCAAGAGATCTATTTGAAGCCCTAAAGACTGCGTTAAAGTGGCTGTAACTCGACGTTAAGAAGGCGTGAACGTTAACCGTAGGAGCGACGGGACCGCTGGTATTTTTACGCGGCTTGCCGAAACACGTTTCTTTACCGACCGACTAAATTTTTACGACGGATCCCGCGTCGGGGAAAATTTGTGAAAAATCCTCGCACCGGCCGTTTGATTTTATGCCATTCGCCGAAAGACAAACGAGAAGCGATTCTTTCTTTTGCTTCCTGCGCGGTCTCTCGTTCACGCTAAACGTCGACGTTAAAAAGGTCGGAGCACGAAAAAGAGAAAAAAAGGGAAGGAGAAAAAGAAATAGCACGTTGCTCGGCGTTCGCGTACGCGGTGCAAAATAAAATTCGTCCGAGACAGGACGCTCTCTGTCCCGAGTGAAATTCAATCTACACGATATACATATCGATCGTTTTTCTCAGAAACGACATTCCTGCCGGATCGGCCGGGTATATACGGTCTGCTGCGGCCGAAAGAGACCCAGGTCCCCGAGAAATCGTGAAAAGGAGAAGCCCGGCCGAATTCGCGCTGGTGCGAGGCCGTTCCCGTGCGAATGAGACACGTGCACCTTTAAAGAGAAACAACCGGTTTCCGCGACGTGCGTGTAAGGTCGGTGCAGCAGGACGGTGTGGTGCCCGGTAGGTAAGTACGTGCGAGAATTCGTGCCGTAATTGCCGATTCCGTCAATCATCGAGCAGCCTAGCTTCGTGCTTCCACCGAATCTCCGCCGATCCCGGATAAACACCACGGGTAATAACAAAGTATAACCGGATAACGATGGTATAATAACGCGAGTTAACGAAGTGAACGAACCTCGAAATTCCCTGCTCGGTCATGCGATACACGGCTGTAGGTACGTGAGAGACGACGTATGGAGCGCGAAGCTGATATCTCGACGGGCATTATTGTAACCGATCACACACCGTCGACAAAGTAATAATTTCACGAAGTTAATCGGATAACAACCGACGGATTTCTCTGTGCATCGTTACAAATTGCTACGCGCATCGAAAGGATACGGGGGGAGTATTTTTCCTCGGGACGGTGGTATCTGCGATCGACCATACACGTCAAATAAACCGCAATTAAATTTTTCAGGGTTTAATACGAGGGGATATCGCGGTAACGATTCGCGTCGTTTAGATCGACTTTTTGTTGCGCTTTCTACGCTACAGGAGCGGCAGGTAGGGTACGAAATGCGTAAATACCAGGTGCACCGTCGAGACGAAAGTCGCGAGACGCAACCCCAAATTGCAACGATCAAACGGCGTTTAATCTCATTTACCTTGTAATTACCGATTACGCGAAAAGCGAAGCCTCGGTGTACGCTCGATGCAAGGTCGAACTTTTTACCCGGTCGGGAGAGAAACGCGGTGGCTGTCCGCGGTTAAGAAAATCACTTCGAAACGCAACTCCGAAGATCCCATTTCGGCCCTTCCAATTGAAAGTTCGCCGACGACACTGTGTTCGTGAACACGGTAAACAAAAAGTGAGTGGATGAAGGACAGGGCAGAAGGCAGAGAAAGGGGGGGGGGAGGGGAGAAAGAGTGCAAAGAGAGAAAGGGAGACACGAGAAGAGCGTAGGCCACGATCATGAAAACTGATATTACGGAGATATCGAGCGCTTCCGTGTTCAGGGCCGTAATTATACGGCGAACCGATGTACCCATTGCGCCATGCGCGTTATTGCCATTACGCTCTCGCGGACGTAACTTTGCAAACAGATGCTTGACCGTTGATATCGAAATCGCGCGATGCGCTCCGTTGCAAACGGCGGGGACGTTACGATAGCGAGGATAGAGGGGCTCTCTCCGCTCGATTCGACTCGACTCGCGCGAGTCGAATGCGATCGTAAATTTAGCGGTACGCGGGACCGATCGACGTCGTTCGTTAGACGCAAGAGACCAGGGTATCCACGTTCTGGTTGTACGAGCGTGATTTCTCGCATAGAATTCGAACGGTTCTATACCTAGACGATGGGTTTCATTACTCTCGGCCAAGGGTATACGCTATTTCGTTTACTCGATAAGCGTAAACGAGCGAACGAGCGGCATTTTGACTTCCTTTTGCCTCTCGTAGCATGCACGTACATGTACGTAGGCACACGGACGATCGGTCGTTCGGTAAAAGAAACGTTTCATGGAAATCGTTTTGTCGAACTTAATCATCGACTTACAGATCGAACGTGTATCTATGCGTGTAATATATATATACATGTATACGTACTTGCATATTACGAAAGAAAATACGATTTTCGCCATGGTAGAGCGCCGTTCCGTTTTCGTTGAGCGGTTTAATTGATGCATACTCATCGGTGTCTTGTTAACAAGCAGCACTGTAAGAACAGTGGTACTAATAACTTTGTTACTAATTATTCGCCGAACGAAAAAGTAATTACCGTCGTTACGCGGCCGCGCATAATCGGCGAACAGATGTTCCCGCGTAGAAAGTCGACCTGTCCGACGTGTTTTACGGTCGCTGACAAATAACGGAAGAATCGCGATCGATGCGTTGTTGGTGAACTTAACGAGCCACGGCCAATTGCCGTTTCTCATTACGCGTTAACAAACGAATTCTTAAACCGTGCCTGCGAACCGTGCGCCCTCAACCTTTCTCCCCACCGCCGCTCCAACCGCCTCTCTCTCTCTCTCTCTCTCTCTCTCTCTCTCTCTCTCTCGTTCTCTCGTTCCTACATGATTATTCAATTTTTCCACTAAATACACATTGCGTTGCATTCTTGATTTCTGAAGAACTTTTGCAACACCGCACCGACTACCAACGCTCGTTTCATAACAAGTATCGTTATTTCTTTGACGGTGAATTAATTAATATCATTAGGCTGTT
Source organism: Bombus confusus (assembly GCA_014737475.1). Lineage (NCBI taxonomy): Eukaryota > Metazoa > Arthropoda > Insecta > Hymenoptera > Apidae > Bombus > Bombus confusus. Next base: position 8,526,316 of record JACXIV010000002.1, on the reverse strand, counting down.
AACCCGTGACCCCAGTCACAGACGTAGCCAACGTAGATGTGCCGCTTGAGAGACGCGTATCGCAAGTGCACGCCGGTATATCATTAACGTTATATTAGTTGTATTCGTGTTAACACATTGCCTTACCCTACGCGACACAGTCGTACAAGAGTTTATAAACAAAGCCTTTTTTCCCAATCCTCGCTTTCCTTTCTATCGTTAGTTTATCTGTCTCTTTGCGCAAAAAGTAATTCGTTACGATCGGTATTTCCCTTCTCCTTCTTTTCTTTTCTTTTTTTTTTTTTTTTCAACAACCGTGACTACTCGTCGAGTTTACTTTCTCGCTCGAAGCGAAACTCTGTACCTTTAACTGGATAAACATGGACGATAACTGCGAAATTAGAGAATTAACTCGTAAGATAATCGCAGACTACGAAAAAATTAGAAACAGAGTGTTCAATGTGTAAAATACTTTTACAAACGTATGCCGTACTAGCAGTCTGCAAAGTTTTCGCGCATAAACTTGGACATAACTTTCCCGTTAATTACACGGCCATCCATAAAACGAATCGAACGCATTCCGCGGCGAGAATTTCATTAGCATGTAACGCTGAAAATGCTGGAAAATTGAATGGAGACCGTGTAGCGTGCAGGCTAAATGGCCGCGCGGGAACCGCACCGAGATTAATCACTGCCGTTCAACGCCACGTTCGAATTTTTTACGTTAAACGGCATACGAAAACATACGCGAGCGAAACAGATAGATAGAGAGAGCGAGAGAGCGAGAGAGCGAGAGAGCGAGCGAGAGAGAGAGAGAGAGAAAGGGAGATAGGAGATAGACGGTGACTTCATAAAACAGTACATAACGCGCTCGTGGCAATATCCATCGGGTTCGCTTAATTAAAGGTGCCATTATAAGGCGTTCTTTCAATCGAGCAACGATAAACGTAACCTTTCTCTCGCTTGTCTCGACACCCTTTGCCAAGGAAAAATTAAATGCCTCTGTCGTTTAACGCCGAGTAACGTTGAGCCGAGAAAAGAAAGGAACGACGAAGAGGAAAGCAGGAGGGCGAAGAGAAAAACGGACGGAACAGGCGATATCACCACTGGATTCTCTGGTGGCAGTAAATATATTAACTACCTAATCTGTAATCGCAAATTTTACGATTCCGCCTGGCGTAGCCGCGACCAGCCGCTATTATAAATTCACGTAAGTATGCTATAAACTCCAATTATCGTTACTCGCATTTCCGTGGAAATGATCCGCGTAAAATATTTATTATCCCGGACAACAGGAATCGCCGATGCGATCGTAAAGCATTCGAGGGATCTTGTAATCGTTTATATAAACGCAGCAAAGGGACGTACGCCGTTTCGACTATTCCACCGGTAGCAATTAAACCTGTCTGTTTTTTTCATTTTCGTTACACCGCTAGCTGGGCTCGAGGCTGTGCCTCGTTGCAGCCTGCACGCATGTGTAAACGCCCGGTAATTCGTCGATCGCGAATACGTTTAGATAGGGAACACGCGCAGTTACGAGAGAAGATAACCGACCAATTATTATCGTTGTTCCGTATCACGACACGTATCGGTATTCGAGAGCACCGATGACGCACTTGCGCCACTCTCTGGGATACCAAATTAAAAAGTTCCCCCCTCGTCGGATCGTTCAAATGACGAAAATATATGTACGGAAGATAGAAAATTATCTAATACGAGTTAGAATGCAGGAAGAAGAAACTTCGAGTAGCAGCAAGTGGCTGGCTAAGTAGTTATTCATGAATTTCCCACCTCTCTAAATACAGCAGCGTAATTAGCTGATTTACCGAGGACATACCTCAAAAATCTACGCTAATTGCCAACTTCCATGAAGCGAACAAATTAATCTTCTCATACGTATAAAATAAAATGTACATATACACGCGCGAACGTACGGGAAATAAACGACGAAGGAAAGCAATGTTCCACCGCCACGAGTACAATTCCAATAATACTCTAACGATACGACAAACAAGATCGACGGTCGGCTCACGGCGAAATGACGATTTCAATGCGCCTTTAACGGCGTTTACTTGGAGTAAAGTTCGCGCGCGCTCGTTCCCGTTCAACCGTCGGTTCAGCCGAGGAACAAAAGGGGCCGCGTCCCCTTTATCATCGGGTTAATCAAAACGAAGGAAAGCCCGAGCTTTAAAGCGTGGCAGCTCGCGGGCCACGGTTAAAAGGAACAATGCGAGAGTCGATTCTCGACTCTCTGTTCGGCCGATGCAACTCGCACCTTTCTCGCGAGCCCATGCGGGTAACACGGGGCTACCCGTATTATTATCTAGCCTCGTCGCTGCACCTGCGCGTAAGCGCGTCGTTTTCGTCCGATGTTATTTCGTTTCAGAGCTCCTTCCTTTTTTCGGCTACGGGAAGATTACGCGCCTGCGCGGATCTCAACGCCACCCCGTTCCACGCACCGCCGCGGCCCACCGCCGATCATCGTCGACCGATCTCGTAAATCAGAATTCAATTTTCCACCCTTGCCTCGATACGTCCATCGAATCGATTAACAGGTTAGGAAACCAGAACTGCGGGAAATTATTACGCTCGAGATCTCGACGGCGCGTTTAATTTATCAAGGGTCCCCGACAAATTTTAGGAAAACGTACGAAGCAAGACATCGTTCTGCTGGTCGATCGTGTCGAAAACCGTTGCGGGCGAGTCTCCTTTGTTAAGACGTTTTCTAGGGGGCATATAACGGGATTTGAGGATTCTTAAGTTAGTTACGGGCTAAATACGGCGACACAACAAAGGTAAAGTCGGAAGTTAATTCGCCGGAATACAGAATATTTGCGCTTCATAAAGGATACTATAATATTATCGCTAATCGTGTTTCAAAATCCTATGTACTAACGATCAGCTTAGAACCGACGGTATGTACCTGCTCACCGACAAGTACACAGGGATCATAATCGTACCGTAATTTATTTTGACTCTCCTTTTCAGGCCTTTTTCGTTTCCTTCTTTTCCAATTACCTTTCTCGATCATTGTTGCTTTCCGAATAAATACAAATATCAATGGGATTGAAGGGTGAATAGACAAAAGCAAGGGTTCTATCGGTTTTTGAATTTTTTTTAGGACAATCGATCCCTGTCATTTACCAATTATGTATATCTAACGGCAAGAATACGGGGTGCTAATCTATTATGGACCTTTCGAGCTAATCTCCCGATTACGGAGGGAAAGTTTAGCTGTAGCAGTGCGATAGCGTTTAGAATTTGATAATTCTTTGGACGAATTCAATTCGTATTACGAAACTAACATAAATCGTTTATTAATTGTATTATTGGTACGTATTGAATAACTACACTTATAGAGAGGCTCGACGAGCGCCGTAACTCGTGAGCGACGGCCGTCGGTACACATTTATAAGGGACAGGTGTACTTACAGAGCACGACCGACATCGCGTTTCACGAAACTTTATTCTTTGTTTGCTAGTATCGATCGAATACAATTTTTTTTTTTTTTGTTGCGAATACCTGGCGCGTCTTTCGAGCGTTAAAGGTTAAACGCTGTATCCGCGCAATCAAAATCGTTTAGGCGTTAATTAGGTGAAATTTGGCGAGGAAAAATACGAGTCTGCCAGGAAGCGAACAACGAGTAAATTAATCGTAACACGTGCGTGATGCCGGAAAACAAGTTTGTTACAGTCGACGCATAGCGAGTATACATAGACGGAGGAGAATTAAAATCTCAGCGTGAACGAGATCTCAAAAAGCAGCGTAACAAGGGAGTAACGTTTAATTACCGGCTGTCGGTCTCACAATGCGTTCGCTTTCACGAAAAAAAAAAACAAGAACAGAAACGATCGTTCGCCGTGATTAGCAACGATTCTGAAATTGCTAGCTGATAAAGGACCATCATTAGACGAATAATTGAGCTACGATTTTGCAGACAATGGAACGAACCCGTTACCCATACTACCGCCTCTGCATCGCCAACGATAATTATCTTTCATTCGCCGTGGATTTTTCTCGAAAACGTAGCCTGCTACACGCGGAAAGCGCGCGACAATATTCGGAGCGATGTCATCTCGCGTCGAGATCGCGAACGACAACTTTCTATTCTCGGAAACTATTAGCCAACGAGACACCACCGAACGCGACGCCTACAGTCGGACCGATACGAGTAAGAAACACCCAGCGATTGTAGGAAAAATCTCGGTGCATCGAAGCAAGGCGTATTGGATGGTAGTTTACGACTCACCTGGGACGCCGACGGATACGAGTATCCGAACTGCGCGTATACTGACATCTCGATTGGTTTCAACGATCAGTTCTCTCTATATGCGTTTTTTTTTTTCTCTCGATGTCTCTCTGGTCGACTAACGGAGAGAATTAGGTCACAACCGCACCTGCACGCACTACTACACTCTCTCACTAAGTCAGTACTACTTTCGGCGACGCCGTGAACGCCACGAATATAGCAACGAATGGAGCAGCGATGGTAAACGATCGCGATGCCTCGCGAACCGTGATTGCCATCAGGGTGTTTTTCGGTCGTGATCGAGGAATCCGACTGGCGACCACATGTCGTCGAAACTGGCGTTCCCCGTGGTTTGGTCAGGAAAGACAACGTGCCAGCTCGACCCGCCGACGGACACTCGAAGATCCAACAGTTCCGAAAGTGTTCACAGGTGAATCCAGCCGTAGCAGATCTCGAATGAAGAACCAGATTATCGCGGCACGATACGACGTGGTAAAATCCGCACTAGCGAACGCGGGGATGCTGACTCTCGGGGAACGTTCGTTCCTCGCGGGTCGAACGCCGCGCGACACGTCACAACTCCGCGGGTCACGTTACCGCGAGAAGGAGATAACAGGAGTAGAAGAACGTTGTCGTATCGGCGCGTCGGGCGATGGGACGGACATTCGGACAGACGACGAAGCGTCACGAGCGATTAGTTATAGAGTTCGTTCGTTCGTTCGGTCCGTCCCCTGCTCTCACAGGGCACTCCAGTCTGCGACTGACTCGCGACTACTCACACCACTTCAGCGCCTTCCACTCCGCTCCGTCCCAGTTCCCCCTCTGGCGAGCAAAACCGAAAGCAACGGCTACCCCCACTCCTGCTACGTGGGACGTAGTCCTTACGGAACCGTCCAATCGCGTCGCTTCGTACAACCCTGCGGGCGTGTCACGTGGGATGATACGAGGCGCGTGGTTGGCCGAGCGTTTCGCGCGCGGGCGTCCTTTCGAATCGAACGTGCCCACGAGCGCGACGACGCCTTTTGCCCCACCCGCGAGAAACTACCGTGAAACGATCCCGCCGCCGACGTCGCCGTCGCCGCTGCCACCACCGCCGCCGCCGCCGNCGCCGCCACCGCCGCCGTTCCCCCGCTAAGGCTCGACAAACGGCCACGGCGGAACAAGGAGAAACGAGTATGTTTACGCGAGTCTACTCTTGTCAACCCGACGGCGAGGGACTTAAATAAATCTGCCGGCCTCTCTCGCACGTTCTCTCTCTCTCTCTCTCTCTCTCTCTCTCGCTCTTTCTCTCCGTCTGCCCAATCCTCTCTACTACCCAACTTCGTCATCCAACCTATCCACCCGCTGTGTCTTTCCTTATCCTCCGACTAGCCACCTTCTTCCGGCTTATATCGCGCCATTGTCCGGTTCGTGAAATCGCCGAGTACTAGGATGCGTCGTGCCGCCTGTTTCCACGCTTCTCGAGCTCGGAAACTTTGTTACGGCTACGTGACGCGAACGGCGAAACGTTCGGGTTACAAGGACACCCTTCGAGAGTTTTGCGCGTCGCATTCGCGACAATGGGCCGCGCGAGTACGTTTCGGGGAGAGTCGGAGAAACGTCCGTGACGAACAGCCCCGGCGTGGAGGAACGATTCGAAGAATTCGGTTGGATCGAAGCACCGATGGTTTATAAATAAAAAGTGGTGGTCGTCGCGTCGAAGGCTCGAAGGCGACGAGCGTCGCAGCTGCATGCTTAATGAACTTCGTTAAATTTTTTCGATCGTCCCGTTCCGATCGCAACGACGAGATCGAAGAAGCGTCGCGAGAAATACGAGACTCGAATGTCTCCAAGATCATCGATCGGAAACATGGTTTGTAGAAACGTAGATAGAACATCTCGGAGAACGCGTCTGAATGAAACAATAAAACAATAGAAGGTGTACGAACCGCATTCATTAGATCGCTATCATCGCTTTCGAGCGTACTATTACATTTAGGAAACGAGTTTCTTGATTTCGCGTGGATTATTTACTAAACAGCTAGCTTTTTTTTTCCTTTTTTCGAATTTACCGTTGAAATCTCGTTCATTAAATCTTTCCAGCAAAGATTAATGGGCTCGCGCGTTATTATGGGTTACTTTCACGGGAGATACCTACCGTCTCCTCTTTGAAATAACCGTAACGTCGGTTATATCTATTCAATTTCTCGAAATTATTCCTACCGAAATGCCGGCTATATAATTTCTAAGTTTCTAATAAACCTCTATTATTCCGATGTAGCGCGATTTAAATCACGTTGCTCGTCGAAAGGTTCTCGTAATACGAGCCACTTAAAAGAATCGGGACGTTTTCTCGAACGACAAAGTTGCGCGATCCCGGCAATTATTTCGGGCAGCGCATAAATCTCTCCGCTCTGAATCGAGCCGAATATTCCGAGCGAAACGCGACGTTCGTTCGGCGCAGAGATTTCACGGGCTCGGTCCGTCGTCGGAAGGATTAGCCACGGGGATCGTTCGGTTACTCTGGCATTTAGAATAATTTCACGGGTTATTAGACAGTAGTCGAGGCTGTTCCCTGCGAAGAAGTATTTAGCCGGCAAATTACAGTGTCTTGGATTATCGAGTAGCATCGAACGACTCGTCTTTAAAATGGCGCGCTGTAACAACGTTGGAACGGGTGGCGGTTTCGTGCGGTCGTGCGAATGGTCGCGTTTTCCTCGCTATCATGCTTGGTCGGCCATGTGTCTTATTCGTGTCAATGCAAGCCACGCGGCGGACGATTTTCCGCGACGTTGCCTCGAGCAATTTGCTAGCCGGCGTATCACGTACACATTCTGCACGGGGACGCGTGAAGCGTTCCGACAGCCTTCTTCTTGCACGCCAGAAATCGTATCGGCGGTTTATCGCGCGAGAAACGCTCCGTAGACTCCGAAGATACTCTCGGTGACTTACAAGGGAACAAAAAAAAAAAAAAAGACGGAAGCGTCCTGTGGAACGTGGAATATCGGAGGAGGAAATATGGAAAGGGGAGGACAAACGCGATACAACCGAGCAAAGAGTGGAAAAATAGCGGTTGCTATTGGGAAGGCAAGATTCAGTGCCGCTAATAGGATTAGCTGACAGGTCGACGAGGTCCTTAGGAGATAAGGATCCTTCCAAGGACCTTCTAGTACCTGAGTATCTGTTGGGACCGTTCGAGGGAAGAAACCATGAGAGAGAGAGAGGCCATAGGCCCGTCGAATGATTTATTGCGCTGCGTAAACCTAGTGACCTGCCGATCACGCCCCCTCGACGAACAGTCGCCAACATAATGCGCTCTTTTTCGAAAAACCTTGCCTTGGTCTGCGATTCGTCTCGTGCCACTCTCCTCTTATTCAGACTTCTCCTTATTGTGACAGAGTCATTGTGACCCGTCAAAACCACAATAATAACCCGTTTAATCCTGTTTCACCTTCGCTGGAACGTACACTTTTGTTTACGTTTCGCCGTAAAACGAAGCCTCGCCCGGTCGATGTCTTGTCGTTTGCGAGGCAAATATTTTGCCGACTGTTTCGAGACGCGAGGAAGCTTCGAAGCTTCCAGCGACGATCGTCGGAGAATGCGATGCTTTCGTCTAACGAAACTTCGTGGAAATGAAGCCGTCGCGATTTCTAAGTGGAAATCGTAGGGAGCGCGCGAAAGACGAACAAAGCAATCCGCGCGAAACACCGATAGCTACTTTACGTACGAATCGATACTTAGGTTAAAATAAGCTTTAGTCCTAACGATTAATCTTGGGCGTTTAATTGCAGGAAATTTGATCGCCAATCGATCGTACCTTACACGCGTAGCAGCGCGATGGTGGCCACCAGAACGAGAAAGCAAGGATATTTTATAGCAGCTCGAACAGCGCCGTTCGCGATCGTACATCGACGAGTGCTTCTGTTAAGTAACGCTTAAATATCCCGCTGCGTAGTTAACGCCGCTTAAAGACGCATTGTAAATCTCGACGCGGGGAGTATCCGGGGGCCAGTTGCAGCGTCGTTTCATGTTTACAGCCGTCAAGTTTTTCAAATGTGATAAGGCTTTTCAGTGGAAGGCAGGCGAGGGTAACGCGGCGAGTCCTATCTCCCTGGCCAGTGTGTCCACTACTTGTTTGCAGGTCGAGTAAAAGTTAAACGGCCGTGTCGGGGCAGGCTGTCTCTAGCGATAAGACCGCTTAATAAGGCAGCAAACCATCCACCTTCTTTACTACTCGTTCATCTCACCCGTTCCTTCTTCACCTCTTTCTTTGTTTCACCCTCGACCCAGTTAGGTAAGGCCTTCTCCTCTCTCTTATCTTTCCTTCCATTGCCAGGTTTCTTGTAATTCGTTACTCTCCCCTGCGAGAACGTTCGTTCGGGCCCCGGCCTTAACGAGGGAAAGATTTCAACTACCTAATTCAAGGCGAAACGCAAGGGAAATCGAGAAACACGGGAACCTGTGTAGCCCGTAAACTGTCCTGCTAACCAAGGGATTATACGCGGCTCTCGCAGCAAGCTCGTGCTTCCTCGTCAAACTCGTTCGAACGGCTAACCAAGATTTCTTCTCGATTCGGTAGAATTTCAAAGCAGCGGACGGTATACTTTCTCGAGCGTCTCCTCGCCTTTGATCGCTACAACGATCCAAGAACAAGAATTCCCAAGGATTTCGAAGACGAAGGTTTATGAAACGTGTTGGTTCCACCGACGTATCGTCGGCTAGGCTTCTCTAGCTTGGTGCCGCAATCACAAAGGTGGGTCCAATCTGAAAGCCGTAAAACGGTGCGATATTCACACCGTAGGATAAAACAAAAGGCTGCTGCGGGGATCCGAAGGTGGACGGTAAAAATCGAAAGAGGGGAGCTAATAAGGGAGGTCCAGACTGCCCTGGCGCCTTTGCTGCACCTTCGAGGGGCACTGCAGTTTTATTGGCCGGTGTGTCCTTGTTCCTCGTCCTCCTCCTTTTCTACTTCTTCTTCTTCTTCTTCTTCTTCTACTACTTCTTCTTCTTCTTCTTCTTCTTCTCCTCCTCCTGTCTTTCCTCTCTCTGTACTGCTCCTCTGCGGCGACTTCGTCTTCCTCCACGGCACTCGGTATGGCCGACCAGTATGTTGCCGTAAAAAAGCCGGTCTCCCCTTGTCTGTCCTCCTCCTCTCACCTTCCCCGTCCTCCTGTACGGTGGAACGACGAACGAACGAACGACCAACGAAATGTCAACCGTAAACCTCGCGAGGCAACACTAATTAACCCGACCGAAATAAACTGCGCCGTTCAGCGGCGTTCTCTTGCCTTCTCGTTCACCCCGGCCCTTCTCTCCTTCTTTCCTTCCTCTGTTCTGGCCGGGTTTTATACCGCGCGCCTAGCGCAACCTCAAAAAGGATCCCGAACCGTTCGCCACCGATCGCTTCGAATTCGAGCGGAAGAATTTTCGCCGAGCCTGTTTTTCACCCTGTGCTGCTGCACCCGTGGAAAAGATTCGAGGGGTAGAATACCCAGCGATCCTCCCGTACATTCTACAAGACGGACATTAAGGACGTAACGATCGATTCTTTCGAGTTACAAGGCGTGTTACGGTGGAAGGGAAGGTAGATTTCAAAGAGCGGAACTAGCACACGATTCGAACTTCCTCGATGTATTCTCTCGATGGACGAAGAGAAACGGGCTGAGAGGAGGAGAGAAACGAGCGTTCGGTTCGGAGGAAATAAATCGAGGCTTTTTCTCTCGGCGTACGACCAGGAACTGGCGTTTTCGGCCAAAATGCTTCTCCCTTCTTCTCTTTTTCTCTCCGCTGGCTTCTCTCCGTAGATCTTGGCCGAAACAGTCGAAACCGCGGGGTTTCGCCTATACCGCCCGCTGCCACGCATTTCCATTTTACCCCCCAGACGAGGGGCGTCGCGATACCTCCTTATACTTTATGCGGAGACACCTACATCGACGCCCACATCTCCGAACTTTATTTATAAACAAAGAGGACAGTCGATACCTCCGGAGATTGCGGAGACATCTCCCTCCGGTGTCTTCTCTAGCTGGTAGGAAACGATTTCCTAGAAGCAGCTTCTCGAGCAGCACAGTCGTCGCTCGAAAAATAGTCGACTCAGCCATCGAGCTTCACCGCCTCGGCTTGATGAAGGATCGATCGACCCTCCAGCCGGCAACAATTTTTCTTTCTGCTAATTAGTCGTATACGCGACAGTATTTCAATCGAGTGGAAGTGTTTCGAGCGTCACGAATGTTGCGTAGTTTAGATATATAAACCGTTCAAAAGTGACGCCGATCGACTCTCTAATAAATTGGAAGAGTAGCCAAGTCGTGTAAACGTTATTTGTTAAAATTTCCCTCGAAATTTACGATTATTTGCGTAATACTTCTTTGCCACGAGCAACCTTATGGATGTGAATAATTCGCGTTCCGAGACTGATCGAATAATTTTAAATCGAGAGTCTGTGGAAAGCGAAATTCGTCAGTTTGGTTTCTCCGAGACTCGAATAGCTACTAAGCAGAGGCTACTACGTTTCTCGGGAAACCAGCCAGAAAATCAACTAGTACGGAGACGGTTCGATGTTATACAATCGGAAAAATCACGTCAAGTAAACGTCTCTTACGCTTGAAAGAAACTTTCTTTCGCGAGGATATTGCAGAAACGGTGAAGGTATATATTACGACGCGTTCAATACAAAACACGGAATCATAACAACAAGTTGGAAATGCTCTATTCGAGTTGTCGATCGATAAACCGGCGTGCAAGCAATTAAATGATTTTGCAACGAGCTGGCTTTGCTATCCGTCGTTTCATCGGGGCTCCGCTCCGTTTCAATTCCGTTGGAAGAACAAACGCGTCGATGTTTTCGTAACAAAAGCGGCGCGATTCCGTTGGTTGGTCTGACGCAACGCGAAAATATTGTCCGACTGTGTCGACTAATTGCCGGGTTGCTTTCATAACTGCACGTTTTACAAATATGCGTGCACACACGGCCCTGCTTCCTCCGTTCGCGATCCCGTCTCGTGTTCATTGTGCCACGAGACTCGCGATACGCACGCTACCGTTCTTCGAACACTCGCGTGAAACGACTGCAACGATTCTAGCGTGCGTAGAAAACGCGAGGACGGGAAACAGAGACAGCGAAGAACAGGCGAGGAGGATGGCGGGTCATCGTAAAAAATAAAGAGCAACGTTAACGAAGCATATGTTTCGACGATATCGCGATCGCGGCCTCATCGCTGTCCTATTATAAATTATTTCTAATGGTTAGCGACACTGTGACTCCGACGCTGTTATATTATACGACTATCGGACGATCGATATCTGGAAAAGTGTCGGGAAAAGCTGAAGAGTGTTGTTATTGGGGTTTATGTGTTTGATTATCCTTCGTTGGGGGCTGAGAGAACGTATAGGGTGACGCGACGTTCGCTGTTCGTTATCGAAGACTGGATGCAACAGATTTTGGATATCGTGTCCTTTATACGCCTAAGACGATGGCGCGTCAATGCGATTTTTGCAAGTTATCTTGTTGGTGCACGGTTTATCCTTCGGTAACGCAAAAACTATACGTACATGGTATACGCGATATACGAGAGTCGGAAAGTTCGCAGCACAGTTTCAAAGATTCCTCCACTTCGGATAACTGCACTTCGTTTCCTCTAAGCGTAGGTCGTTTCGAGATCGCCAGAGCTGAAATTCTACCGGGTACATGCAGAGAAGCGCATGCTGGAGTTGGAGTATGGGCGATCGACGACAGGTTACGCGAAGCACGGCACGAATAGCAGTCTCTCTCTGTTGGCCGTCAGCGAGCGGTCGTTTTCTATCTACGATCAGGTGCAAAGCGTCGCATGAGCAGCGAGCACCACGATGTTACGTGCCCATAGAAAATGAATAGGTAATTATAACGCATCCATAATGCAGAGAGACAAGGTCGTGCGGTTGGACTGGAGAGACTCGGTTCTCGGAAAGGGCGCTCGCGAGTCGGCAACCTACGCGAGACCGGAGAGTCAAATCGCGGCCCTCGTTGAAATTCATTCGCGGCTCTCGTCTTTTTGCCTGGCAAGCCTCCTTATCTCTGCCTCTTGTTTCACAGCCACTTCGCCCCACGGTCGTATCTCAACGGAGAAACTCGAAGATCGCACCGGGCTTTTATAATTGGACTTTATTAGCCGTTCCGCTGATTAGAATCGCTGAACGTGTTTTTCAAACCGTCGCACGGTAATTTGTTCTTTTTGAAGGTGTCGACTCTACACGAACATCCGTGTAGTTAATTAATCATTCGTTAGCAGATTTCGTAATTACTTATTATATCAATAAGGAATTTTTTATTCCCGGATAAATCGTTTCTGCCTCGCACCGAGTGAAAACTCGAAGAATTCAAACATCTTAATTACCGTTCAACGTTGGTAGCTAGTCCGGCTATTATAAAAACCGACAAGCTTTTTCTACTCCGCGGAACGCTACAAGTAAGTATACAAGAGCGAAGGAATCCTATCGCGGCTAATGCAACACGAGGAGCGGCGCTAAACTTTCCGGCACAAACATGAAATCGTTAAGTCGAGCCACGGATTTTTCCTCGCGCTACTTTAATACCAGGCGAGCGTATTTTTCATGCAGCCAGCGATCCAACATCCACGCTCGTGATTCGCGTTCATAGGCGAACAGAGTCTAGAATTTTCCCTTTCCTCGATACCGAAGTTCTTTATCGGCCGGATAAATGCTGCTAATTATAGTTATTACAATTAAGGCCGGTGTTCGTGGCCGTAGCGAGGTTCTTATAACGGTGACCCGCGTGTCTTGCTCGTTGTAAACAGCCTGCGGTCCGTGGACAGGGGTGCGGGGTAATGCGTGCAGATAAAACGACTCGATGTCCCGCCCTGTGAGAAAATATCTGGCGGCCATCAACAGGTAATTTCGAAACGAACGAATTCGACCGACGATCGCACCGCGTCATGCGATCCACCGACATTTTCCTTCCTTGCTCCGTTTGCGCCACGATTCCCATCTGTCTTTTCGCCAGAGAACTCTTATCGAATTACGCGAATGCGCGTTGCTTTCGTCGATCGTGATACGGTCTCTCGATTTCATCTCTCGAGGTGGACGATTATTTTCACCGCGGACGTCTGTTCGTGTATCGTCGCACCATATTCTGCGTTTTAACACACCGATACACAGCGATGACAACTACAGTACACACGGTTACAGCGTATGCGAATAGACAATCGATAAGAAAGTATGCAACGAATGCAAGTCGACCTTTATAATTGCAGTTTCACGTTGATTTTCTATCTTTAGGCCACGAATGCTTCCCTTATTCTGGTAGGTTAGGGTATAACGATTTTCCATGGATCGCACGAAGGGTTCGCGTGGTTCGCAACGAGCATGTGCTACAGAGTAGAAGCGAGCGTACAGAAACGCGGCCTGGCCGCGTCGCCGCGAGGATAATGATCGACGGAAGTTTTCGTGCTAAAATATGCAGATCCAGCTGAAATTACCGGACGAGTAGCGCCTACTCGAGCGACCGCTAGCCAATACCGGCAATGTGCATCGTGTGCGTTTCGTTACACGAAGCGACACGCGTACCTGTGCGTGTCGACGCGAACTCGAAGTCGATGCGAAGCGACGGCGCGGCGGTACGCTTCGCGATTCCTCGTCGACTGTTATCTTCGTGATTATTACCGTGTATCGACGGCCGTGCTAATCCTACTTACTCTACTGCCTTACAATTACTAGTTGGAAAAATGCGATGAATTGGAAAGAACGACTGTACGGTGGAACTGCGCTAAAGCCTCGAAGACGGACGCGTATTCGTTTAAACTGAAATTAAAGTCGTCCTGTTCGGTGTAAATATTACATGGAAACGATCTTAAAGAATTCGAGGAAACAAATGCAAAATTTCGCTCCGACGAAACGAGTACTTGCGTTACCATAACAGAAGGCGCATAATCGAAACGTACCCACTTATTTATCTTGTTATTTGTACGTTTGCGAATAGCCGGTACGCGGTTCGTAAGTGAAAATCGTCGGAGGGGAACAGCATCGAAGTCGCGGCTAACGTAACGATCGGGTCACAGGAACTAATTAACTTCTTTACAAGGAACGACCATTACGTTGGAGCGCGTTGAAACGATCCTGTCGAATGGAAGGAAATCGCGGAGATGTCACCGATGTAACGATCCGAATCGTTAAACCGCTATCCAAGAATTTCCTCGTCGACCGACGGAAGACCGGAAATGACGTCATCGTGGAAAATTCAAGGAATGACGGCAGTGCGAGCGGCGAGTCGGCGGCGATCGAATGCGAGGGATTTTTCTCGCGCCGCGTTTCACTTACTTATTCAGGTGCACGCAGCAATATTTCACCGGTCCCCGATCCGCGTAACCTCCGCGGTTATTAATCGTGGCAACATTAATAATCAGCGGCGCGGCGATAACTTAGGTTAAGCAGGGAGTTACGGTCTCCTGCTACCAGCCAGGCCTCCGTTTCCGCGTACATATCCGCCGATCGTTCGCGGACCGATATCATATATAATACGGATAGATGACATTTCTTCCACCGATATATCATGCGTACCGATTTTTCGAAACTCTTCCCCACTTTCCTCTTCCTTCTCGAGGTCGCCGGGGTTAAGACTCGCGTGCAACAACCGGAAACCGTTTGGCGATTCTTTTTCTGCCGTTCGGATCGTGATTAATAGCGTACGTCGGGATGAAAAGGTAAACATCATTTTTACCGAACAGTACTTTGCGACTTTGCGCAGTGATTTATGTATCGCAACAACGAATTGACCGTAACAGTTCAATTGTCCGAAGTAAGTAGTATCGGCTATGCTGGAGTATTAACGCGTGGTAGAAGGAAACACGCTTCGTTCGTATTTTGACACGCGTAATACGAATATCCATCCGTGCGTCAAAACCATGTCCGAAACTCGACGTTTCGCCGTTACATCCAGGAAACACCGTCTAATAACTCCGGTCGCAGAAAGTTAAAGCACAATAATAGACGAAAAAGTTCGTGTCTGGCAACGAGAACGCTAAAAACCACCGAACGAAATCTCGTTTCAAACCAGCCCTCGAAACTAGTTTGCCAGAGAGCGGACTGAAATACATATCTGCTGCATATTCATGGCAGTTGTACTCGTGTCAGGAAGATTTTTCGGGAACAAAAAATCCAGACCGATCGAACCATTTTTATTTTAATATACAACTATATGTACCATAGTCGTGATACGCTATTGTTGCGTAGCGGATGAATTCAAATATTCAACAACGAAACAGGGGATGAAAGGTGCGCTTGGTCTATGCTCGAGGACGAAAGAAGCGATCGAAAGAGGAGCACGGTGGTGCCGGCCATAACCGAGCACGTTTTATGCGCGTATAAACGTACGTGTAACGACGGAACGAGAGTACACACGCGCCGCCTACTCTAACCTGTTAACAAATATCCAAGGCGGGCGGTTAACATGCGTTTACGATAATTTATCGCGGCGACGTAGCCGGGGCAGGCATTATGTTCGGTACCGGGTACACGCGTACGCGCGTTGATACCGGGTCACCGTGAAGAATCGGAAAGAAGTGCACCGGTTTCGTTCCTCTTGTTCGATCGACCGTGCGGGCCCTTCGGATCGAGAACCTTGCGATTTTACCGTTTACTTTACGAGCGTTATTGATTAATAACTCTCTAAGCATACTGGCACGTATGCGTAACACGTCTAGTCTTTCTTTGATCGAATATCGCAAAGATACGTTAAACATTGTGGAATATTATCGAGTATCTATACGAAATCCTTCCATAAATAATAAACTTCGATGTTTAATAATGGCACGAGCGTAGGTTACTTTTTTCAGAAAGATAAGAAGAAATTACTTTCCGTTCCGACTTTAACAAATTCACCTTGGTCGATTAATGCCCCGTAATAATTTTACAGTGGTACAAACTCAATCCAAATTTGCCGCGTTTTCTTTTAAAGTATCCATCGATCGCGCATATATCTACGCGATTAACTCGAGACCCGGATCTCATTTGTCCTCCCATAGTTGTCATTATTCGTTCTTACATTATCCGAAGTATAAAACCATCTTTTCTCCTCGATGCATGATCGAACCACTTTCAGCTCGTGTCGACGGAATATATTATCGAACCGTTATCGGTTAACGTAGCCAGGCGAAGCATCGGCGACAGCGAGCATTAAGCAATATTAATTTATCAGCCAGAGCAATAATTACTGCTGGCTGGCGGTCGATTTAGGAGCGATGGCAACCACGGCGACAACGATGGCGACGACGAAGACGAAGACGACGACCACTCGATCGAGAAGAGCAATACAAATTATCCAGCGGTCAGAGAGAGCTCGCCGGTCTGGGTACCCTTTTCTTTCCTGTCTTTTTCTGTATGGTCGCGCGATCGAACCTCGCGACGAGCCGAGAATCATGATGGATCGGGCCAGCAGCTTTTATCAATCGTTTAAGCGCGATCGTGCCTCGATTGTCGAGGAGCGCCGCTCGATTTCGCAACGCGGCCGTCGATATTCTTTGTCAATGGGATAGCTTGAAACGTTCCCAGAGTTGGTTCGCGACGATCATCGATCACTAGAAGCGGGCTCGACGTAGTGCGTGATCGAAATCGCTACGACGCGCTTATGCGCGCTCGAGGACGCTAGCCGGCAGCTTTGTCCGATGGATCCTTTTTCTACTTGGATGGTCGACTAGAAAAAAAGAAAAAAAAGAAGCTACGACGGCAGAGAGAGGAAAAAGTGGAAAGGAGGAACGCGCTATCCAGTGGAAATCACCTCTATTTATAGGAGAATCCGCGGTGGACGCTCGTGGCGTCCAGATAAGCTCCCTTGTGCGAACCTTATGAATTCACGCCCTGAGAGATAACGCGGGGAATATAATTAACCTGCGATAAAAGCAAGCAATAACCACGGGCGTATTTCATTGACACGCGCTTATTTCACGGCGAAATCATCGAGCGCGCTGCGCCGCGTCCCGTCTATATATTTCCGACGAGAAATCGCCCGTACCGCAAAGCGAACGGAGAAACCAGGGAAAGAGCGAGTAAGAGGGTGAGAGGGGAGGCCACGCACTCGAATATCGGAACACCCTGTACACATTAAGCGAGCGAGATACGGGGGCCTTTAGCAGGCGAACGGGAATAATAATTTCAAGTGCTCCTCGCGGAGATAGATACGAGCACGAGAATCAAGAGGAAGAGAGAGAGAGAGAGAGAGAGAAAGAGAGAGAGCGGAGGCAACGATGCCGTGGCAGAAGCGAAGAGACCAAAGCTGTACGGGGAAACAGCGAGAAGGTTTAAGGGAGAGAGATGGAGAGAGAGAGAGAGAGAGAGAGAGAGAGAGAGAGAGAAGTCGAGATATACGTTACAGGTGAGAGCGCGAGTATCGCGTGCTGCAAACGAGCCGGCAGCTGCCCGCTTCTGGCTACATGGTCCCAGCTATTAATATGCGACTGACCGAGTGGGACCGATGCTTTCGTTGTTAGACCGAACCATCCTATTACGTCACGTCAATCGAGCACACAGCTACGCGAACACCCTTTGATTTTCAAGCACCCTTTGTAATCGGCCGTTCTAACGCTCTCTGCTAGTCACCGCTGCTGGCGACTTTGCCTCGTCTTGCTACATACCGTGCTACGTTGCTTATCGAACCGGTAGCGTGGCAAAAATCCGCGCATATCGTTCGACCAACCGTCTCTACTTATCGCCATTATCCATTCCGTCCAAGAAAGATCGTTCCTCGATTCTAAGCAAACTACCTTCACCGAAGAAAACGTCTTTTGAAACTTCTTATTATCGATGTGGTCGCGTGATTGCTCGCGCAGGTGCGATCCTGAAAAGATACTGCCTTGATTGACGTATGGACGTGTTCTTCGGGTCAAGACACGTATTTCGCAGTTCATTATGCAACAATATTGCTGCGAGACATCGAATCAATATGCATATACGAGCGATGCGAGGAACCTCGACAAACCGTAATAAATCCAAAGAAACCCGGAAGGAAAGAAGCAATTGACGAGCTGTCCGCTCGTCATTCGAGGTACGGCAATTTCGAGAGGGCGAACAAGAGATTCCGCGCGTCCTTACGAGCATCGCGGCTGATAGTTGCGCGTGTAAAAGGCTGGCCCGCCTCCGGGCGAATATGTGTTTGATTTACACGGCGTCGCAAAGCTGCCGATACACTTTGTCGAGGCGAGGGCATTAAGAGGGCCCGGTGTTCGATCCCGTCATTACGGTTTCTTAAGAAAGGGCGCTTTTTCATTGGACAGGCTCGACCGCCGGCAGAGAACAAGGCCCGCTCGTCTCACGACACCGCGATACACCTTCATCCCGTGCCAAGAAGGCGTTTTAACACGAGCTTCGTTCGAGTTTTTAATGGAATTGACAGCGGCTCGCGGCGCTCTTGCTTTTTCCCCTCGAAATAATGCCTCGTTTGCAAGGTCGGTCCATTTTGCACGTCGTCCATTGGTACACGCGTGTTCTCCGCGAAGCTCTTTCGGGTGCGAGGATACTCGAGACGCGCGAAACAGTGGCATACGATTCGAGTACGATTCGGTTTCCGAACGATGCCTCGTTATTCGACGCAGAAGTCGCACAGCTGGTAATCACAGGCCGTCGTCGATACGTCGATAGTAGTATAAGGCCGTGCAAGACGGACGCGCAGAGTCGAGAACTCGACGCAATGGAAGACGCTGTAATTACCGACACCGTTCACAGAAAACGAGAATGGCAATAACGACTCGTTACTGGTTTCGCAATTACCTTCGCCTGAAATTTCCAAAACCGTTCATCATACGGAGAGAGATAGCGTTTAACAAAGAAGCAGCGAGCTCCGCTCGTTCCAGTTCACGTTCCATCAATGAACCGAGGGGCCCGGCGATATGCATAAAAATTACGTTAAGTAGATGCGACTCGATAAGGGTCGGCATGTAAACGCGTAAGAAGCTCCGTTATCGGGTGAAAAGGATCCGGACAGGTGGCGGTTCCGTCGAGGGTGCGGGCACCGAGGGAAAAAGAAACGAGTAAGCCGAATTAAAGGAACGACTTGTTGGTTAGTCGACTCTATCCTCTGGGTTTTTCTCTCACGAACAGGCAGGAGGCGGGGAGGCGAGACGAGGCGAGACGAGGCGAAAAGAGGTTGAAAGGAGGGTGGCGGAGGCGACGGTGGCTGAATTCCGGGCAATCTGTTTTCAGCGCGGGATAACTTCGCGTCCCTTCTTCGTTTCAACCCCGTGCCGTCTGTCCTCCGCTTTTGCTCGTTCCCCTTTTCGGTTAGCTAGACTGCAACCGCGGCTCGGTAACCACCCACCGACGCTATCGCCGTCGCTGTCGGGCGTAAAAAGCACATCCGAATTGAATCATTGCTGAATAAGCGGGAAAGTGGCTGGCTGGGAGGAAGGAAGGAAACCGAGGAGCGACTAACCCCCACGAACGAGGGTCGTTTTCCATCCGGCTCATTGGTACACCTCCTCTGTCATGTCGATCGTTCTGTCCTGCTCCCTCTACGCCCTTGCTTTTTCTCCGACCGGGTTCTCTGTTCCTCGAAGTCGATAAAGTTAGGGCGCTTCGATCCGGAAGCCTTTAGAAATCATAAAGAGCTTTAGAGATTTGGAATACGGCTTTGAGTTCGAGTCGTACAGAAACGAGTACGCGCGAAACGGGTAACTAGTTCGAGTATTCTCGATATTTACGAAACCGCTCTATAACGTTGTCTAATTTAACGGCAGAGTTGTCTAGAAACATCGATGGGAAGTGACATCGCGATTTCCCCGATGGTTAAGGGACTTTTACACCCGGTCGTTAACAGGACGCTGTAATCTCGCGCGACAGCGATACTAGACCCTCGAGTGACGTTTTGTGGAAGATTCAGGGCGCAGGAAAATTGGCTGGCACCGACATATATTCGTTCGGTCGAAGCAGAAGGGGGCTGGACCGCAAACTGTTGCGTGAAAATAGCAAAGGGCCGTGCGCCGCGTCTGTCGCTTAATAAAGCGGCGACGAAGCGAAGCGGTGGCGGCGAGATCGTGTACACCGCCAGGCTGGAATAAAGGCGGAGTTGCTGCTCTCTTGTATCCCGTACGCTATACTCCCACTTTGGATCTAGGCGCGCGTTGACGCGCGTCAAGATAAACTCACCCTCGTGACGGAGCGTGTGGCAGCGGGCTACCGAGGGTCGTTCAATTAGAGCGGAAGCCCCTTTTCGCCGAGAGGCAGTTCGCCGTTTACGGCGAGGGTCGAAAACTTTTCAAGGAACGGGACACGACGAGGCAGGAAAAGAGGAAGGGGTGAGAGCGGCGGCGGCGGGTGCTCTTCTCTCTGGGAACGCCAGAAGTCAAAGGGAAAGAGCGGAGAGGAGAGAAAAAGAACAAAAAGGAAGCGGAGACACGAGGGGGAGAAAGCGCGCTTGTCGGAAAATGGAGAGGCTGCCTCGGGACTCGCTGTGCGTGATACACGACCGGCCGCAACGACACAGAAAAGATTTTTACCGCTCGCCGGAGAGATTGAACGACGCTCGTCGTTGCTGCGTGTCACGGCTCGTAGACGGTATTCTTGCGCCTGCTGCTTTTTGTCTATGACGCTTAAACGAAGTGCCCCGATCGAGCGTTTTACATTGGTCTCTATGAGTTCGAAGACACGGCGTTTTCCATCTTGAAGATCCCATTCGCGACGGCTCGCCAAGCGTTCAGCGTTTGCCGGATGCAATCTTTTTTAGCAACAAGTGGTCGATGTACTTCTTTAACCGTACGTACCAAAGCTTCGATCGACTATTTCCCGCGGTCGGACTCGCTCTTAATCGCACGGAACCGAAGATCGTAGTTCGGACAGTGTCGATGTTAGAGCAGCGACGAGCTGGATGCGCTCGAAGGGTACTCTAGCGAGAACGTCGGCGTATAGAAGCGTAACCACGGGGTTCCGGCGACCGTGGAAAAGGAGGACGCGTTGCACGTGTCCACTCGATACGGGATGCACGTGTCGCGTGTTTTCGCTCGAAGAAAGCCTTCATTCAGCGGTTCGATGGTAGGAAGGCGGATCGTAGTGGAGCGAAGAGGGTGAACCGGGGGCCGGGAAGCAGGAAGGGCGACAAGTGGCTGAACGACAAGTGCGTATCCTGCGTGCGTCGAGAAGCACGCGGAATATCGGGGTATTACAGGGTGCACGCCGTGTGAACCTCGCAACGAGCGTTCGGTTCGGGAAAAGGAGATATCATCGAGCGGAACGCTCGATGGAGCGTCCCGTCTAGCGACATCTTTCCCCTCTTCGCAGCGCCATGGGAGCTCTCTGCGTGGGACGCTTAGATTGTGGGAAGATGGTATCGCGCCTGTACGAAATTTAGTGCCGGTAGAGGGAGAGAGAGGCTATGTATCGTATCGTTTCGTGCATCTCTCGCGATGCCCGATAATTCCAGCCCGATTTGGAGAAGATTGATGCCGAAGGTGTGTACCGTGTAATGTTTTCCCCTTTTTCCTTTTTTCCGTCGAAGAGAAACGCGCTCGAATAAAAGCGCTTGATTAACTGCGTTCATATTTCATCGGCGTCGTTGTAATTATGCGCATTCGTGCGGGCCACTTTCTTCGGAAGGGGGACGGGGTCGCGGCCTCGCGCGGTAGATTTTTCTATCCACGAAAGCGATATAAAGGGATTTATGTCCGTTTTCGCGAAAATACCGAACATCGCTGCGAAACTATTCTTTCCGACCCCTGATTCACGCGCCTCGGTTTTAACCGCCACAGTAAATTCGGCTGTAAACGGCTAAATCTGGTTCGGACGCGTTGTAAAGCAGACCGCAAGCCGCAGCAACCACTTACCGCGCGAATATTAAATCTCTAAATCGTAAAGCGCACCATTACGCTGTCGTCCATTCAGCAGTTCGAACAGACAATAGCGCAGGCTGAGACATTACGCTCTAAGGAATCCCCGAAATAGGTCAGTTAGCGAGACAGCTGGTATTAAACGAGACAGGCATTATCTGTCCGCTTGCAACGACCTTCGAAATTGGCAAATGATGGGGCAGGTTCTACCTTCGGAGATTCGCGTGCTTGGTCGCTTGGCGTGTAGCTGATACCTTTATGGAATACGTACGATCCTTGGAGACTGGTAGCTGGAATATAATCCACGGATGGTAATTAATCGGATTCAAAATATCACGAAATAATTTACAGCGGCGTTAGCGAGGAATCAAGATCGGAATATCGAGAAAAGGAGTCGTCTCTGCGGAGGTCCTTCGTCGTCGGCTGTTAATCAAGCCTAATTAATACGGACGCGATCGGATCTGGACCCGAAGGAATTAAAAGGCATCGTTGCAGCTGGCGAGGATTAAAGTGGTAAAGGTGTTACGTATCCTATGGACTACGTTCGTAGTATGGAAACGTCAAGATTATTCGGATAACGAACACGCTTTCTTGGCTGCTATTCGAAAGTAGTGAGAGGATGGCAGCACTGATATCAAAACGGGCAAGGGGTTCCGAGTCGGCCGGAAGTATAAGTCGGGGGCTATAAACAGACTCTTCGGAGTGATCAGCCCCGAGACAAGTCCGAACGTGGTAAAGCACAGGTGTACCGCGCCATAATTTACAGCTAGCTAATAAATTTCACTCGGGGAATCTTGTTCGTCGGTTTACGCTCGAATCTGGAATCGTATCGTGAAGTGGTTGCGCGCCAAGTTCTAACGCGAGGACATAAAGCGAGCTCGGAGATATTTAGAGGCGGCATTAAGGGAAAAATAATTGTCAGCAGAGAGAGAGAGAGAGAGAGAGAGAGAGAGAGAGAGAGAGAGGAGCGGCGGCCATTGATAAGAACGAAATGCGCGCGATGGTGCCGACCGTTTCGACGGTAGGATGACCGTCGAACACGATTCGAAACGATCATTGAAATTTATCGTACGTCACCGATAAACGCTTCGAAACGCTCGATTAACGTTTCTCATTTCCTTGACAATGTTCGGTGGACGGATTGGCGCGCGTCGCATTCCGATTCCGCGCCGACAGAATACTTAGCCTCGTCGACGCGTAGCCGATTGGTCTTTACTATGTGAAGCAGTTTGCATCGAGGATCAGAAGCGCGATCTGTCTTGGAAATCGCGTGGAATTCCGTGGACGTGACGCGCGAATCCCATGCTCGACAGCCTCGTTCTACTTCTCATTTCAGTTTCACGACGATGCCCGGCCGGTGTCCGAGCGAAAGCAGCAATTCGGAAGCAGCTCGTACACCGTCGTTATCGTACGAATCGGCCGAGTTCTCTCACGAAGCGCGTACGTGCCTCGAGCGGCGAGCAACCTTGTATTTTTCTACCAGAATCCGTGGTTTTCGGTGTGAACGGAACCTAAGAGCTGGAAAGAATGTCGCGTGCAACGAGAACGCGCGCACCCTCTTCGACTTACCCCTTGCGTTACTCCGGCATACCGCGTTGCATTGCCGTGCTCCACCGAATCGCTACGAAAGCACCAAGAGAATACGAGAAACGACCAAACACGGATAAAAATGTCCGTTTACGACGACGTCACGTTTAAAGAAGAAAGAGAAAAAATCTCTGAAGGAACAGAAAGGAGGGAAAAATTGGTAGAGGTAATGAAGAAATTTATGGCGGGAGAAAAAACGAGCGAACCAGCAGGTACGAGGGAGGAAGAAAGAAACGGGACAAGGCGAAAAAGGAGAGAGGCGAGGAGAAAACGTACACGAGGAAGGAATACGAAAATCGATGGTCGATCAAGGATCGAACGTGTGTTACCTATGCGCGAGTAATAAGCCTCGATATTCCCACACGGGCCCATCCTGGCCCGCCGTGGGAAACTCATACGTGAGCGGTACGCGCGAGTTAATCGAGAGAGACGCGTGGCGGCCTTACGAGCCGAACTATTTCGACTCGCAGGTGCGGATTTTTTGATACGGGAACACGTCGCGTCGCGTCGCGTCGCGTCGCGTCGTACTCGCAGCGTTTCAACGCGTCGACATATTTTATCGCGCAGCTGGAACGCCACTGCGTTACGTATTTCTCTCCCTGTTAAAAATTAAAGAAATACGAGCTGACGTTTTTAATCGATCTCTCTTATTTGTCCAGATAACGATCCCGTCGATCGGCGATCAGACGTTCGCTTTAAAGGAACTGGACTGTGCGGCGTCCCGTACGCAATTTTCATCGTAATGACGCGCTTGTGCAACGTGTTGACGTCGTCGATCGGTAATTTTTAGACGGAGCAAACCGCGTCCCCGGTGCTGGGAAGAAGCTTTTAATGTTTTAATCTTGCGAAGAGTATTAAAATCGCTGCGAGGAAGCTTAACTGCGTTCCGGTACGGCCGGTATCGTCGCGGACCACGCTCGATCGGTTGTTTATAATTCTTCGCGTGCACTAAGGAAGCAATTTAATAATAATAACGGCGGCGGCACACGGATTCTACACGACCGAGTGTACGCAATCATCGTATATCTATATACATACGCGTATATAATCGTTTATCATAATAATGCACACGCGAGTGTGCGTGCCGCTTAATGTACACACCCATACAAATGGACAGCTGATTGCAACTTATGTTGCTGCAGTTATTATCGTCGTTGGTCGAGAGGGAAGAAGAATTAACCGAGCCCGATAGTTCGTGTGCCAGAATTTTGTCCGTGTACACACGCGCACGTACTCGGGGGTCGATCGGGGCCAGGGGAGAGAAAAGATGCCAAGAACGGAATACATCGAAGGTGAATCTGGGCCTTGATCGGGTCTTACATCGCAGCTGCAGGTGCCTCTAGAAATTGGCGGCATAGCAGACTCGAGGTAGGGATGACGAGAGAAGTTCTCGAAGGGGGACCGAGGGCATCGGGCCGTCGATGCTGCACGCGCCTCTGACACACCGATGCCACCGATATCTTCTTAAACTTTCCTATCCGCTCATTCATGCCCGGCTAAATGCCTATAATTTGCAGGATGATTACAGGGCACCGTAACCAACGCCCTACAGACCCATGCTGTTCCACCGCGAGAGCTCGTTACGTGAGACCCCCGAAATTGAAACGGAATGAGCTCCCTCGCCTTTCGTTCTCTCTCTTTCGACCTTTCTCGTGCTTTTCCTCTAGCTTCGACTTACCCGAGCCACCCTAGCCGCTACGCTCCTCGTCAGCGACCATAACGATATCTAAATTTTTCCTTCTGCTCTCATCGACCCATCCGTACACTCCTTCGTACGATTATCGCAGGTTGCTCCAGTTAAATAAACAGAGAAATTGAAAGGAGAAGAGCCACGGAACAACTGGCGCTTTTTTTTCGGTTTTGGAGTTTTACTTAGCCAAGTTTTTACACTCGTGTCACGTTCCGCTTCGAAACACGATGCTTTCAGAGTGGCGACGAATTAATAACGAAGCACGAAACGGCTAACACGCCCCGTGTTTTAGCAGAGTCGAGATTCGAAATCGAAAATCACTTGAAAAATTAGCGCTGAAAGATAGAGTCGTTCGAGGTAATTTTCGAATTCGCGTGAACTGTAAGGACGATTTAATCGCGTTACCGTCTGCATATATCGAATAGTTAATTCGATAAAACTGATCCGATGTCGGTGGCGGAATCGTTCCGGAGAAAAGTGCATCGTGTCGATGGCATCGTGCCCGCGATAAAGCTAGCCCCCGATGATCGCGTGCACGAGAACACGCTTTTAATTCGTAATGCGTCAATTAAGAGGTAACACAGATTTGATTCCACATCTATAATCGGAATTGGTTAACAGAGTTTAAATTATATCGTCATATAAAACATATCTGTTTTTTGCGAGAATAGAGTCGTTCGAACTCTTTTTACCGATTCTATTCGATCGTACGAAGTATCTATCTCATCGGTGTACCCGACAGAGTATTCGCGGAGGTTAAATTGATTTACGCTGTCGTTGTCATCAATTTTCACGACAATTTTGTCAAACGACGTACAATTTTCCATATTCGTTCAGGAATAGGAACGCCTATGGTGAACGTTTCAACGTTGCAGCGAAACTAAACCAGCACACTATGTTATTATGATAACGCGTGACAGTGCAATCCACCTGTGCTCCGTGTAAATTATTTAAAATACAGTTTCACCGAATATACGAGCCTTCTAATTAGTTTAAACACTATACTATCAGGGAAAAGTTAGGCAAAAATGTAAATGGTCGCCTATTACACGATAATAACGCGTTAGCAGGGGAAAAATGTAATAAATCAGTAATATAAATCATCCGTACCGGTTCCTATCGATCTTTACGCACACGTGATTTCTCTTTCGATTCGAAGCGAAAGGATACCGGCGTTTGCAAAAACTGTAACGGTTCGATCCCGATCTCCCACGCTTTTTTCGTTCGACCGCGGACCGAATCGATCGAATATCCCGATCACGAGAGTATCGTTGCAGCGAGGAAAAAAGAAATCAACTGCTCACCTCCTGTTGCTGAATTAGGAAGTCAGGAGCGGGTGGTGGCGGGGGTGGTTCCGTGGCGGAAACCTCTTGAAGCAGTCCCACGTGCTCCCAGCAATCTTCCGATATGTCCATGATCGTCCCTCCTCTTCCTCCTCCTTCCTGTTCAAACGTCTTCGGGCCGAACGTGACGCAAAATCCTCGCGGCGGGACGTCGCGACTCGGATCAATCTGTTTCTCCTGGCCGGTTGTCTGGTTCCCAGATCTCTCTCTCTATCTATCTATCTATCTATCTGATTTTCTCCCTTAACAGCTGGTTTCGTGGAAAAACCGGAAACTATATCTAGACACACTTGGTCACTCTAGCCTTTCTTTTCTTTTCTATTACCAAGCGTTCTTTCTTTCTCCCTCTCACGATGGCTGTCTCCGCAGCCGGAACTCTGTCACTCGTGAACCGGGATACCTATAGCAGTTCGAGGTAGTCGTAGACGGACGACGCGCGAAAAAACCGAACGGAGAACGCACGAACACACGGTAACCGTCGACACGGCGTGTCGCGTGACCCGCGTTCTATGACGACGACGACGGCGTCGAGGACGACGACGGCCGTCGGTGGTGGTCAGTCGGCGTGGAATGAAGTTGGCCCGCGGGTTAGGTTGGGTTAGCCGAGCCGGAGTTGCAGCATCAGCGGAGAGGGACGAGAGGGCAGAGCGTGCGAGCGAGCGAGCGAGCGAGCCGCCGAAAGAGGGGAGAGAGAGGAGAGAAGAGCAGAGAACAGAACGGAACAGACCGGAGTAAGCGAGTATTGGAACGAGCGAGAGGTTTCGAGGGGCGAACCAACGAGGGAGAACGAGATACGAATAGTCAGAGAGCTGGAGAAAGGGGAAAAGAGAGAGGGAGAGAGAGAGGCGTAAGGCGTAAGTCTGCCCTAGTCGCTCGCTTAACCGTGCAGGAGGTGGCGCCAATATAACCCGTACTCCACCTCCGTCCGACAAAGAGCTTGCGTATACCTGTATGCGCCTGTTGGTAGGCCATACCGCCTACTGACTACCGTATTGCAGGATTTGCGTCCGTGCCGCCTGTAATTATTCCGATTTCACTTATATTCCGTCATACCCGATGTTTTTACGTCCTTCGTTTACCCGCTGCTCCTCTCGACGTACCTTTTCCCGCGCGTCTACGCCGCTCGGAGAACGTGACTTTGTACTTCTGCTTCCAGCCTCTGTGTGGGTTAAGCGAACAACAAGCTTCGCGATTCCGTCTACGTTTCCGCGATGACATCTTAGGAAATGTAAATGACGACGCCCTCGCGTCACGGAAATCGTCCTCTCCGATCGGTCAACCGAACGCACAGGATATCGATGCACGCTGTAAATCTGCTGACCGGCGATTAACACCTTCCTCTACCGCCGAGTCGTTCTTTTCGGCGAACGTATATTGCGTTACTTATCGCAATTACCGCAATTCTCCATTTCCTCGAATCGATCTGTCGACACGGGGACAGAGAACGATAGCTCGCTGGCGCCGATAAACGATCGTTATCCATGATCCAACTGCCCTTACCTTTCACGTATACCTCCCGGTAATCGGCGACGACGTGGGCGGCGTAGCGGTCTCTCTGAGACAACGCGAACCTCTTGCGTGAACTTGCAAAGGGTGCCCTGTGATCGTGAACGAACGTCCTCTCAAAGAGCCGGATGTTCCCTCTTCCATGTCTCGATCAAGCATCGCGAGTGCGTGCCATTTGCATTGACATGTTCTTGTCTTTAACCAGCTCGTTCGTATCTGTAAACTTACATTAAACTTAGATTTATATTTTTCAATTCAAATAGGACGCGCTGAAAAAATTGCGCACATCCTATCCGCATTTACGCGAAGCATATATATTTCACGCGAGTGCACTGCGCGCATAAACATCAGTCTATGATACTTTGTCTTCGAGAACGTCCTCCACTTCCTCGTTGCATCGAGGTAAGATTTTTCACGAGAATTCTTCGTGACTGGCTTCGTAATAAGCGCGCAGGTGGGTTAAAACTTAATTGTACCTGTCGTTATCGTGCGTCTTCCACTGTTTACTATGCATTCGTATTATACAGAAGTCGTGGAACGCGAGAAATACTTTATGAGTGTAAATTAGCGGTTTAGCGAGCGCGTTATTATACGCTGTCACCGGCGCGTTGCCTGTAACTTTTTCCACCGTTTCTTGCGACGTTCGTTACTATGCACGACAAATTGTAATATAGCCGAGAAAAGTGATTCGCGCGATAGGTGCACACTCGGTTCGGAAACGCGTGCTACACCTCGAGCGTAATGACAGTTCACGTACGTCAACGAAACCCTATAGTTAGAGTTTCACACTTTTACAAACGATACTCGCCGGTAGCACCAGCACGAGCAAGCATTGGACAGACTTTTCGCGAGCTTACAACTTGACACATATTTAACGCGTTGTCCGACTGTGTACTCTTTGATAGCCACGAATACTTTTCCGCTGTTGGCGCAAGCTACACGGCGGTGCGCGACTTAACACGAGTGAGCGCGCGAGTAACGAGGCGCGTACGAAAGAAAAGAAGAAAGAACGAGCGCGAGGACATCGAGCAGCAGGCTGCAGTCGAACGAAGGGTTGGAATGCGATATGAATGCGTTAATGCGTCGTTACTGACAGCGACACGAATCGTTGATAGTATTTTTGGCCCTTCTTCGTATCCAGTATATCCACCACTGGTACCTCGACGTTCGTACAATCAGCCATTGCTTCACTTTTTAATTTCTTTTTTGTTTGTTTTGCAAAATTCCCCCCATTGGCGGGACGCGTTTTAATTTGACTGCTACCGTTCGCGTCGACTGGCGTACCTGGCTTAAAATTCTACTAATAGTCGCCACTTGGCAGTCGCTATTATCGCGCGGACACACTCGGAAATAGCACGGGTTGTCACATCGATGTCAAAGATTGATCGCAACAGACTGTGACATTCTCGTGGAACGTCGGGGCATCGATAAACGCAATTGCTGCCACATTGAAAACTCTCCGAATGACTGCTCCAATCGTTAGTCATTTTGAAAAATTCTCGACGATATTTATATTTCGGATAGTTCTATCGAGATATCGCGTCGTTTAATTAAAACAAAAATAAATAAATATATAAATAAATGAAATAAACCGTCGACTGTGCTTTTCCTCTGAAATAGGACATGTATTTATACGAGATATTGATCTATGATCGCGTGTTAAATGTTTCGCGTGAAACGTTCGGGCAAACAGTCGGTCAATTTCCGTGGTATATGTATTGCCGAATAAAAAATGCGCAGCTATTAGCCGCGCCAAGGTATACTTTGCTCTTTTCATGGACCTCTAACCACCAACGACAACGCGACCCCGTAGAGTGTTGATCGAGCCCTCGACTTTGTATGCACGGAAAGCCGCTTTACGACGTCGACGAAGGGGACACGCGCGCTTCGGTTGGATACCAGCCATGATAATATGTAATGCCTGTATAGAGCCAAGTGCTCGATCGCGAATCTTTGAAGTCCGAACTGGCTTTTCGCCGACAAACCGGAGCCGCTACGATCAAGTACTAAAAATCATCCGGTAAAACTATGAGAAAGCCAAACATACAGCTCTCGGTGGTCATACTCGCGGGCATCGGCTGCTTCACAGTCCTTATATTCGTTCTTTTTTTGGTACGTGGAACGAGCGTATATACGGGCGAGCACCTGTGGCCACTTTAAACGATGCCGTGGTAAACGGTAGTCAGGATAGATTGAACGGTCCGATAGGGTTTTAGCTCTCTTCTTTTGCCGTGAGGATCGGGACTCGCGCTTTAACCCCTCGACTCATTAGAGCCCATAACTCTGTTCAGCGAAACGTTTTACGTTGGCTGCCGTGTGGTATACGTAGCCACCGAAAGGAAGCTCGATGCATTATACCGTATCTTAGCTCGCGACGCGTATCTCTCATGTTTCGAACGAAATTTATTCCTCGAACGTAGAGTTACGGACTCGTTAGCTGTGTACATTAATCGCGATAACTGTTTCAGAACTGAATGATCGGACCTTAATGTATAATGCAGCGTATAATACCGTAATAATTGTACGGAATCGACCTCGACGCACGTGACGTTCGACCACTGGCTTCACTTTTTTTCACTCGTCTCCTCGAAACACGGTTTTTAGGCGATCGAGACGACGAGTTCGACTAGATACGCGCTGGCTTTGTTGTCTGTTATTGCCGTTTTTCCCGCGGACCTCCCACTGTCCTTCTAACGAGACCACCAAAGGTACGGCGAGTAAAAACCGTGCAAGAAGTCTGCCAAAGTACGCTCTTTATACGGGACGTTTTATATCGTAGCCAATTCGAGTGAGTGCAGTCGCTCCAATTATGGACGAATATATAAGTCGCTCCTGTTGGATACGCGCTACCATTGCGACCCTTTATATGGCAAAAACGATAGAGAGCGCGAAGTCCGTCATCGGGTTTAGGTCGAATTTACTGTTACACGTCGGCGTTGCTCGCCATCCGTGGAGAGGACAGCATGATCTAGAAGCTGTTTTTTGCCAGCGACGCTGCGACGCGAGCGCATTTGCACCTCCGCAGCGCGTTTCTTGATTCGTGCGTGCATACACGCGAGTAACTCACCACTTCCCTACGTAACTTTCCTACGGAATCTTTGACAAAAACCGAGCCAGCGTTTGTGTTCTCGTTCCGTCCCGTTCCCCTCGCTGCGAGATACATACGTTTCGGTAAACCACAACAGGAAGAGGATTTCATTTGAAAAAGAAGCTAAAAGCGGAAAACGTACTCCCTTTATCGCGGTTGTTCTTTCGCGAATAGAATCGATTATGCGAATAGCTCGATCGAGTAACAATTGTGCTACATCGATGGACCTGCTTCGCGGTTTGGTTTCGTTGCATGAAAACCAATGGTATAGGGCAGAGCATAACGTATACCATATCCAATAACTTTATGTATGGGATGAGGTTATACGAAATACAACAGTTCGTTTTCAAACTATACCTCTATTCGAGATCGACTAGCTTTTGTTGCGGAAGAGAGCCTACCGAAATTTTGACATTACGTGTTCGCGTTCTATGCAATCGTTTGAATGTTAGAATTTTTAGAATGGAGAAAAAAATGGGAACGCGAGTTGAAAGTAGAGTTAAACGTGTCTCGTCTGAATAAACTTGTTGTCGAAAACGCTTGGCATTAATAAAGGCACAGCTTGTATGCGAGCAGGATTCACGGTTACAAAGGAGCAAGTGTGCGTTGAAGTAACGTTTCACGTTGGTCGAAAGTAAAAGAAGTTGGCGGAAACCATACATTACATAATGAATTCTTGTACACGCTCGGATAAACGTGTACAGTAAAAAAGCATTCCCCTGTTGCATTGTCCAAGAATTAATTAAAATGGCGCGAGAACAAACGGGCTGGGAGAATTATAGGGAGGGTGGGGAAGGGGAAAGAAAAGAAGCTTGCGGTTCTCGTCGGAATCCCAGCGGCGACATATCACTGGGCGGTAGATCACACGAACTCTTTTGCAGTTTGCACCGGACGGATAAAGCGCTGCAGCGGCTGCAGGCTCGCGCATCTTTTACGTATGCACGAGCATAAGCATAACGCAAGGGAACATGGGTAGATGATATCGTGGATGCACCTACGGGGCCACGGGGCGTCGACGCGATTCCTTTGTCCTCGTTCTTGGCCGCTCGTTCTTCTTGCTGCAACCGCTTCGCCCCCGGACGACCTCTTGGTGCACACATTTTGTTCACGGAAATACCACGGCCAATCTCGTGCATCAATCCTGCCGGGTTTAGAATTGTATCAAAGAACACGCTGCGTGTCGGCTACCGCGGTCAAAAGATTACCATCTGATCTCCGCGAGATCCCTGATACTGTTATTTGACGTGGTAAACCATTTTTCCCTTTTCTCTGCAGAGACACAAATCCGTATCCTCGCGGTTGTAATTATTTTAATCGAGCCGATCTCTGATCGTGATGATCCTTGTAAAGCGGTGTTACAGAATACGCTTAATGCGCGTTCGTGGTCGTGTTTAACAGCATTGTCGGTCATTTCGGCGGAACGATAGCAACCATTATCAATACTTGAAAAATTATGTATTTAGCTCGCGAATCG
Organism: Bombus confusus; assembly: GCA_014737475.1. Lineage (NCBI taxonomy): Eukaryota > Metazoa > Arthropoda > Insecta > Hymenoptera > Apidae > Bombus > Bombus confusus. The sequence continues at coordinate 8,493,622 of JACXIV010000002.1, read as the reverse complement.
TTTGACCGTTGCAAAGTCTTACGCGGATCCAGCTCAATCATTAGTCGTCATTTCATTAGAATATCGCCGATAAAAGGGGTTTAATTATAAAGGCACCACGACGCTTCCTGTCCGTGGACACGCATATGCGTGCCGCACGTATACTCCGTCCCTTCTAGTGTTCTCCCTTCGTCTTTTGTAGCTTGTATATATTTTTACACACGGTAGGTGATTAGTAAGGCCATTTTCTTCATTACAAAACATTGCTGCGAAGAACTGTTCTCATTATAACTCCGTGATTATCTGGATAATCTTGTTCAAGACTATACGTATTATGCAAATCATAGACTTTCTTCTTTGTCTGTCGTATCCAGGCATCGTGATGATTATATCAACACCATTAAGAGGCTTGACTATCCGATCTTGTTATAAATTAAGTAACTTTCGCGCAAGATCGTATCGTCGCCTATCTTTTTTAATATCTCGTCACAACAAAACGTCAGGGTGCGTGTTCCTTTTAATGTCGAATAATAGATGTGCAATCGAGAACGTATAATTTTAACTTACACGTACGATAACCTTGAGCCCCAAGGTACTGATCTTAATGGCACCCTTGGGTAGTTAGTAGTGCTTCTCGTTTCAAATATACATACAGCAGCATTTATTGCATCATCTAGTTGACGTGAATTATGGCACCAGTTTTAATTTTAAGTTATACGCTTCGTGTAGTATGTAATTAAAAAATTAATAGTGGTCCGTTTGATTCGAACTTGTAAATATGCCAGATAACGTAACAAAAGTCAAAGTCAATTACTTCATCGACCATCGTCGATGCGTATAGCAGCACTTAAATCGCAGTGTTTAAAGTTTAAAGCCCTATCTGGCTGTGCACGGTTATTCACATTAGTTTGTGCGACGGGTTCGTCAGCCGGATGTTTGCATCGATGGAATATAACGCGTCGGGCTGCTAAAAGGTTTTACGAATCGTCTATTTGCGCGGGCAGAATCAAATATCTAGTTCCATCGACGGTTAATACGTTTGGCTCCGAAGTGAAAAATCGGTTTTCGCGTGGCCGCTGGTTTTTATGTACGTGTATCGCGACATGGGATGCGAGCTAGCAGCTGGATCGCGCGTTATATATTCCATCGCGTCCTACACGATTATAATACAATTAAATTGACTGCTATTATGTGTTATGCATGAGGAGTAACGATTGCACTCGTTACTAATGATGTTAACAATTTTTTTTGCGGTGCAATATGATTACAGTTCGTTAGTACATTATTAAGGAAGAAATTACACGTTGCGTTCGTGTATGCATTTTCACGCATACATAATTTTTATTTGCATTTTTAAGTAGCAATTAGACATCGCTCACTTGTTCCAATGACGTATAATGCGACGAAAGGTTTTCACGATATTACCACCTACAGTATATTAATACGTACGAGACGTATATCTTCTAGTTAGCTATATCGAATTTAGAAAAACTACGTATGTATCAGTTGCGTTCGGTTAATAGAATCAGAGTTCAATTGTAATGCGTTCTGAATTCATTGCGTGTATCGTGCGACACAGAGGTCGTTTTTATCGACAGCACAGCGAGGCAGTAAAGATAGTGGCGCTGCTGTGCTGGCCAGTAGTGACAAGATGGCGACGCCCAGTGAACTGTCTATCGAAGAGATTCGCGAATATTTATTGGAAAATGGGGGCACTGCTCGCAACCACGATGTGGTGAAGCACTTCAAGAAGTTCCTAACGGATCCGGAAACACGAGGTATGTTGAAAATCTGATATACGACGTAGTCGGATCACTGTCTCGCTTTCGCAAGGTGTGACCCTGATGTTACACGGTGTGCTGTGTGTAAACACGGGCAGACCTTAATACTCGTCACACCGGAAGTCAAATCTAACGATAGTTAGTGAATATTGCGCAAATTTACATTGCAGTCGAGGCACGAAATCGGTTCAAGGAGTATGTAAACACCCTGGCTACTATAAAGAACGAAGAGGTGCGTCATCGAGTAGCAATTTCCTTCCGCCTTGACAGCAGCGACTTGTTGCACGTTTTGCGACGTTGCCGGTTTTTCCAATACGTACTTCGCGCAATTGTTGGAAAACGAGGTTATTTAGGAAGTTTTTTTCTCTAAGATTTTCTTACTATTTTTTATCGAACACTGCGTGCTATATATATCGTCGCAAAGCGTATTACGTAGTTTTTTTATTTAGACAAATAAAGATGCAAGAAAGCCAATGTTGATATATAACGTTTGAATATTCGAACGGTAAATTCGCAAAACGTAATACTTACGTTCGTTCATACTGTAAAGTCGAGTCTGTCCATGCATTACAAAGAAATTGCTCGTGCAGGGTGAAAGATATTTGGTTCTGAAGAAGAAGTACCGTCTAAATTCTCTGCAACTGGCGCCTCCGGACCAAATCGGATCACCTATTTGCACTGCCGACATATCTACCCCGGTTTCTCCGTTACGAGTCCCGCCACCTTACCGTCCCCCACCACCCGCGCCCCTCAGTCCGCCGGCGAATAATACGAACGCACATCGCGAGGAATCGTGTTCGAATTTCTCCCGCGAAGAAGTCGCGATCAGTGCACGGAAAAATGGCGTTGATCAAGTCGAGACCGGATTTTCAACATCGTCACCTCCCGTACCGCCACGCCGTAAAAGTCAAGATAAGATCAAGATCGAGAATAAGGAGAACGTGGACAAGAATAAGGGAGGATCAGAGGCTGTTATCAAGGTCAGTATTTGCCTTATACAAGTAAATGCAACAAAAAGAAACGTGAAATTTTATTCGAATTATGTAAGGGAATGGGAGGTGCGGTATCATTTGATCAAGTTTAATTAACTAGTTAATTAAAAGGATATCAATTTTTTCATGTTTTGACTGAGATCCGTTTATAATACGGCAATCATAACTCGTCAAGGTGTACAAGTGTTTGATAAAAGTTCACGTTTCTCGTACACACGCAAGCCACGTAGTATGTGTTCTGCCTATAGTGTCCTGGTTGTGGTCGTATATGTAAATAAGTGTGCAAACGATAAAATGGTTGAACACGTTTTCGCTTTATCGGGTAATTACCGAGGCCAGATAATTTTGGTATTATTGCGCAATAGTGTTGCGTGTACATGGTTTGGTTATGTAGAAAGGTGTTCATGGTTACAGTAAATGTCACTTACGCGGTATGATAGCGTACGCAGCACACTCGACACTGGTGTTCCTCATCCTCTATCGAAAGCTTAACGTCCTTGCATAACGACACTGGTATCCTCGTCATAAATGATGGAAAATCTTATTTTCACAACTGTCATTGTTCTCGTAGTCATTTCGCATGCTTACATACCACGAGTATTGATGTGTCGCTTTAATTAGTATTCTAGCATGATAGTATGGCATAGATAAGCACCTCTATCTAGCGTGCACTAGTTTCGTCGAGTATCTATATGTTAGCACATGGTTTTTTGTCACCCTTTCTGTGTTACACTGTTGTTGTCTCGTTGTTGGTTCCGCCTTTTATCAGTAGCTGGACGTAGCGTTACGTGTTACTATTCTCTGAGTCTTGACAATCCGAGATATTAAACATGCAGGAAGATGAGGCCGTCGCGACGAATCCGGGCTCAACCGAGCAATTAAGCTTCCGCGAGCGGATGCAACGTTTCAACCGGATGGCTAGCGAAACCGATCTCCAAGGCAGGCCTAACGGCACTATCACACCTACTAAAAAGCGATCTGACAAGGTAACCGATAATCTAATAATTTTTTGCCTTTCTTCCTCTTAAGACGATCAGCGGTGCTCACCGGAGCATTTCTCTTTCACCGTCATAACACGAGAGTCGAGACAATTATTTTGCTCGTTTGTTCGTTCATAAAATTATACCCTGTGGCCATTCGGTTCATTGACTAACAAATTTGCCGCTTCACGATACATTCCGCGTTGTATGGTGCGCCTTGATAACTGCCTAATCGCGATTGGTAATCGAGGGTACGAAATAATGGGGCCGAGCGATTGCAAAACTCGAACGAGTCGTGCGAACGTAGAAACTAGCACGTGGCGAGGTGAAAAAATACTCGAAGGGAAAGAACAGAGAGACGAAGCGTAATAATACCGGGAATAATGGATATCGATGTCTATTATTAATATCATAGGATATATTCGTTCGAGCGCAGTTAATTATTCGACAGTGCGCGTATATTCGTGTATACACGAGGCACGTTTTAAAGCAGTTATTAAACATACAAACGGCGTAATCACGTGGCTAATTCTCTGACGTATCCCTCGCTTCGTATAAGATATCGACAAATTACTTTGCTCTAACAGAAAGCTTATATTATCTGACTATGATCTTCACGCGGATGTAATTCATGTGAGAACACGTATCAAGCAACTCCTCAGTTATAAATAAGTATCTTTTATTTCCTCGAGATAAGATCGGTTAATAACACGAGGTGTTCTTAAACGTTTTGCTTTCAAATCATAACTACCCATCTGCTGCCGTTTCACGTTTGACACTGAGTTATCGGAGAAAAAGCGAACGATTCGAAGCGACCGTGGTGGACAGCCGGCTCTCGATATATCGAATAATCCACACGCAAGGATATACCTCCTTTTTTTTATTTGGCGAAGAAGGGATGCGGTGCGTACAGGTCTGACCGCTCATCTTGCATACCGAATAGACTACTAAGAATCCTTTTCTCGTATCCTTTACACGCGCGCCTCCCGCCAGTCAGCTCCTTTGCATCTTTCTCTATCTGCTCTCCCGTCGTTCCACCCTCTCGCTTTCTCTTTCTTTCTGTTTCTCATCTCGTCTGTCGCTGTTCGTGCGCCGTTTATCGCGGCGAGCAATATTCATCGCATTTGAATATCCTGCGGGCGGTATCTCGCGTACCGATCAGGATGTTGCGTCGATGTTGCCGTAAATCATAATTAGCCGCGCCTGAAAATTAAAAGTGGAGGAGGCAGACGCGGCGGGAACGAGAGGATCCTTTCCGCCGCGGCCGCAAAGCTTGCACGATCACCACCGCTCGTCCTTTACGCGCTCGATCCTTCATCATAATTTCGATATGTTTATCGTGCCGAACGATTAAAAGGACCGGCCACGTGGAACCCTTCGCGGCAATCGGAAGAAGTTCTGATCGTGCTCGCAATGCTCCAACGTTGCACAACTCGCCGACGAAAACATACCGTAAGAACCTCGACACATGTACATATTCCCAAGAATTTTCGTATTCATTGTACGTATGTATATTCTGGAGGATCGTGGAACAATGGAATATTGTCTGGGTGGCCTGCAATCCCGGTATTTAGATCGTTCATTCTCCGAAAGAAACGCTAAAAATCTGTCCGTTTTATGAGAAAGATTATTCGATATCTCTAACGTGTAAGCGATGTAAAGTCAACCGGAAATACGAATCGTTTGGAACGTAGTGATCGTTTATGCTCCGCTCGCCGCAAAAGAGCTCACGGGTGGCGCGTGGGCCCAACGATAATTATTTATTATTCAGCTGTCATCATCTATTTGTGGCGGTCCGTCTTTCATGTACGAATCCAACCGGCCGGTTGTTAATTTTTATTAGTCGTGAGCGTGGATAGGGTTTCGGGACATGCCGAGAGAATCCTCTCGCCTCCGGACATCCTGTAATCTCTTGGGAGCTCTCTCGGGAGGCAAGGCGTCCGCCGGGTCGGAGCTTTCTTTGCTGTAATTATCATGCAGCATGGCTATGGTATTCCGCCCTCCGCATCCTTAATGAGCCCTTCGTCTAGCGTTGTGTCGCGTGCCGCGTCGTTTGCCAGCCGGTCGTCGCATCAACACGTTTCACGTAATTTTCCGTCGTGCTTTCTTCGAAAGCCTCGTTATAGGTCATTGAATGCAGCCGTGGCTACGTGTCGACGAATGATTATAGCACCGTGACGTCGACGATTAGGGAGAGCCATGGGAATCGTGACCGAGAGGGCTCTCACATGTTTGGAAATACATTTGTCTTTAAAGCGACATTAATTTTTATTTGCACGAATGTTTCCTTGGTGTGGGTCTTGCTGATTTATTTATTATTTGTATATATTAGAAACGTTTTTATGCCATCTATTTGTTTGTTTACTTACTCTTCCATTAGTTGATTTGCGTGATAGTTACTGGTCGCTTAACGACCATGTTTTATTTGTAGCCTGTGTGGATAGTGGATTTATAGAAACAAGTCAGATTTGAAGCAGGACAATTTACTTCCGAGTTACTAAAGTGTTTCGTAACTCCTCGTTCGCACCAAAGAAAGGAGATATTAAAACGATGCCACGAAGTTAATGCGGTTATTCGTAGTCATCGGGCTTCGGGGATACAGAGCCCTGGCTCGTTTTTATGTAAATACACTGAAAATGTGGGTGGTAAAGAATACTATTAAGAGTTGTATCTCCGTGAGAATTTTCGTAATCGTATGTATATTCCTTGCTCTTTTCACGGAATACAATATCCGTTGTAACGGAGTATTCCGACGACGTTAACGCTACGTTGAAACTTTATGCGTCCACGTCGGTCTGGCCATCCAACGGGAAGAAACGCGTCGTTTGTTTTTCGATGATACCGCGCTTTCTTCCGCAACTTGCGCTCTTGAATGTTCGCGGGCGGAGTGGCACGCGGAACGGAGCAACAAGAAAGCTGCTTTTACTTCGACACTTGGAGGAGGACGCGTTCTAATTAGGATCACGCGTGTTCGCCTCTTCCACGGAGTAGTCTTGTCGGTAGTTCGTCCTTTCCTGGAGTCGGGAGAAAGAGCGAGACCGTGCTAGATACTCATCGTAAAGGTACCTAACACGGGCATGCCGAACTTGGAATTTCTCTCGTATAGTTCCGCATACATTAGGGACCTTCTAGGTGAAACTTGCAGGGTAGTTTGCCTCCTGGCAAAAGGAGCGAGCTCTCGTCGAGGGCTGCGAGGCGTTCGGCGTGCTGAAGGACGAGCAGCAGCTACGCCGAGGCTGGGTCGAGGGTGTAAACCGCACAAAGTAATCTTACAGAATGTATATGCAAAGAGGTTCACCGACGTAGAACGGGCGAGGCTCGTGGGGTGGGGAGAGCACAGCTTGCATGATCCCATCCGCGACAACATCGACAAGACACCCCCAGAGGCAAACTTACCTCATAGTTCGAAGACTCTTCGACCTTTGCACGCTATCATCGTCTTTGCGATGCTTTTTATCCCAGTTACGAGACCGTACTTTCCTCCTGGAATTTAATCAATAAGCGCCACGCGAAACGGATAGGATCTTACCTGGGCGATGATATCGACGTCGAATTAGGGAAGGTATTACGTACACCGGTGAAATATTTTCGTCGTTCTTTGCTTGCTACAAGTTCGGGAGACGTTATTAATGGTTCATTGGTTCTTGACACGCCACAGATAGACTGATACCGTGGGACCTTGGTAAAAGTAAATTGGTTTATGTCCTGTTCTCTTAATTAAACGAATCGAGTCGAACTCCAGTGACAAATGATCGCGTTTCGTAAATAGGAAACTTGCTTCTCTCTATTAGATCTCTCTTTCTTCTTATAATCAAATTTAACGTGACACATGGATAGGTCGAATATCATAGATATTTAATTCGTTAGCAAATACTCGCTGATAGATTGTCGATTCTATGATAGTCAGACATCGATAAAATTTAATAACCGGTCCAGATAATTACAAGTCGCGTCGAAGGGTGGTGGGGTCGCTCGACTGGGTAATAATTTATCGGCTAACAAGAATATCGAGATCGGCGGACGCGATGATGCGCGACCCAATTTCCTTGACGCCATTGAGCACAGGACAAATTCACCCGTACCTTCCGAGATACACGACGCACCAATATAAACAAGCTTGTCTACAGAAGTAGTTAGCACCTACTGTTCCCCATGTAACAGTGCTAGATACGCCTAACAGGTCTGCCGACATTTATTCCAGCCTATTACGAGTTAATCTTGGAAGCATACATAGCGCGCATTATCATTTAAATTGGTGGCGTTCTACACGCGCATTAAATTTGTTTGCTTAACGGTCGCCCCGCGCCGCCCGCCCTCACGCTTCCGCGGGAATTTTTAATGTCTTCATGCGAAGGTGACTGTATACTGATGGAGAGGCGACGAAAAATAGCTGTAACCTTGTTATTTTTCATTCTCTGTGTATCTCGGAATAAAGATACCCGATCTTAAGTATATATCTCATTCGTTTGATTCGTCTTTTCAAACATCGCAATGGAAGTTTTATTCGTTTTTTTATTCGAATAGAAAACTTTAATAGCCGTCCATAACGAGCTCCGCTAGGACGATCGAAATTTGATAGGCTAGTAAAAAATGCGAAGGAACTTTTGTCGTAATAGAAACAACTGTACCGAATCGAATCGCTTGATTTCTTCGTTTCGTACGCACCATTCACCGGAGACTAAGTACCTTCGTCGGCGGGTGTCCGTCTCCCGTTGCGACAGTCAGGGAATGCGTCGAAAACTGATTGTGACTGTCACGATAGCGAACGAGTCTCCACCCTTCCGGGTCACGTCGTTCTTGGTGGTCCGGTTATGGGACAGGGATTTTTTTTTTTTTTTACCGCCTAAGCGTAGGTCCGCCCGATGACCTTCCATTGACAAATTGAACGAATCTGTGTTCGGTCGACGTGGAAGCTATCGAACGAAATATAGAAAACGAAGATTCTCGCACAGAAGAGAAGCAAGAGAGGAAAGAAATCATAGCGTTTCATTTCGTGACTGTGCGTATTGTAATTCATCGTCCTTATAACAGTTTGTCCTTTATTTTTACCAGAGACAAGGGAGACATACATTGTAAATTCATTAGAAAGTTTTGAGTCAGGCCGCGTCTCGTGGTCAGGAGTGTCTGAACAAATGGTTGTCAGTAGATCGAAGGAGGCGTAGTTCTTACACGACATTAGCCGCAGATAAAAGCAGATACTGTCTCCAATCCTGAAACGCACGGCAGGAGCGTAGGTATCTTCTTACTGATCGACCGGATGAAACCGGGGAATGACCGATCGAGCGATGGCATTCCTTTCTGCTTGGAAGGCAGAACATGGATGAAGACGCGTAATTTGTTATCGGCACTGTAAAATGCATTCCACAGTCGCAGCAAAGAAGGATGCGAATCGTTGCGAATTACGCTTTTGAGTACATACGTTATATGGAAATATTCAGATTAATTTATGTAAATCGTCGAATGTCTTATTTAACGAACGTTCATTCGGATGAAGAGCGTAACGATTAAGAAACGTTCTCTTCCATCGAACGTGTATTCTAGCCCGAAGATACTTTAGAATTATTCTCCATTGTGCTTCCGTTACGTTCTACGATTTCTCCTAGAAATATAAGCCAAGCTTAGGTATCTTACGTCTGCCAAACGACCGTTATTTTATCTTCGAATATATCGACGATCGGGTTCTCGCTTAAACGCCTTGTTCCTTGGAAGAAGCATATCTGTTGGAAGTTAATAATGTCTCTTTCACCGTCCGTGTAGAGAAACCGATACGGTTGGTCCGCCCTCGGTTCGATCTCTCAGCGAGTCTCGCGAGGTCGTCTGCATGACATTCCGGAGTCTTTTCTTTCATCCGATACAAGGACGATATCGTCCGATGCGAATCTTTCTTCGCCGCGAGGATAATCTTCCGTTAAACGGTGGTGCCTCGGTGGCCGCAAGGACCTAAGCTCGTACTTTATGCTAGTCTGTGGTACCGGTAAGCCAGGAGTGTACCTTATCAGGAATCTGAGTCGCGCAGTGAGCGGCTATTTGTATTCATAAGTCCGCGGGAGGCCGGCGCTCGCTCCTTGGGCCCCGAGTCCCGGGGCCCGTCCTAGCTTCCATTGGGTCCACGCCGTTCCCCAGGGATATCCGACCGTAGCCTGGCATCGCTCGGTCGTGCTCGAAGAAAATGGGAGAACGATGGAGAAGCAGAACGGCAGAGGGCCACGTCATTCAACCGAGGCGCCCTTCTCGCGGACATCTTCGAACGGCCAAAGTTCCACAGTGTGCGTATACGTGTGCACGTTCTTCTTGGTTGCTGTGTATGCCGCGTGTCGGAGAATGTGACCAGTCATCGGGTTATTTAATTTTTCGAGGCACCCCTGTTGCGCATGTTTGCTCAGCCCCGCTGTGAGCACAAATTACCTCGCGACCGAATCACCTCCAGCGAAATATTCGGTCCTCGTCCTCGTCTACTCCTCCCCACGTGGCCGCTGCCAATGGCAAACTGCCATTCATGTCGGTCACACTTCGTGCCAGTATACTTCACTCCCTCCTCCTTTGCATTAGAGATCCTCTTCGTGGAAACAATACGCTCTACCGTATCTCGATCGTTTTTTGCATCGTTCTTTGGTACGTACGAACTCTCCAGTTGATTCTTCGAAGAAAAAGATCATGAGCGATTGTTGACGGAGTGTTTCTTCTGACTGGTTTCCCAGCGATGCATCAAGCAGGGACACGGTAAAGGAAATGGTTCATTAGACGCGACGATTGATCTACTGTTCTGATAATTAGTCCTGGACGGGTGTTCGATGTACAAGAGGCGCTCGGGGTTCATTCGCTGCAATTGCGGGGGTGTTGCAGCGTAGCACCAGCTGACCCCCTTACGTACGGAGGACACGAGACCAAAACGGACATGGCTACGTCCTCCGACGTAGTCTAGGCGCGTATATATACGGTCAGCCCACCTCGCTATCTATATGCTAATCCATTGAGATGGTACCCGCAGATTACACCTCGGAATTAGCCCAGAGACTGGGGTATCAGGGCCGCACAGACAGGCCGACCTGTACCTATACGTACCTTTATCCCACCTTATACACGTAACCTGTCCCGTCGAGCGCCTGCTCTCGCCCTGCACTTACAAGCCCGTGTGTATAGACTTCCATACGTACACAGGTAGACACGGGCACACGTACAGGTGTGTACGCGTACCTGGTGGAACCGTGGCTCTGCGTTTGGCGGAGGACCTCGGTGACTCGGCACTTCCAGTTCGTTAGCCCGTGTTAATAACGTTAAAGAGGATGCGATAAACTCGTTAGGAGACGAAACTACGCTCGAGGATGGTTAAGCCTGATCGTCGTGAGCTTACGTCGTTTCTTTCATTAGTGGATTTGCTTATAACCGAAAGGAAATTCACCAACGAACGTAGTATGTATTTCGACGATGTTGTTGCTTTTAAACGATAGGAATGAGATAACGATAGAGAGAAATAATTTCGAATAATCTTGGAATAATCCGGTGGTCGAGTGGCAACCGTAACGGCTCGCAGATTCATCTCGTCGGAGTAGAATCGCGTCAATTAGCATTGTAGAAGGTCCTTGAAACAGTGACACTGCCGGCAGGACAATCGACCGACGACATTCGTACGATAGCTGTGCGCTCGAGCACCATGGTAAATTTATTAGTCGACGAGAATATGATCGCGCGACGCGTATTGCGGGACCGAGCTACACCGAGGAACACGATAGGTACCTACGAATATAATCCTGTCAACGGAGGCCGGCCGGAGGATGGGAGGCGCGGAGCAGCGTCGATGCTGCATGTTCTCTATCCGGACCAAATTCGACGTGCCGCTTCGCGAAAATACGAGCTACCGGTTATGAATTACTCCCAATGCCACCATAGCGCCGGCTCAGCTAATAATCGTCTCTATGCCGAATTTCTCTGGCGTTGTGTAATCGTTCGATGCTTGCCTTGTCGAGCGTGCTCGGCACCCAGTCGCTTCGTATTGCGATATAAAAAATTGCTCTGGCCCAAGGAACAATTCCATTGTCGATTCGTTCGAATTTCGTAGTTATCCTTGTGATTCGGATGAAACTTTCGAGTTTCATAGTTCACGTGTTAAAATAAACGCCCTATTTGTGTTTCTGTTTATATTTTACAATTAAACTGGTAGTCTACACGCTTGGTCGACGCGATAGAATCTTCCAATTATTTTGAGTAGTGCGTTCGAATGAGATAAAATACACTTGCATGCTGTAGGTTTTTTGTCTTAAAAGCAAACAACAAAGTAGAAAAGAAAGGATATCGTAGTGTTTTACAAGATACTTAATCTTCGCTGTCTTTATACGTAGTCTTCATAAGCATCTTTTCATTTAGCCGACGTAAAATTGGTCAATTTCTGGTCCAAAGAATTTTTACGACATCCAGCATCCGTTCCTTTACGATCAAATACCGAGACCAGGCGAAGGGAATCTCGACCGAACAAAGCGGACCTGTATCTCCGATTCAGGGAGACGCGGTGTCGCGCGATTCACCCATTCCGCGTGTCCAATTCAAACAGCGGTCTGCACTTCGGCGCGATTTCGTCCGACTCCGGGCTAAACCTTGGATTATGATCCCGGACGATAGCAGCCGATGGAAATGGCGTTAGGTAGGTGGGCACCGGGCTAGGTGTAGGCATTATGGTGGTCGTTGGGAGGCGTCGCCGAACGGAACGCTGAATCACCCAGCGAGAGTTTTCCTGTCAGCGGCAGTACGGTCGCCACCATCCGACGAAGCCCCGTGGAATTGCCTCGTACGGCCACGAAATGAATGCGCGAACGCCCATTAGGGGAATAAATCAGGCCAACGTTATCCGCAGCGTTGCATAATCGATCTCGCGCGCACCACTAATCCGGGCCTAATCGTTCGTCCACTGTCAGCGCGTCAGAAAAGTTCCTCCTAACGATGCTCGTTAGGGAGGACCGAGCTTCTACCTTCCACGCTGGAGAACTTTCGGTATCGGGCATGATCTAGGAAACTCTGGTGGGAGTTTTCCAGCTCTGACGTAAATCGAATACCGGAAAAGTGATCGTGAAGGGATAATAAGTAGGTAGGTATTGCGTTTGACTAACCGAACACGGCTCGGGATTTTGTTCGCTCGGTTATCGATAGTTTATATCTTTAATTTCTCTTTGATTCAAAGAATTGCTGTCGATAGAGATGACCGATTAACGAATGAAAATCCCAAACAATTATAGGGACGAAGGATACACGTTCTTCGAGTAATCGATTGGATAATTTAATAAACAGAGAAAGGTTTTCCCGATCGGACAAAACGAGCGGATAAACGTTGCGACATAGATGGGAAGAAATAATCCATAAACTCGATAATTACGTAAATCGTGAGTGGTATATAATCTTTTAAGCGGTACCCATAAACAGGCAGATTATTAATAGTCGGCCGTGGTCGAACGTTAACGGGCACATTAAATAGATATGCAGCTTTAATTCGTGAAATCGATCCTCCTTCCTCCCTGCTGCCCATCTCTCAGGTCCGGTGGCTTTACGTCCGTCGTGTAGCAGGGATAAATTCGAGGGTGCGGCGAGTCGCGAAAATGTTTGGTTAGCATTCGGCTTATTGGCCGGCGAATGTTCGTGCTCTGTTAGGCATGTATGGATGGCCCCCAGGTTATAATAAAGCTAATTCTGCGGTGCTCTTGAGGCAGCTCGTGCCGCAACATGTTTTGCCTCCGCCATCCCGCACCAGCCCGCCACCGCCGCCGCCCTTCCCCTTCCGACTCCTTTTGCCGTTTCACCGATATCCAACCCTCCCGACTCTTCACCTCCTGACTCTGGTACTCTCTGTTTCTCTCCTCTTCACTGCCTTCTTCCACGCGCTCGAACAACCGAATATATTTATACGCCCCCTCGGAGGGGCAGCACACGTCCGTTTATTAAAACGTTTCCACCCCGAAGAACAACCGCACGCGCTCACACCGCCTTCGCTTTAATTTCCCTCTCTCTCTCTTTCCCCCTTTTTCTCTCTCTTTTTCTCCAGCTTTCTGTTTCACTCGGTTTTTGCGTTCTTTTCATTGTCCCGAAAAGAGAAAAGCATCGGCGAACGTGAGCCAACACGTGCACCGCTGTTCGAGTATCTGCGCGCGTTTCTCTATGGCTACATTCTCGAAATTAACCGGAGAGGCGTATTTAATTTAATTAGAACAGAGGGAGAATGTTTTGGAATCAACGTCGACGCGGCGCACACTTGCGTTAACAACGAGATGGTCATGGATATTCCTCCCTTTGTGTTCGTTTCTAGAGCCGTTACGCTCGTTGTTTCTCCCAGCGATCCAGTATTAACGCGGTACTTCGCTATTTCTTTTTCTCCCGTCCGTTTTCCAGGGGGTAAGATAATAGAGTTTCAGCAAATCGTGGAACCGTGAAGCGAGTCAACAATATTTGACACCGTATCTCGGAAGTTGTCGAGAAAGTTGGCAACGAGAAAAAGTTTTAAGTGCGTGTCTGGATCCTCCAGAAGTTCGCCACCTCTCGAAACACGCTTGTATATGTACGTATCTCTGATCGAAGAGTCAAATCGTTCCGCGTACTTGCCGTGTATGAGAGCAGTATAGATACGTACCGTATGCTCGCGTATTTAGCGAATTAAAAAGCATTCCATGGTGGAATTTAAATTACTGTTGCTCGGGGGCTCGCGTAATCGTAACGGTTATATAAATAACGACGAGTAAAAAATTAGTCCCGAGATAATATCTAAGGGGCGTATATGCGCAGCGTGAAGTCGTGATAGTCGACGAAATTCATGGAACGAGCTGTACAGCTCTGACAGGCGCCGTGTTACGATCGATTAAATGAACAGTCCAGACGGAGGGTATAACGACGCCGTTGCATTAATTAATTCTCGGTGATCTCAATTAAAATATTAATTACGGAGAAACAATGACTCGCTGACGGGTCCAGGCGCCGATGAGGATAGATCTGTCTTCTCTCTTTTCTCTTTTTCCTCCCTTGCTATACCTGCGACTCGTTCCGTTCTCGATCTCGCTGGCAACGATGAATCAGAGAAGCCATCGTAGCGATGTTATTACGATTACCGTCCGTCTATAAGCTTATCTGATAACCACCCCATTATAGCGGAGGCTCTCGCGGGATCGGCATCGTTGACTCGTCCGTCTGTCCAATGGTTCGCGTTCGTTGTTGCGCCAACACGGGACAAGACCATTTGCATATTTCTGGACCGAGATATCGGAGGAAACAAGTGTCTCCTCCCGGCCATTCACGTCGAGTGTCCGATCGTTGGAAAATCAAGCAAACCTACCGGTGACAAGGATCTTAACGTCCTGATTTTTTAACCGGTATATCGGCGATGTTCCACTTATCTGAAACCGAGAAAGCGAACAAGTTCCCGGACAAGTTGTCGTTCGTTGTTCGACGTTGTTTGCGATCTATGAAATCTGTCGGACGTTACGTCGTTTCTTCTCGACCCTCGAGTGCCGACTGGCTGTCAGAAGCCAACCGAATTCGTTGTTGGCCCGTTGATTCGCGTGGTTATCGTTAAACAGGCAGGACAATAACAACCGCTTATTGAAAATACGATTGTCGAATCACTGATGGAGGATAACGCTCTGGGCACGTCCATAATAAAGACTATCCCCCGTCCGTGTGTACCGATGCATTTGCACGAGGCACGGACAACTCTGCCGGGAGAGTGGCCGTAGCACATGAAAGCTGGGAACGTAGCTCGCTGCACCACCTGACGCGACGGGGGGTCAGTGGTTCTCACTCGTCTTTTGATTGGAAGGAAAGAGAGGGGCGGGGATATATCGCGATGACACACGCCACGAAGAGATCATCGGACTCGAACGATCGAGCGAATTTGCATACCACAAGAGGAACGTTAAGCGTTAGGGATTACCCTGCGAAATTAAATTAAGCGCGGAATGCGCGAGCTGTGCGAGGCAGGCTTCTTAAGCTGGCAGCGCTGATCGCCCTCTCGAATCACGATTTCACTTAAAGACACGCAAGGTGGTGTCGATCGATAGAGATATATCGGGCCCGGCTAATGATGACTCGACCGAATTCAACTTCTACCCCTCCCGTTCCATCGTTGAAAGTAATTTACGAGGAGTCACGATTGATTCGGATACGAGTGTCGATGTGAGCACCTCGAACGGACGATGCAGCCGTGACGAGTGAAAATACAAACAGTTTAACAGGGATGAGTAGTCGTTTAGCGTTCTTGGGATCAGCCGCTCCTCACTGCCTCCTCTTCCTTCTTCTCCGTCTTCTTCTTTTTCCTCTTCTTCTTCTTCCTTTTCTTTTTTCGAATGCCTCGTGCACGTACATAGGTGTGGTCGTGTGTTGCGAAAAGTGTCGCAGAAATCGAGAGGGTTGTGTTTTACGTTTGTCGAGTGCACTTTGCTTCGAAGTGTTAGTTGCGATTGCTTTCACTCATAAATAAACGAAACATTGTAAATTCTGCCAATTACCATATCGATTAACATCGACCGCGAATTCTCCACACGATTACGAGAAGGATATATCCCTCCGTTTTTTAAGCAATTTAGTCAAGAAGTAAGAGAGAGTGGACAGGTCGTTCGATGCGAATGGTATCGCTTCCAAAATTCTACGAGACCATTAGCAGGGTTCCGCGATCCTGGTAGAGACCCACTTTATCCGGCAAACAGCGCCGAGACAAAGTTCGCCGCAGGCTGGTTAAAACGCTTGCCCTCGGCCCGGTGGTGGCCGACAGGGGTTGCGTAAGTTGGTCCAACCTCCTGCGGTCTTGCGTCAGAGAATCAATTATTGGATCCGTATATCAATCTGATGACCGAAGCACGTTCGTGGTGCGCGGCTCCCCGCTGCTTTTACGCATTTTCTTCTCCCCGAGCTCTGCGTGGCCCTTGTGGCGTCCGTAACCGCGAGGGCACGTTGTTCACCGTAAGAAAGATGGAGATAGAATTAAAGCGAGAGAAAGAGGGAACGTGGTTCTCCGTATGGCTGTGCAGGACCATATAGAGCGATCGCGCGCCAACGACCGGTTCCCTCACGGTGTTTCACGGCGATTCACCGTTCGCCCCGTCGCGCGTGACGTAGCACGTAATGTTGATTTCTCGAGCGACTGACTGATTTTCTTCTTTTCCCCGCAGGGCGCCGACGAAGATGACAGCGCTTCCGTTGCCTCGGTAAGTTCATCGTGCGAGTCTTCCGTGGATCTTGATTATCATACGCGAGCCAGCCCGCGAGCACTTGGACCGTGTGTGTGAGAAGAGAGACGATAGATTCGGTTCGAACGGTGAAACGGATTACGCGTCTCGGAATGATAAACGCACGCGGCTTCTGCACGGAGATCTTAATTAAAATTTGCCCCTTCTAATCGAACCATGGATCTCTCTTCGACGCGGTCCTGGTCGTGTTGGCCGTTATCGTTCGCTGGCTCGATATCGCGAGTAACCCCTGTTAATTGAGGCAATTATCGCTTTGGGAAGTAGCAACTGGATGGGAAGTCACGGGAGTGGTTGGTCAGAGCGGCGCAAGGGGATTATCAGGCATTGGCGAAATTGGCCACGGAAGAACCTCGCCTCACCCGGCTCAAGGTATGTCAACTTTTTATGATCGCCATTTAATTCGAGCATGTTTTCTCGTTTGCTTTTTACTTTGTCGAAATGCCAGCCGACGTCGAGTAAGATATAGGCGTTTTATATAAGTGTGACGCGTTATCTCGCACGACCCGAATAAAGACGGCAGACGTCCCTCGTAAATTTCTTTCGATTTATCTAAAGCGCTCCCTCCCTCTCTTTCCCTTCGTCTCGGTTGCGTGTACGATCGGTTAAAAAATTGTAGATTCGCGAGCGATTTGTCGTCCCGTGTGTTTAACGTGTTCACGTAGAGAAAGGGGCGCGCTGGTCCGCGCAATGGATCTCATTGAATTACGGCCACGCCGCCTCGGGTGATAATGACAAAGGTGGCGGGCCAGAGGTTCGGAAATATAATTACGGTGTGGCTTACCGTAGGCCTGGGATCAGGCCGTTATTACACGCACGGCAGAACTTAACACCTGCGGCGTTGTAAATTCGCCGTTTTCGCGCGCCACCATTGACAGGTCAATAAATCTAAGAGCCCCCGTGGCAATCAGGCAGCCGGTGTATACCAAACCGCCAATATGTGGAGCGGATCACCAGTGTCCGATAGGGAACGAGTTAAGGATTACTCACACTATCCATTTCGCTTATAATCCGTACACTGAAAACCAAAGACAATGAAAAAGATCTACCACGGAGGGTAGTAAATAGCTCTAGTTCGGTCGCATCTCGAGTGGAACTTTCTACTTTCCCCTCCTTAGAACCAGAAAATTCAGCTTGTGCGATCGAGGATTGAAGAAAATGTCGCGACTACACGTATCGTAGAAATCGTGTCAATCGCATTCTACGCGTCGCTTTCTTCGAAACGGTTAATTAAGCTAAAACGACTATCGTGTACAAAGCGTCGTCCGATGATCATAGCGGCACTAGACCGAGCGATAAAAACTATTCACCGCGACGTGGTCGTTCCTGTTAACACGCGTCGTTTTCTAGCCTGAATAGTTTGAACCGGCCTTAACGGCCGTTCACGGTCGGTGTCGATGGAAAAGGCGGAGAGGAAGGAACAAGGGGATGAAACGGCTGGAAAGTGGGGATGTAGCACGAGGTAGCCTGTGGAGGTGGTGGTCTGCGAAAGGGGTGGAGGCGGCTGAACCGCATAGGGGCTGCGTGCTGAATTCATTCCGCTGGACAAGGTAGCCCCACACCCTGGTCCAGGCCACGTCCGCCTCATCCCTTGGGATAAATTGGTCGAACCCGCGTGTTTGCGGATAACATCGCCGCGATATACGCTCGCCTATGGCCGCCGTACGAACGTAACCATACACTGCTCCCTTTTTGCGACGAGTCTCGCGCTCGCGGAAATTGGCAACGAACTCCGGTCTCTCTGTTGTCTTTTTCGCGTCTCTGCTCTCTCCCTGCAGCATCGTACACGCGCCGTCTATCACGCGGCCGTGCTACCGCTTTTGCATGGCTCTCGCATCTACTATCCGAATGAAACGCGGAAAATGTTTTTCCTGCTGGAAATCGTACTTTCATTTGGCTACCTCGTTTCCTCTTTCTCTTTTACGTCGAAACTTACATTTTCTTGCAAAAAAGGCAGATAGTTTATATGCGTGTTTCCGTGTAATTGATTTCTTTCTGCCCGCTTTCGTTAATGCAGGATTTCTTTCCCGAAATGCTCGATCCGTATATACGGTAGTAGTATTCCGATCTTTGATTAATATAAAAATTTATTCCCGACCGGGTACTCGACTGACCACTACCATCTCGTTGGCCCAGGCTTCGACACATGGATATGTATATATATATATATTAATCCATCGATGAATATGCAACGGTCAGGCGAGGAGAGAATGCCAGAGCGATGGGATGTGGGAGACAAAGTGAAGCAAACGACATGGGGGTGTCGTTTGTGGGTGGGAAGGGGAACGTCGGTAGGCATTCCAATTACTCCCCCTCCGGTAATTAAATCAACACGGAAGCTAATCAACGTCGGCACCATGCTCGACGTTTCTCTCCCCTTTGTCGAATTTTTACTTGGATAAATAAAGCGGACGATTAGCCGATAACCAATCGGAAAATCGTGTCTCATGGTTCATCGCGGTACGAAGATGTCGATGAATAATTGAGAGGGTCCGGATGGTCCGTTAAATTAACACGTATCCTTCGGACGGGACGTTGTACAAATTTCAACAAGATCGATAACGGGTTTCGACTACGGCCAATAAAAAGTACAGCACAAAAGCTCGATCGATCCGTATTTTCTTTTTTTTTTTTTTTCGTTGAGTCACCTCGCATCGATTAGCCATCGGGCGTTGATCGGTCGTATCGGTATCCGCGCGCTTTTGTGCGATTGTTCACGAGCCACCGTCAACAGTCACACCGCGTAGCATTCTTTTCTCGCGGATAGTTTACGAGCCCGTATTAAAGAGTCGTTCGCACACACGTGGCCTACGTGATCGGTGGCCGAACGTCGTAGACGGCCATTGTATTCGCTGGGTCAGGTGTACGTCGTCGTCCGGGTACCGTGTGCCCATTATACTTTATTAACGGACGCGTCTGGCATCGCGATAGATTCGCCCGTTCGATTTCTGCGTCCCCCTACAATGCAGGACGGCTGCATCGGTCTGACACGACGTTTGACTCTGCTCCATTATACTTGATTCAGTGGGATCGTTAGCAATCCGTTTTTGTCGCTTTCGACAGGTGCGATGTGTTAACCCTTTTCATTCGCATCTCCTCAGATATGGCATATCTCGTCTTCGTTACGAGTTTGAAGTTGCACCGTAGCATAGGAAAATCTTCGAAACGAAAAAGAAAGGACAAGGTACGTAGAGGGTCTGAAACGAAGTTTACGAAGACGCGCAAGAAGGAAGAAACCAAGCGAACGAAAGATCAGAACGAAAAGCTGTTGAGAACGATCGCAACGTTATATATTGGCGGATGAGCGAAGCCGCGGGTTTAGCATCCGTGCGTGTATTTATCAGCTGGTATCGGTTAGTTTAATAACGCCAGGCAATCAGAAGGTGTTCCCTCCTACCTACTTGTGCATTCGCTGCCCCCACGTCTCTGCCGGTCGATAAATAATAACCATTTGTATCGGATTCTAATTACTCGCTCTAAGCAAACAAATAAACGGCAGGTCGGGAAGACGCAGCACCGGCAGAGGCAGGCTTAATGTTATGGTGGCTGCAGGCTGATTTAAGGAGTGTGGGACCGCCCACCTCGAAGATGCATCTACAGCTCGACCATCGGTCCACCTGTTATGAGTGTTTCAACGCCACTGTGCGTTCCTTTTTTTCTCCGGAGCTGGCTTCGATACCTGTTGCCGATACGGAGCCGAGAAAAATATCGGAAATACCGTGGCGTAATTAAATTGCCAGAAACCGTGATCATCGAACACGTTGATTCTCATCGGGAGGGGAATGAAAAAGCTAAGATAAATAAGAAGAAAGAGACAAGAAGAATAATCATTGGACAAACGAAAGCATTTAATCCCGCCTTGGTAAAATTGTCCAGCGTCGCGACGTATTATAAGCGAACATCCTGCGGCTGAACGGTGACCGATACTCGCGCATGCGCGCGCCAGAGCCCACGGTATATCATCGGAAGAGGAGAGAAGCACGCGGTAAGGAATTCGTTTCCAGAGGCAAGAGCGATCCTTTTTCGCAACGACTCGACCAGGATGATCGATAAGAGGCCGGGCGAGAGGAGAGACGCGTTCGTTTTCGCTTAAAAGGTCGTCGAAAAATGCCGACGGTAGTTCGTTACCGGTGGGCTATTAGCGGGCGTAACGCACGTCCTGGCAGCGTCACAGGACTAAGTAAACCCTGGCTAACAAGGAGGCGTATCCAACGGCCACGAATGATCTACCGATCCAGAGTTGGCATTATTTCGTTCTCCGTTTCTCTCTCCTCGATCCGTGGTATTCTCTTTTCCCCTTCGCGTATCTTTCTTACCCTTCACGACCCTTTTCTCGCTACGACGAACGCGTACGAGCGTTCCTATAGACAGAGAGCGTATATACCTCTCTACCTGCACCACCTACCTACGCCCCCGAATATTAACACTTTGATTTATGCGCGTAATTATCTCTAGTTATTTTCTCAGGAAGGCACGGTGCGTTCTTTCGTAGCCTGTCTTCGTAGCTGCCGGTGCTGCTGCCGCTGATACACAACAAATTAACCGTTTCTTCTTCCGCCTCTTCTTATCCCGCTTGCTCGTCCGTACGCGCCTTCTCGCGTCTGCAACCTATCCTCCATCTTTCTGTTTCCAGCCGACCGTTTTCCAACTGGAGAGCAGACTCTATTTATAGGTGTCTCGTTTCGCTTGGTAATTGCATTCTTATTATATTGGAGGACGGTTTGCGAGAAGACGAAGGGAAACGCGCTCGTAGACGGTAGCGCGAACAGGGAGAAAGAGGCCGTCGTCCAGGTCGAATTCAGCTCGCGGTGATCATTTATCCTCCGGCGGAGACTCGCCAAACGACCTGTCGCCCCTTTGTGCGTCCTGCGCTTTGAAGCTTCATGGCAAAATATATTTTCAGCCGCGCTCGATGCGCCCGACGATTATTACGTACGGCCGGTCTGTCAGTAATTAGCACGGAATCGTTTGGCAGCCCTCCGAATTAGTCTCGCCGCGTTATCGTTTGAAACACCTATTAGTCAGATTGAACGTCCTTACCGGTTCTTTAAATCTTCCTCTCTTTTCCGTCTCGTTGCTGAACCGTCGAACGTCGTAGATTAAGTAGGAGAAAGTCGACCGTTGTCCAGGCCATGACAGTCGTCGAGAGTCGAACAGGAAGTCGACCGGGACCGATAACGGATCAGCGAGGGAGAGATTTTGTGGAGCAGGCCAGGGTGTCGCAAATCGAGGCGCCGCCGAGGCGTCATCTTTCCGTGGCATCGTCCCATGGACGCATGTTCTTCGTTACTTTTCGGCGCCCCACCTTTCTCCTCTCCTCGCTCTAGTAGACTTCTAGAATTTCACGTTTCGTTTCGCTCTGGCGTTCTCTGGCTGGCGTTCCACGATTCCACTACTCACGCTCGAATTAGTCAACATTTCTCGTACGAAACTTGCGCGCACGGTCGTCTTAATCGGCTACCCCTTGACGTTTCGAGCAAAGAGAAGGAAAAGAACACCGTGCAACATCGAAAAGACAATAGCCGACCACGACGCTGGCCGTGAAACTCGAGAGGAGAATTGGTTTAGCCATTTTGTAAGAGTTTGGTTCGCTTCGAAGACTCGAACCGATGTCGAGCAACGGGCCGTGAACACGAGTTAACCTCGTTGGCGGAATCGTTCTTTGAACGTCACCCCTTTCTGGACGCGAATATTCCTATTTTGTTTCGTCCTGTTCTTTCCCTGCCACGAAAGCGTCCCAATCATCTCATTGAAACCGTTTTTCTTCTTGAATTCCAGCTCGATTCTCGTATTCCGTAAAACTTGTAGTTTCGGTTCTCATATCTGGCGATTTAAGATTTACGAACGAAAAACGCATATTCCGTAACGCGCCATTAGTCTTCGAAACGACTAGTCGTCGACCGTTAGTCCGCTCGAATCAACTTAGAAAATAATATCAAGAATTACCGTGCTAGTTGTGGAACATCAGCACACGGAAGCTTTTCGTTTGCCGAAGAAATCCTGCGAATTTCTCTCTCATACGCCAATGACAGATCCGCTTCGTTCCTCTTGATTAATGTCACGCGTACAGACGCGCGCGTGGTACACGTGGCAAAGGAACGTGTACACGAGCGGGCCAGCACGCACGTCTCGAAGTCAGTCGATCCTCGTTTATACGTAATTTCACCGCGCCTTGAGCGAGGTTCGCAGAAATTATGCGAGTAATAACGAGGAACGACGAAACGTCGTCCTGGTATCTGGTCGCGAAATCGTTCGTGACGGCCGGTCGTAGATCGTCTCGTGGCCGGTGCGCTCGAGGAGCGTATTCTCCGAGTAGGTACGATGACGATCGAGAGACCGAGTCGAAGAATAAATGCAAGAAGCACGAGGTGGAAGGAAAAAAAAATTGTAGAAGGGCGTTCACCGTTGTAGAGAATACACGCGTTTACGTGTATATCGTGGGCCGATGGAGTCGGTGACTGCTTGTTCGCACTGTGCACCGCTAATTAGGTTCAAGATCGATGGCTATCTGTCCGGCCACATGTCCCTAAAGTGGCGAGCTGAAACATCCGGTACGCCCTTTCCGTTCGGAAACTCGGTCGGTTTCTCGAGGACGGTAATACGAAGGAATCCATAGCCACTTAAGCGTCCAACCCTTGGTCTCGCTTCTACCCCTCTTCGTTACGTTGTATCAGTTAGGCGACGCGATGTCAAACAAACGACCTGCAAATGCGAGGAGCATCGAGGAGAACCTCTGGCCGGGCCCCTCTGATCCCTTGTATCGATGCGTGACAACAGCTGTGCACTTTTAAAATTCATAAAATACGTGTGTAACCCGTATTCCGATAATTATGCTTGCATGTAACATCGGATTATCGAGTGTGTTGTCCCTTTGCTGCTCCCCTTTCGCTGCCCCTTTGCTACTCTGGTCACGCATAGCTTCGGACTTTGCGATTGACGCGACTGAAACGCGTTCGCACGGAAACTTTTCAACTCGTTATTCGTCTGGATATACCTACTTTACGCATTGATCCGCCGTGGCTGCCGGTATTCCACGCTTGATCCGATATTTTCTTCCGCAAACGGCTAACGGAAACTCGTGGTAACACGCGAAATTACACGGACGGTGCATGAGAAAATGGGGCGCAATTAGCGGGCGGAGCTTATTATGGTGATTCAGTCGCGCAAGTAAATACGTAATACTGGTCCCAGCGTGTGTCTCTCCGTCTCGTTGAATTCGTAAAGAAGCAGCGACACAGCCAGCCAACCCGCATACACAGTGACAGCCACCTAGCGGAGAGAAGAGCCTCTTGGCTGTTGGCTGTTGGTTCGTTTTATAAACTACGTACGTAAACGTGGGATCCACACAGGCGGGCTGCGTGCACACGAGAACGCTTGGCGAGTGTGTAAGAGTAAGAAACGCCGGTGCGCCCTAAGCGGCGGCCGGATCGCGTGTCGATCTACGCCGAGATATTTGTTACTTTACAGTTGTATCACGTTTTTCGCGTGGAAACAAAGCCATTGTTTGTAGTTCGTACACGCTACGCCCGTCTGAGCCAACCGCGCTCCGCTTCGCTGTTCGACGCGATCGAGGATGCGGAGCGCCCCGTCCAAAACGACCTCTCTTCCTCCTGACCTCTCCTCTCGTCGAATCTGCCATTTTGATGACCATCGCCAAGATGGTGCCTCGCGATTTCACTCCCCTCTCTGCTTTTCTCGGATTTCGGGACACGATCGTCGCGTGAACTTCCTTTCTTTCTGCAATCTCTGATCTTGAGAATAAATCGTGATTCTTTTTCGATATCTTTGACGTTATCGTCGACGAAAGTATAAGCTTTCTACCATAATACTTTGCTGGATATAGAATATTTCTTGCAGAAGTACTATTAATCATAGCCACTCGTAACCAATATATGTCACGATCGGGACGATCGAACAAAAGCGGAATTTTCCACGAGTCACGGTCTGTGACCGAGGTAAATGTTCTAAGTGCACGCGTCTTATAGCCCATTCTCGAATTCCGCGCTCGGTTCTCTCGCGTTTCAAGCGACTCGAGCACACGTGGCAGCGTCGCTCGCGAAGCCGAGGGCGGCACACGGCCAGATGAATTCGTGAGCCGCCGTTGATATTTCAGTGTCAGCGCCGGCAGTTTTTGTCATTTGTACCGGCAGCCTTAGGACCGCATCGCCGACGTGTACACCGGTCGCTGGGCTAAATCGAGTTTAGACTCTAATTACGCGCTCGCGCCATTTTCGAACCGCTTGTACGTCGTCGTACAGGCTGTACAGAATAATTAAGAAGTCTTGCGTTCTACGACTGAACTAGAATTTTTGAACTCGCAGTTTTCGAGTACAGTGGAATTTCCTGTGATTTATTTGAGCTCGTCGAAGGACAAGTACGCGCTTCTATTCGCGAGTATTAAAACAGTTACTATCTTCGGTATGAAATTTGACCGTTATTAACCTAAACTATCAAAGAAACGATTAACCGTTCGTAAATCTATTCGATCTTTTGCGGAAGCTGTAACGTGACGAAATTTGCCAGACTGCGCTTTAATGGCTGACTCATGAGCAACGAGAGATTTCGGCGATACTTACGGACGAAGATTAAAGTAGGTAAACTTGGCGCGTTACATCGGGTTAAGAGGTGATTATTGCGTGTTCGTTGCTCTTCAACTCGTGATTTTTATCAGCTTCTAAATGGGGCAATTGTTCGAAGTAATGGCTAGTTGACAACAGAGTCTAACAAGAACTTTTCCAAGAACGATCCTCCTTAAAGCGACTACTTAACTCAATTTTATTCTCAGACGGTGTATTATAACGTTGAAATAATGAAGCCATAAGCGGCACTCGTCACGATAGTTCACGGCGTGTTCTCGAAGCGCCAACTTGTGGAAAGGTCGCATTCAGTGGTAATTACAACCACGAATTAACCAAGCCACAAGCGTGTCAAGCGATTAATCATGCAGTTTTTTTTAGCGCAGCCGTGGAAACGTAATTAACTAGCGTTACGGCGAATAATTGCCAGTCGACGTCCGTACCGACGGTAAAACGGTTTCATTCTCACGTTGGATTCGAGGAGGCTCGTTGAACGAATCGAAGAAACCGAATTAGCCGGTACCACGTATCCTGGCAGCGTCTAATTGTCCCGACGTATGCGCCTCTCTTCGAACGCCAAGACGGATAATCTGCTCACGAAGCGTCTGCCAGAGACGCACAAAAACAGCCTAGGCTCTAGCTTGCTCGGTGAAGATTAGTCGATCGCTATCGGCCCCGGTTGTCTTACGTTAACGAGCCGCTCTATACTCGAGGGGACCATAACCTGTCCCGAACCGATCTCTTCGGCTCACTCAGAGCCCACTTCCGCTTCGTCCACAGGTTACAGCAAGGGACGATCGCGCAGGTAAAGAGGACCTCGAGCGGCTTCACGGACCGCATAACAGTTAATGCGAGTAACAAACGCGACCATCTTGCTTTTTCGAGTTCGTAAGTACTCTGCAGACCTGTAAAGAAGTTCCCGAGGTACTCTGTTCCTCTCATTTACCGATATGCGGCTCCATATTTGTAAATGTGAACTTTTCTCCACTACGCGTTCTTGTTGATTTTTTAATATGCTGCTTAACAAATAGCTGCCGTGGTCGGTAGACGCTGTCAATTTGTAAATGGCGCTAATGTACCGAGCTAATCGAGAAGTAAGCATTGTAAATCGAGGATTATCGACGCTTGATTGCATCTAACCACGGACCAACGTCCGCATAATTTATCCCTTAATTGGCCCTTTTAAAGAATGGATTAACAGCAATTAGCCGATATGGTCGGCTCGTTAATATCCCGCGCGATTGTTCACGCGTGAGGGAGACGGTGTAATCTACGCACGACCAATCTTGTACCGGTAGAATAGAAATAGGTTAGTATAGAAATAGAAATTCATATCCAATAAATTTCTATGATTACGATGCATTCTTTCGCTATAATAAATTTAACGTAGGCTAATGTAACGCAAGAGCCAGGTACATAAACGTTCAGAAAGGAGAACGCGTTTGGCTGTGCGAACTACTCAAACGCGAGACTTGAGTGGAAAGCGAAAAACGACTGGGGAAATTTACTGCTAATATTTCTTCGTTGTGGACATAGTGGGCTTAAAACAGTCGGAATATATGGCACAATAGCGACTTTGGAAAATTTATTAGCGCCCTTCTGGACTCGTGTTACGCCAGCCACATTGCAGCAAGATACAGAGGCCTGGCGCCACTACGACCGTCGTTAAACGATCGTTCGAAAGAGATCGTATCGGTTTTTGGGTCTTCTTGCCTCCTAACCTAGGGGCTCGATTTCACGAATTTTCCCAACGATTCACGCGAACTACCGGTCGAGAAGCTTAGCCCTGTGTCTGCGAAAGCATGCTTGAAAGCGATACCTTCGCGGTAATGGCTTAGCTTTACCTGTGGACAAAGTGTCGCATTCTCTTTCAAAAGTACTTTCCAGTGTCTAATCTTCAAATGGTTACGATTTTAGTCGTCGGGCCGATATCGGTTAAGAAAGTTTGAAATGCCTCTCGAGAGGTAAATAAATACGGATTAATTAATGGAGTTAGCGGACAAAATCCACGGGTGCCGTGGTCACCAGGGAAAGAAGGGCCATTTCGACGTGGAACGTTGTTGTCGTCCGTAACGAATTGTTCATTTAATTTCGCTGAACATTTTCGGGCGTTGCGGTGGGGCTCGGCCTACGGCCCTCGACACCGTGTTCCGATAAATCGAGAACAAAAGGGGGCGAGAGAAGTTGGGCTAACGAAAAAAATGTGGCCGTCTTCCGCGAGGGAAACATTAGTCGAGAGCTGGACACGGAAAAAGAAACGCCGCCAACAGTTTGGATCGGGTTAGCGAGGCAAACGTTTCTTTCGAGATATTATCTGGTTTACGAGCTTTTACGACGGTCCTTATTTATTGCGCCGCGTAACCGAAAGAAGAGCAGCGCCTTTATTGCGCCTACTCTTCCTAGATGGTAGAAACTCGTTGAATTCTATGTTGCGTGTTAAACGGTTGAAACTTTTACAATCTGAAGAACTTCAAACGGAGGGAGACTTCGATTCTCTTACAGATTTAGGAATTATGGAATTACAAATGGAGATATTGCGGTTGAATATTATCGCGAAGAAACTTGGACGGACGCGGCGGGTTTGCTTTTGAATCGGCCTGTATCCTGCAGCGTTCCGCGATATTTTCTATCGGAAATATTTTAACGAGAGCAATGTCGAGCCTCGGATTATATCTGTTCGCTGGAGCGTTCCTGTATTGGATTCCGGGGGAATTACGAAAAATATCAATTAAACATAAAAGCCTGGGTCCGTGTCATCCGATAATGGCGAGATCGAACGGCCCGGGGCGTCGAATAATTGGGATGGAGGCAAAAGGGAAAAAGGGACGGGCCGGAGAAAACAATAGTGCAAATAACACAAAGCAAATTACAGGTACAACTTATTGTATACGCCGGCCAGATATAATTGAACCTCGCGTTCGACCAGCAGCGTTACGTGTTTTCGGTATTTCGAACAATGCGCCTATCCTTTCACGCAAATCTTTTCCCCGATCGAGACCGTTGTTACGATCCTTGTCAATATCCTCTAAATCGAGCTACCGATCGTTTCATAGAGCTTTCGATCAAACACGAGAGCGTTTCCTCGAAACATTTTTCGTGCCTCTCTTCTGAAATAACAACATATTACGACCGCACGCGATCTCATATTCTCGCGTCTGGAAACAATCATTTTCTACGGTCGAGCGCGTACTAACTTTCTCGCGTAAACGTTCGTAATATCCGTTCCATTTGTTGACCTCGAAGACGATGCCGGCGGCGAGCTTGGAAACGGTGAACTTTTCCTCTGGTAAAGCTGTTCGATCATTTCGGTCGAGCGAGTAAAGAGAAGGAAGGATAAAGAGAACGGCAACCATCTCGCCCCATTCATTTGTTTGCTCGTTGATTCGTTTGCCCTCCGGGGTTTCGTGGATTCAAAGACGGACGCGCAGACCCGTAGAATGGCGCTCTGGTGGGGTTGTACGGGGACGCTGGAACGCCGAAGCGAACAGAAACGGTTCCCCAGCCCGCGATTCCAGCAGGTTCATTAGCGCTGCTGTCCTTTGATTAATGGCCGCCGGAGGATACCACTCGCCACCGGTTTTCTTACAGATCATTTCACCGTCGCCTATCTAGATGGTCGTTAAGGTGATCCTCCTACGAGCTTTACGGCTGAGACAAGCTGCGAATGAAATCGCGCCGGTTACGACGCTTCCTATTACGATCTTACGCGGGTTATCACCTGCTACGTCGCCACAGGTATCGCGATTCCAGTCTAATCGATCAATCGTCCTCGCTTCTTACATTTGTTAAACAAACGGTCGTTTCTGTTTTTACACCGACCGTACGATCGATCTATCCGTTCCATTTGTACGATTTATTCCCAGTATATCTGCCATCCACTTTGGTATATTCGCAAAAGTGGAATACCTATGATATAAAGGTTCGAGGAGGAAGTTGCTAGCGGGATACGAAAAGTTTGTCAGTCAAAGTGAAGAAAAGAGATTCAGCAATTCAATGGTCGCGCGAGTATTAAAAAGTTTCTTTTGTTTCCTCGCGCAGCGTTGTGGGAAACGTCGGTTCCTGACACAGGCTGACGCGTTTCTTCACAAACTTATCGATTATTCGTCCTGGCCTTTGGAATTATTCATAAGCTTTCTCTCTGCAGCTTTGAAGGATACCGCGTGTTCCTTCCTGGAGAGAAGAGGGAGGAAGTTCGATATGAAAAGTAGACGGTCCGACTCTTTCGTGACAATGCTCGTGCCAAACTGAAACATTCTCTTTTCTCCGTCTCCGTGATTCCATCGTCTGGCCGGATGAATGAGGTTAATTCATTCATCCGCTGAGACAATGGCGGATCGGTTACACGCTGACTCGGCCGTTTATTAATGGCCCCTTGAAAATCTTCCTGCATTTCTAATGGCTCGTTTGAACTTCATCGTTCAGGGCCGGCCCTCGTCATCGAACCAAGAAAAAAATCTTGCAATCGTGTGTTTTATACATCAACGTTGTTAACTAAAGAATTTTCTTTAGTCAGTGAAAAATTGCAACGTCCGCCGATTTACAAGATACAGAACCAAAGGTCCATTAAATATATCGCAGCGACTCAAAAGCGCGATATACGGAAGAAACGATACGAAAAACAAGTTGCAGAACTCGGCAACGTACGAAAGGCGAGATCTCTTGTCGGCCGTTTTCGGTGTGGTTTATAGCTTGGAAAAGAAAAGGACGCTTCGCGTTGGGCGCCATTTTCGAAATGGCCGGCCCTGGTAGTCCTCGGCGTGGACAGAACCGCTGTGACGTTCACGACTTATGCCGACCCGGAAAGGGATGTAAGAGGAGGGTAAAGAGGTATAAGAAGGAAAGAATGGCGCCCACGCGTTATGCTAACACTAACGCTGCCGACACGGGCTGGGTGGTCCTATTCCGCTCCACCTACTCACCCTTCAGCCCTTTACGTGGTCCACACCTTCGTCGTTCAACGAGAATACAAATACAGCTAATTTTATCGATCGAAGAATCCGAATGATCTTAATACCCGATAATGGGACATCTTCGAATACAAAGGTTTCGCGAGCGTCACCGAATACCTTGCCATCCGATAGAACGTCGTCGCTGTTTGTCTTTATTGCAACGCGTACCATAAACTTTTCGCTTTAAGAATTTCAGAAGAAAAGAACTTTCCTGTTGTACGAAGAAAAAGATTGTCTACGGGGTTTCATCGTTCCGATCGCCGGTAAATTGCACCTTGAACAATTTTCTCGGTTCCCGAAATCGTGATATCGAGCATCAACATCGGTGACAAAATTCTTGACGGTGTGTTCCGGAGATGAGAGCGCGGAGAGGAAACGAGAGAGAGGCGGAGGTGTGAACGAGGCCGGCTTGTAGCAGCGACGCCTCCAGCCGCGGCGTTCCCCTTGTGTCAACACCTTTGACGAAACTTCACGCCACCACCCCACGGTTAGCCGTTCGCCGCATCCCCGAGCGCTTCCTCCTGTCTCGCCTTCATCCCACTCCATCCTGCGCTTCTACGCTCCTGAATTCATTCGAACGATAAACATCTTGGCCGCTCCTCGCATAATTCGTCGCGCGGAAGCACCCATTCACGCGCTCTCTGCGCGTTCTCAATGAGCCGGGGCTGTATGAATGGTGACGACCAGACGAGACGCAAAGTCGAGCACGAAACATTTTCTTTGCCGATAGATTTATCTGTTTTACTTATTTTTTATCAAAAAGAAATACTAATAGAAGGGCAAGTTGGTACGACGAAAATTTTTACGTCCGGCATTTTAACTACGATATCGAGAAATAATTCGTTCGATGAAATTTTGTTGGATGTAAATCAAAGATTTTCCTAGACACGCGGTAAAAAGTATATCTTTGAAAATCGCGATTTCAAGGAAACATAGTAAAGCTTTGCCAAGTAGTTAAACGACTCTTATCTCACTCTTCTCTTAAATCTGTTCGCGAGTCACTAGTCGGTAGGCAAGCGGGCGTATTTATCGCGAACAGATAGTCCGGGCGCGGGCAGCAATTTTTTTGACCGCCATAAATCGTTGGAAGGCTCGAAGAACGGCGGCGTATAGGCTTATCCGAGGGAGCGCGGCAAATGGCCGTCTTGTACCGATTCGGGACCGATGTAACCGTTTAAACAGCTCCGTACATAGGCGAGGGAAAGTTGCAGCATCCCTCTTCGGAGAGAGGATGTTGTTTGGTGAGCGCGGCGCGTTTCAAAAAAATTTCGTTGTTCCGCGGCGAAATATATCTGGGACATCCGAGTCGGTGACGGGTCCCCGGGCGGGTTCCCCCGGAATCGTCGAGGCTCGAATGTCGCGCGGAGGCACTAAGTGGAAATTGTTGTCAAAAACGGCGGGTCCAGGCCGCGTATACCGGTTCGACGGTACCAACGTGGCCGCTGGCTCGTATATTTCGGAGACCGCGGTACCAGAAAGCGGACGTGGGCGTGAGGGAGAAAAGACACCCATACACGCGGGCTCGATGCATACGCGTCTCACCTTCATCCGATAGCTATTAGTCTTTCCAAGACCATCAGTGGGCAACGCGTGATTCACGGATAAAATATCAAGAAGCTCTAGCCACTCGATCCTTCGCGTTTTATCCCGATCGTGGTTGCAGCCTTTGAGCAAAAGTCGCCGGTTCTGGCCCAGGTCCCGACTTAGCTCCGTTCATAAAAGTGTCACGAGTTTTTTGACGAACGCCAGCCGCCTCTTCGAGTTCTGTGTAAGTACCGAGCAAGAGCGGGGAACACGGTGGAACCTGCCCTCCTTCGGCTGGGCAATAAAGTCGTATTGTTTTTGCGGCGTTTGCGTTGCTTTAACGCTCGGCTATATAACTTTAACAACTCTCTGGCTGCCTAGCGGAAGGAGAAGGCCGCGAGTGGGAGGAAGAAGACAGCGACGGGTAAAGAGACCGAGAGATCCCGGGTGACTTTGTGCCCAATACGGCGCCAGAACCTTCGCAGGTCCCGGTTCACCATGGGACCGTCGGACGTTGTACATCGTCGGACGGTCCATAGGTCCGGATGCGGCTGGATATACCGTCTCGTATACACCGAGAGAACGACCCAACCCACCCGTTAGACCCTCGTAAAATTTTTTCTCCATCCTTTTGCTCCGATCCTACGGAGCAAACGGTCCGCTACAGCTTCGACGTCCGAGGATTTAATTTGGCCGACTACGTTCTCGTTCCACGTTCTTCCCTTTCCTTCCTTCCCGACCCGACTCTCAGTCTCTCCCTTTCTCTTTCTCGATCCTCATTCTTCCGCGCCAATCCTCCCTTGTCTCTCGATTCTTATCCGATGGTTTATCATATCCACTCCTCGCCGTCAGCCAGCCGAACAGTGTGTATCTCTGCGCGTTGAACGTGGGTCTGGTTTTATCGAAACGGTCGAACGGTCGTGCAGGATTAATACAGCGTTATTAATAAAAATCTCCGCGACTTTGCCGAATTGCCAGGTCCGGCATGAATTATCGATCGTGTCACGGACCTGACCGTTTTTAACTGCGGCAGGTGGTTGGATCGGAATGCGTTCACTCCTTCCTTCTTTCTTTCTCTTTTTCTTCTCCTTTTTAGTCAGACGTTCGTTCACGAAACACGTTTTTCCCTGGTCGTAATTATCGAGCTTTAAGCGGATAGCTGGTACTACGCAGACATGCCCCGTAAGGGACTGTTACGCTCGCGGGACGCGGCCTTATCGTTCTTACCTCTGGTTATCTTCCAGTACAGAAGGTGTTAATTAAAAAAGAACGAGGCTGGTACTTATCGTGTCGCTTAAGCCGTTTATCTCGTCAACGACTGTCTGTCGGGTGTAAACATTATTGACGCGATAATGCGCGTCCCATTGAGCTTTCTGACGCTTTTCTACGAGCACGTCCACGGCATGGCCAAGCACGTGTCTCGGAGATATACACGGTCGTACGATTTTTTCCGAGTTCCTTGTACATTGTCGCCTCAAAGATACATCGACTTTTACGACCGCTCGTCTGTTTTACGTCAGCTAACGGTCGCAACGGCCCTCGCAACTGCCTGCTCGTCCACCGCTAGACGCTTTCTTCCATCCTCCTACCATAAATGACATAAAAATTTCTGTATACATTTTCCACGCGTTTTCTCACATCTTCGCGGCAATTAGTAAAAGGGGCTCCCTCGATAATAGACAGCAGGTGAATGTGAAACCGGCACACAGCTTCACGATCGCGAATAATAACGATCTCTACCTAGAAGTTATCGTTCCGAGGGACCGAAGCTCGGCGTAGAGGAAGAGAACTGGTATGGAGAGAGAGAGAGAGAGAGAGAGAGAGAGAGAGAGAGAGGAGACTACACCCGTAAAGCGGATAGAGAGTTTCCCTCTCTCTTTCGCCTAGCGCTTCTCTGGTTCCTCGTGTATATGCTAATGCGAGACGAATGTCTCCTCCTGTACCACCCTCCTGGTCGTCTCGCCTCCGAAAGACGGTGTCTTCTGCCTCGGTACGGTGTGTCGACGACTTAGGAGGATGCGTTACCTCGTGGGCGTGTTTGCTCCTCTAAACTCTGTCCGCAGCGGGGTGGCTGCAGTTGCAACAGATTCCTCTCTCTCTCCACCCTTCACCTCGTTGGTCTTCCCTCGTGCAATCGATTGCCTATCGACACCGCGATAGATTAGTCGGAATTATCGCGATACCAGGCCGAGTTCGTGGCCATACATCGACTATGTTCGCGGAGAAAAAGAAACGGGGATACAAGCACACTGTGAAACACGGTGAAAAGTTTCGTTTCGCGAAACGAAGCGCACGCTTTGAAATTACTATGCATCGATGGCGAGCCGCTATAGATCAGTTGAAATTGTTGAGGATCGAACAAAAGGATGGTAATCGATTATGCGGCGTTCTTTTGAGAGAGTATAATACGAGCGAGGATCCTTTCTCGTTAAAGGCTCTGCCTAAAATTGGACCGTTTCGGATGGTCCAATTTCTACCGTATTTATGTTAAACTCTCGTCGCGGTGCTATCGATTATCCCGCGAAATTCCACGACGTTCGTATAACGTAATTAAGCGTCGGTGTGCCGGTTGGTAACGCGGGGAAATGGGAGAAGGAAACTTTTTGACGGTGAAACTCAGAACGATCTATTTAACGTGGTGGAACCGACGGCGTTCTGGTAGCGACGAGCGCGAACGAAAGACGAAACACGAGTGGTACACTGCGGGAAGAAGCGAAGGAGGACGAAACGCGAGGCAGAGGTAAATGTTCTGAGGTTTCCCTGGGAGAGCAACAAATGCAGGGTGGAGTAGACGCGGAGCGCGGTGATTCCTCTACACTGAGAATTCGTAACACGTGTATCCCGGTGGTTTATGGTGATTAGTAGTTTACGGGAGACATTTCCGTTGCCTGCAATCGTTCCTAGTCTTCCTTGCGACCCATTCTTACATTAGTTACCCCGATTCTCCGCTTCCAACAACGACAACGCCTCCCTTTCTCAAAATGTCGCAACGACCGTCAGCTTCTCGTGAATCCCTGCCGATCGTCTTTATTCGTTCGATAGAAAATTTTGTCTTATCCGCGGCGTTTACGTTCGGGAAAATAACGTTCACGTGCGAACTGGATATAAAATAAACGATGCTAGTTTAACCCATACATCCGATCGAATATGTTTTGGACTGTTGTAAAACTTTCTTTCTTAATGAATTATTAATGACAGAGATATATATTCCCTAGTATACTTGTGAAGGGGATATACTGCGCTTAAAGTGTTTTCTTCCGATATAAATTACAGTTATTTAATCTGCAAAGATATTTGCTATATCGGAGTTTAAAAATCTTCAAGCTCGATCTCTCGTTCTCACTCGTGTCGCGAAAGAATGTAAATACTCCGATCACCTGTCCATTCCACTTTCTACTCGCAAGGGGAATTACATCCAAGTCTCATTACCGCTGGAACAAAAGTTCCTTAAACTGGCAACCTGAGTGGCAGGCTATTAACGGCCGGCTCTATCTTGTAATTCTATCATTCTAAACCATCCCTAATTCGTCTTATCGAAACATCCAAAATTGCAACCGAAGTAGCTCGTATACGTCAAACGAGGTCGAAATTTCGGGAACTACGACAACGGGGTAGTTTCGGCATCTACCAGGCGGGCATCTCCTAATTATGAACGCGACGTGCAGCTCGGTGTCGGGTGACGGGCGTATCCGGGTCGGACTCTGGAGATTGTTAAACGTTTACCCGACACCGAGGTTAAACGACAGTGGACTAGCGCCACGTTGTATTCGATTGCAGCAGCTTAAAGTGTCGGGTTCGAAAGGTTATGTTTTCGTGTATGTAACAGGACGCTGCAGCTCGTGTGTAAATACGCGGACAAAAAAAATATGTATTCCTGTAACTGCGTTAATAGGGTGGGACCTTTTTCCACGTGTTTGCTATTCAGTTCGAAACGCGTAACAATTTTCCATCGTTCTTGGAACAGAACCGAGCGTAGATGCGCGGAGAGTCCAATGTCTAGCAATTCGACGCTATTGTTTCTTTCGTTCGCTATTGTTCCGTCCCTGGTTCCGCGTAAACGCAAAGGATTCAAGAATCGTATGAGAAATACGACCTGCTTGGCAAGTCTCCGACCAATATCAAGTCGGACCTTCATAAAACTAGCGAGAAGCGTGTAGCGACACATGCTCAGCGTATGTTTCCGCAAGCTGAAAGCTTCGATCGTCTCGACCGGTCCCTGGTAGCTCGCACAAGTGCCAACAAAAGACTCGCAGTCGCTAGAAGGACACTGGCTGTCAAACTAAACACTGACCACACATCGACGAGAAGTACGGTGGTGTAGCATGAGCGTGGACGGTGGTGGTGTTATGTTTCGAGCTTCGTTACATCCCCACGGATACGTGAGAACACGAGAAGTCGTAAGAGGGCTACGCGCAGTCGCCGTCCGCTCTCGTCGTCCTGTGTCATTTATCTAGCGTAGAGAAACCGGCAAGGACTAAAGGGGGCTGGATCGACGAGTCCCCGTGATTGATCGGCAGCAACGCCTCGACGACTAGCTGGCGACGTTCTGCTCCACCCTGCGTCTCTCGCCTGCCGCAGGAAATTCGGTACTTCCGTGAGTACGCGCGCTGTGATTCGGCTTATTTAAGACCTAGCGGCGCTAGGTAAATTAATCGACGGAGCTCCAGGTCTCTGGCTTTTTTCGTATCGAAGCAAAAACGTGTTGTCTCTGTAACGGGGCGAGCGTCTTACGAGAGTGATTTATCGTTCGGCCAAGTGACACGTTCTTGGTAATTGGCAGAGTCCCGACATTTTCTTCTCTTTTTTCATCAAATTCCACAACCTTGGTTTCTTAAATACGCTCGAGAAGTAAAAAAACGTAGAGTTATATTAATAAATCTTCGACCAGTTGGGATTAAATTCACAGTAAGCCGTCCAGAATCTTGGTCCTCTCGGAATTTATTCCCTTTTGTCGTCTGGATTCCCAGTGTTTCGTCTGTGACTATACGACTATACGTTACCACGACGCTCGTTCGCAGCGTCGTTCGGAGTACGGTCAATTAGAGCTCGAAACGACGAGTGATTCGTTGAGAAATATTTTGGGGTCGAGGGTGTCGGGATCGGGGACAGAAAGGAGGGGGCGAAAAGGGAAAAAAAACGACGCTGGAGGAAGAGGGATGGCGTAGAAGAAGGACGAAGGGAACTCTGCCCGGTTGTGCCTCCTTGGCAATCCGAGAACTCCGAGGACGTCGTTGGGACTTATAAATCGCTTCCAGGTTTCGCCGGCCCCTCCACGGGGACGGCTGTCACCCGTTATCCTAACGACGTTTAACTAATCACGCCCAGAGAAAATATATATCCGCGATGGGAAGCTGGCGCCTCGAGCCACTCTATCACCGGCTCTGGGACTGGCTGCTTAATTTGTATCAAAACATGTCAGGCCGGGGCGCCACGCGAACGAGTTATACGTTAAACACAGACACGATAACCGTCGAGTGTAGCCGATTGCATCGGACCGTACGTGCCATCTATTCGCACAATGTGCCCCGCATGTGTGCGCGTCCCCCATCGATGGAAGAACCATTCTCGCGTTCCCTTTCATCGTTCTATGCGCTGCAGTTGCACGGGGTAAATCAATTAAGCAAGCCCGTATGCTGTTAGGGAAACAATGTGCCCAGAATTATTCGTTACAGTCGTATACTTTGAAATAGTTTCGAGGGATATCGGGGCGCTTCCGATTCGGGAAATGTTGCTCGTTAAATGCCATTAGAAAAAATCGAACGAATTCTTCTAATTCGTCCATTTCTTTTTTCTTCGGCTCGTAATAAAACGCTCGTTTTGAGACATGGGCGCAATAGCTCGTCGAATTAACCGGCGCGCACCGAAAACGCGTGCATCTTGTAATTAAGACAGTGACTGCGAAACTACGTCGTTAACGGTCTCTTTGCCGGTCGCCGCGCCGGCTCGTCGTAGATTGCACTCGCGCAGTGATAACCAGCAGCTGTAGTGCTGGAACCCCGTTCGATCGCGACATTGCAATTGCCGTGACACCATTGCCTGTACGCGATATTGCGCATAAAAGGTATTACCGTTACGCCTGTCGGCCCGAACGAAAGGTCGTTTCAGGGCTGCTCGGAAATTGCATCGAATTACCCTCCCATTGAAAACTTTCAATCGTATCCGTGACGGGAGAAAAATGATGTCGTTCTTCGACGAGACACGCGGATCCGACGCACGCGAATAAGAGCAAAAGCTGGAGGAAAAAGGAAATTAAACGGGGTATCGTTTGCGGGGTAGGTTTCTCTTTCGGTCGAATTGCCGAGGACCGCGATAGAAACTGGCAAAAAGTACTGGTAACACGTTGTCCCTAAAAATTAATGGCAGAAGAGGAGGATATCAGCGGAGGACATCGGAGCCCGTGGTACCTTCTGCCGCCAATTACAACATTCCACGTTCTTCTGCATCGGACGGGCGTCGTTCGTGCGGGCAACGGCACGCGATTTCCTGCCAAATTGGGGCCGGATTACGATCGTTTCCATCGACGCCTTGAGCGACCGCAAGAAAAACTCGTGGGGCCCTCGAACCGTTTCAAACGTTCGCGAGTCCAAACAGGGATTTCATTTCTACCCTGTGGCAGAGAGAGGCTGCAAGGCGGTTATTTAGTCGTAGACTCAATTACATCTGGATGCACGATTCCTCGCAGCGAGCACGAAGGATAATTCGAAGGGGTCGCCTTTTTTTCTTCCCGGTCCTCGGGTATACCTTGCCAATTTGTTGCTACCTTTTACCGTGTGTACGCGTGTTACGTGACTCGTTGCCGATTGCTCGCACGGACGCTGCGTCCCGGGGAGAGACGGACAGCGATAATATTGTAATTAGAAATCATCGGTGAAACGAGCGATGCACGCAGGTATATACGACTTATCACTTTGTAAGCACATCGCTAGCTGGCAGCGACCGCTCTCTGATTGCACCTTTACCGCGAAATCGCGCAGTAGGTATACATTTCGCGTGTCGGCCGTGTAAATTTCTATCCGTCTAAACGTATCCGCGTGATTACTCGACGCACGGGTGTCATTTGTTCCGATCGAATTTTTCTTCGCCCCGAGTCAACCAGCGACGGTTACCCGATCTGTCGGTCTTGTAACCGGCAGCGATACGACGACTCTCGCTGACTCTCTCTCTCTCTCTCTCTCTCTCTCTCTCTCTCTCTCTCGACCAGAGTCGACGCGGAACTCGCGCGTCAGTGTACCAACACTAGCTTAAATCGCCAACCAATACCGCCGAGCGCGATTCTTCGCGATCCAGGGAATTCGCGTAATTCCAATTTTTCCCACGGTAGCGTCGCGAATAGTTGCCGATCTTACGCGACGCAATGCGACGCGAGAACGCTGGCCGGGCGCGAAAGCTCGCAACCTGCCTAGAAGGGAATCTCCGGCCTCCAGTCATCCGCGATGCTTATCGCAGCGTAGCGTGTATTTTGGAATCACGATGAATTTCGCCGCTCCGTAACCAGCACGAAGAAGACGTTTGCATATCGATCAGAGAAGAGAGTGGCGTCTCCTTGCCTGAATCGTCCCTCGATCTTTATCTCGGTCGGGATATCGCGGTGGCTGGATCGTCTCGCGGCTTGTTCGTTCGGCTTTTGAAGGGGACCGGCCGTCTCCGGCGAACTCGAAGATCCGTTAACGCGCTCGCGAGACCGATATCGAGATCGGTAAGGCTGGAATCGAGATTACAAGAGCCTATCCTCTGGCGATTTACAAGAAGCAAAGCTATTATATATCGCGTCGCGGCGGTGTATGTCCCGTTAAAGCCGCATTAAACGTTACGTCGGCATCCCGGTGCGCGCACCTTCCGCGTGCTAGTACGTATACATATCCCTGTGTACCTACCTGGCTGGCCGCGGCCCCGGTTCGTAAATCAGGAACACGAGCCACGGCGGAAAAAGTCACTCGCCGTCTCGTTCGCCGTGCCCGATACGTTTACCTACGACGATGGCGATGCTAACTTATGCCTCTGCCTAGCCGATCCCGCGCGCATGCCGGCTCCGCGATATTTACGATTTGCTGGAACCGCAGTAAACCACTCGCTCGTACGCCCCTTCGTTCCTGCCCCCTTCTTTCCCTCGTTCTCAGGCTTCGACGGCTCTTTGGGAGAATTCCCGACGGCGAAATGGCTACGATGCTCGACGAGGGACCATCCGATGCACAGCTCCATTCAACTCGCACCATCGTTCAAAGTGGCTGCTTCATTTGGTGTTTCATTGGGTGTTCGAACATTTCTCCAACTTGTTTGGAAATGCGACGATACGACTGTTTCCCGCGAGTGCGTCCAAATTTCGCCCCATTTTATTATCCAGTTCTTGAAACTCGCTTCGTACACTATTGTCAACCGTTGAGTTTTCGTCGTTGTACGCGTAGTTCGAATATCGTTTTCTTTTTTCCGTTGCTCGCTAGAATTTCTGAAACATGTACGAGCCCGAATAAACGTCCAGAGTAGTTCCAGACTGTATCGTACATCTTCCCAGCTTCAACGTTCGAACGGTTTCTCGCTTTGTGAATGAAAACGTTGATAGTTAAGGGCAAGTTCTTAATGGTACCATCTCGGTATCGTTGTTCCGACGAAATCTAAGATTACCATCTTCGCTCTCTAGCCCATTTTCTTCATACCATTGACCGAGACGGTTTTGAATCGTTCAAAGGACAGACCGGTTAAGTTATTTCCGTCGAATTTTCCCAGAGCTATCGTCGGTCTCTCAGAGAACGCGGTAAAAAATCAAAGGTGCGAGAAATATCGTTCCGTTTCGGATAGGCTAAACG
Source organism: Bombus confusus (assembly GCA_014737475.1). Taxonomy (NCBI): domain Eukaryota; kingdom Metazoa; phylum Arthropoda; class Insecta; order Hymenoptera; family Apidae; genus Bombus; species Bombus confusus. Next base: position 8,452,832 of record JACXIV010000002.1, on the reverse strand, counting down.
AAGCACACGATACGATGGCCGAGGCTCGCCACGCGGCGGGCATAAATATTCCACGGGTTGCTTAAGAAGTAGCTATGGAGCTGCCGCGAGGCCAATTTAGAGGCAGCTCGGTTAATGAGCCACCGCGGATGCCACACGCATCTTTTTGCGCCCCGGGCCCCTGCCTCTGTGTGGCCAACTCGCTGCTTAACAAACGAATGGGCACCTGGTTCTACTCTTTCTCCTCGTTTCGAATTTTCTTCTTCGCGAACTTCGTTCCTAGAATTTCAATAACTACATTTCGGAAGTTCGTGTGAATATTTCGACAGGTTCATCGGCCAAATAGGTGGTTCGTTGCGTCACTTTCCGCCTCTTTCGTCGCATGGATTCGTATACCTTCCTATGTAGTTCCAATAGCTGCAGATTTCCCACATTTAGGCCATGGTTACCACAGTGCGTGCGTGTTGTGGCGACTGAAACGTACGGAGATCGAAATACATACATATTTTCATAAGAACGTATTTATGAGCCGCTCAGATGCCACGTTGATTAACTTGATAAATGGGAAAGTAAAGAAAAATGACGACGTTGAATTTCTTCAAATTTAATCATTCGACCAAAGTAAAATTCGCAGACGTTTGATGGACAACCTCGATAACTCAATTAACACGCTTCTAGAACGTTCTGAACACTCTCGTTTTCCTTGGCAACCGGATCCAACAGACAGGAAATGTTCTTACATTCGCGACACGACGATTATAAAATTTCTCCTACCCCGGAGCTAATGACGCGGTTATAAAACGACGTCGGTTTTGGCGGTCTAAGGCGGCGCTTATTTCATCCGGCCAGGCGTTATTAAAACGTATAAACGCAAGTGATAAAGAAACGTATACGCGAAAGTTAACGCCTTCGGATTTAACGGGCGTCCAATTAATTTCGTGACGCATCGCGCGCATTCGTCGGAGCGCAGCTGCGGGACACGGAGCACCCCTGCGGCGCGCTTTCTCTCCATTCCGATGCTGCCTTTTCGTTCCATTCGCGAACTCCTACGGCCCTTCGCCAAACTCTCTCTCTTTTACCCCCGCGAAACTAAGAACACCGCGTTTGTCTCGACTTTTTAATTTTCAAATTCAGGACTGTAGAAGATAGTAGTTGCTTATTAGGTAGAAATCGTATCTACGGATGACGCTCGCTTCTTGAGCGAATGCTGTCTTACCATGGAGTGACGACAGTAGACGACGTTAAACGATAGAAGGCGTGAAGTGTTAAAGAAAGGTGAAAGTAGATGATCCTCTTGCGAGGGGCGATCTAAAGCTCGGATACCGCGGCGCGACTCCTTCCCTCTTTCTCTCACGCGGCCTCCTCTGGCGGTTTCTACGTGTTTTTGATAATTTGGATATCGTGGCGCATTGTAGAGAAGGTACTGTAAATAGAACACGCCATGGCTTGTAAGCCTCGCGGATCATTCTGAATGTTTCCTCCTGCGCCCCACCATGGCGCGCGTCACTCAACGCCGGGGACATTATTTGTAGCCACAGACGCTGCCCTAATAATAACGCCAAGCAACGAGAAACGGGCTACCAGAAAGAGAGAGAGAGAGAGAGAGAGAGAGAGAGAGAGAGAGAGAGTTGAACGATGAAGAGAGGTCGTTCGTGCGTTTGAAGTAGTTCGAAGGCGACGCCAGAAAATCTCGACGGCGTTAAATCGACGCCAATGGCTGGCGAGGAAAAAGGAAAGACGGTAGCTTTCTTCACGATTCTCCGCGACTGGCCAGGAATTGATAATTAATGTTAGAGACTTAAGGCGACCGGTTTATCTTTGGCCCGGCACTAACATCGCGAAGGCAGGTGCAACCCCTTCTAAGTAGCGGCGAACGCTCTGACGGATGACAAACTACCGATCGCGAAAGGGTGGACGGCCATCGTCTCTGGTGTTTCTGCGTTTCGTGGAAGCAAACGCGATCAAAAGAGATTCTTTTTACGCTACGCGCAAACCGGTGTCTGCGAGTTTGCAAACAGAACGCGAGCCGTGTTTACCGACAATGTGGAAATTTTCGTCGCTAACAAACTCGTCACAAAGTTTATATTCTGCTGCTCAACAATCCGCGGTTGCAGCCTGGATACGAAGATTCTTCTCTTCAGCATCGCCGTGCAAACAATTCACGATCGTTTCTGATCACAGTGGACGCGACACTACCACCTTGCGTGGCGAGATACGTAAGGCCATAGATTCCCTTTGCGATTTATAAATATTCGAATTCATTGGCACTTTGGATCCCAAAAGCGTCTTTTGAAATTTAATTTCGAGGAACGTCGAGATTACCAACTGAAGCGATTAAGCTAATACGACACCGAAGCATCGTCGTAAACCAGTACGAAACGATCTCTTGGACTGGATTTTCAAGACAGTGATCTGCGAGAAGGAGGCCGGTATAGATATCAGCGACTGTTCACCGTGGCGCAGAAACAAATAAACGCAGTCGGCGCGTCATAACTGTCGGCACGGGGGCCACGCTTAATAAATACTCGGTTGTTGGCGCGACGTACTCGCCGTGTCTTACGAGGGTGGCGCGGCCCTTGGCCGGATCTCTTGGCTCTCTCATATACGCGTGCAAACCGAGCCGAGCCGAGACACGTTACGAGCTTAGCTGAACGAGTGAGATAGTAGCTTGGTGACAGCGGCAACGAGCCGTGCATCGGTTAGTCTCGCCACATCAGGATCCCGACGTACGAGCCGCTCTCATTCGCAGCGGTCGTACGCGTGTACGCGACGCGAGCCACGCGTTCCTTCGCTCCGGTAGCGCGCAGGGAACTGCTCGCGTCCGCTCGATAATTCTAGTCGACGCGTACACGCGACGAGCATCCGTCCAGAGATTTTATCAATGAACAGCCTTTACCCTCGGCTAGAATCGAGGAAACGCACCGCTTCGCGGACGGATCGATAGGTTCGATGGTTAATTACGTCGTTACGTGACTGCATCCAGCTTGCACATGCACCGGCAATATCGCCTTTTGGTGTGCTTCGCTAGCGATACGTTTGGAGATAAGGCTTTGTGCTTGAAAGTTTGTCGTGGGTGAAATTTCACACCGTGCGAAACGTTTGCTCGAATATTATCCTACAAGCAGTAATTTTTTTTTATTTTCTATCTAATATCGATTAAGAATAAAGTACGTAATTGATTTCTATAGTACGTAAAAGCATAGGTATATACGTATAAGGAAACCCCGCGGAGGTGTTGATTCGAGGATTCCACGCTGTTATCGTTGCGGTGGTTAAATAAATTGTCGGACGCCGAGGAGTTTATTATAGTCCCCATCGGTCATGCCACTCCACCGAGGAGGACTCCATCGGGTACGGGAATCGCGAAGTCTGGCATTCAGAGAAAATGGAAACGCGCGTTCTCAGCCGAGCGATTATTCCGTTTCGTAGCGAAGCGCACAATTTATGCGCGTTCATGGTATGATTTATCGCCGTCACGGCCGTCGCTGCTCACTTAATAAAAGTAACGACAGTTCTAATTACGGTCGTTAGCGGTTTATGATGCCGAGGTAATTGCTGGCCAGGGGACGATGTAAATCTTTTTTCCCCGCTTCAGGGACGCGTTAAAAAGCGCGCTTCTGCATCTCCGCTCGTACACTTCACCATCGAAAACGATACTTTCCTTGACGAAAAATTACGGCCACTTCCTCTCTCTTTCAATTTGCTTATTTACTCGAGTCGGTAAGTTATTATCGTTCAGGGGAATCCAGACAGTGTCTTCCTTTTATACAATCTCAGTTTCGTAGAATCTCTCGTGATCGTTTTAATGTCGTAAGGACAAAAACTGTACGACGATACGAAATATTTTTCGAATATTCAGATACATATTTGCTCGTGTTCGCTGAAACGCGATTCGGAAACGTTTGTTTTACGAGAACGCCAAGAGGAGCGTTCGTTAACGGTACTTTCCACCGGCAGGTTTATTTCCGCGAGCATACATTCGTGGTGTGGTGTTTTCTTCGGCGAAATACGTATGGAAATCCTTAGAAGGCTATGTATGCAGCGCACGCGGATGGATACACTCACAAGGGTTGACTTCGTGCTCTTTTCTCCTTGCTTCCTTTTCTCCTCCTTCTGTCTTTTTCTTCTTTTTTGTTTTTTTTTTTTCGAGAATCTCCAGAGGGCCGGCAAAACATCAAGGCCTCTCTCTCGAGAGAGAGAGTGGCCACGAGCTGCTCTTCAGGAACGTACCGTATTACAATGGTCCTCCTCGCGGAGAGTATCGGGCGTCCCGTGGAGAGCCACTCGAAGATGTGTTTGAGAACGTGGGGGCTCGGTTTTCTCTCGGAGGTTAAAACAAACAGCTCTCACCTGTACCATCGATGGCATAATAACCACCTGTGCCGCCGCCTCTTCGTCTCCTCTTCCACCGTTTTGCCGGTCGAGCGGTCTCTTTCAGCTTTTTTACCTCGGCCGATCGAAAAAGCAGTTTTTGCTCTCGTCGTCCGCTTTTGGATTTTACCTTTGCCCGCGTTCAGTCGGTTTATTAGATACTTACAAACCTTCGTCGTTCGCAATTAGCGAATACCGTATCGTGAAATTCCGCTGCTTCCATTCCTTCTTCTTTTTGATCTTCGTCGACGCAGCTGCAACGATCGAATCGATATCGCGAGGTTTTAAATTTACACGCTAAAGCTCGGCTGCGTCTCTCCCATCGAATCTTTCCCTCCAATTACTTGGTCGCTGGCTCATATTCTCCCGAGTCCACTTTGTCTTCCTTCACGAATACGCCTAGCAGGCGTCCGTTGTGTTTCCTCCATTATATTCCGCGGCATTTATCATTGTATCCTTTTTTTCAACGCAATCAACGTTTTATCGGTCTCGTATCTCTTTCGCCGTGCACGATTCTTTTCCTCTTCTTGTTTCTTTCCTCCGTCTCTCTTTTTCCTCTCCCTTTTCCCTCGTTTCTCCCTTTCTTCCGTTCGAAGCCCACTCTACCTTGGGTGTCTTTCTCTGTTTGGCCGACTTGGTACTCCATTCAGGTTCCTTGCTCGGGCCCTTCTTCGCAGAACCGTGAGCAGAGTTACGAGACCGTCGAGCCACTCGTTTATCTTGCTTGACGAGGAAAGGAGGAATTAACGAGGAATTAATAGTGGATCCTAATGATAAATGATTCGTTCAACCAACCACCCCTGCCGCCTGTCCTAATTTGTCTAATTATTTCGCTTAATTCCCTCTCGCGAAACGACAAGATTTCGTGCCTCGCTTAACGAAACGAAACTAATTAATGGGATCATTAACCTACGAACCGGTTGGCATACATTTCTATGGCGAAACGAGACAATTTCCGTGGCGATTCCCTTTTGCTTCTTCCGGCCCCCGTGCTACGGAATTATCTTGTCCCGTTTCAAACGGAAAAAGAATTATGAACTCGGACAGATTGATGAAAGAAGTTTTATCAAGGCGTGAAAGGGGGATGGATAATTGATGGTGATGAATTCGAGCGATTATAACTCGTGGAGGACGTTCACGAATGAAATATGTAGAGACCTGCCAAGGATTGATATCTCGCTGCTATTTATCCTCAACGATATAACACCCGATATCGACGCGGATAAACAAGCGCGTTGCCCGCTTTTACCACCGATCGTTTTAACAAAAATACCCTAGGAATCGAAGACACGCACGAATGACACCGACGATGGCCGTCCGTCTGTCGGCCCGTCTGGTTAACAACTTCCTTCGCCTTAACGCCTCTCGAAGGCTATAAACTCTCGCTTCGTTTTATCGTCCTTATATCAACTTTCCGAGTGTTTGCAGAAGAACCAAGAGAAACAAGTAGCCCTCTAATGTCGCTCGTAAAAGTTCGCAGGGGCGCTTTTTTGTCGCCGTCAGCTCTTTCGTCGCGTCACGCTCGTGGACGTCGCGACGAGCTAACAACGCTTCACGTACCCGACACCTACTTCCCTCGCTGTGAACAAAGAAACCACGCTTTCGGTCGAGCAATTAATACGCTCAAAGCAAAAAGCACTCCCGAAAACGTTTTCGTGGCAAAAGCCTTTTCTCTAAATGCTCCTCCGCGAGGAAGCAGAAAACACGTGCCCATAGAAACGCTATAATTTTCTAAATAGTCACGCGCCAAAATTACAAGTCTCGCTATTCCGTGCAAAGTTCAAGACCGAATTTCCAAATGTCGAAAGTTAGCCGCTCGAATAACCCAATCTTGATATATTCACCGGGTTCCCTGTCACAGTGAACGCGCGTAATCGCGTGCGTTTCCCCGTCGCTTGATATTATCGTCGTACTGCTCGAATTTTGAAGACGACACGCCGATCGCGCCTCGCTAACGTTCACCGCTACCTTTCGATGTTTCCGTCCACGAAACGTGTCATTATCTCAGCCACGAGACATTTCAGTCGTCCGTGTATAGGGTCCTTCGAGTCGAACAGCTCGAACAGAGTACGTGCACTGTAACAAGCGTGTCAATCATCTTTTCGACAATCGCGTGCCAACGCAACCCGCTTCTCTTTCACGAACGCGATCCTTTGACAACGATGGTCGCCCGATTGTTCTATCGAGATAAGAAAACGGAGATGACGACGAGAATGGTAAGACGCGTGCGCATGCCTGTTTACCCAATAGCCACGCTCAGCTGGCGCGTTCCATCAGTCACACGCAAATAACTCACTTCACGCGGAGGAGCGAGCGACCGAGGTAATTTATGCTCGCCGAAGCTCCTATCGCTTTCGTCCGCCGCGACGTTCTCGCACCTAGGCCGGCGACGTTCTCTCCTCTCGTCCACGGCCGACTTGTTTGTATTATTTAAGCGGCGGGACACCGCGAACAGCTTTATGGATGAATTAATGTCCGCGAAGAGACCAGCGCGAACAACGACCCGGTCGAGTTGCTTCACTGTCGCCGATTGATCTTTGTGATTTTAAGCTGCAAGCGGATCGTTCCCCGATGTTGTCGTTTGATACGTTTCGTATGACTTACGGTATAAACTACGTGCGATGTGCGACTCAGGATTATTTGGAACTTGTCGCTCGATAGGGAGACGATGTTCGATATTCAAAATTATTGGAAGACGATAGTCGCTAAACTAGTTTCACGTCTCTTTGAAAATGGTAAAGTCGGTGAATAGAGAATTTTGTGGATGGTACGCGTGACCACGTTTGTCTAACGTCGGCGTAAGCGCAGGCAGTTTGAAGGAAAACGAGCCGGTTAATTCTGGAGCCGTTTGTCAGGCGAGGGCCGGCATCAACATCGGCAACAGTACACAGAATGAACGGAGCGGTTTCCCAACCTCCACGGTTACACCGCACTCGGTATATTTATTGGTGACGTTATTTTGGTATTTCGTTACGGGCGACGTCGGGCACGAGGCCGCGGCTCATTCGATCCGTTGAGTAATCGTCGCCATTAAGCAGCCTGTCCTTTCGCGTCTATACGCGAGGCAGGCTGCTTTTTTTGAAAGACAACGCCACGAGAAGGGGTTGCCCGCGCGCTGAGAAATAAGGGAGGCGGAGGTCTAGCGAGACCAAGGTGCGAAAGGGACAGCCGAGTCGAAGAAGAAACTGGCTAGAAGAGCAACACCGACGTCTCTTAGCAGTGATAGAACGGCCGGGATTCACGCTATGACCGTTACACCGCCAATTCGCTCGGTGATGAACTACCCCGACTTTCTCTCTCTCTTTCTCTCTTCGTCGCCGCCTCTTTCTTTCCTTCCACGCGATGACGCGGATCGTAGCTAAGTTTGCGCCTCATGTCCCTTCGCGACGCGCCTCGGTTGCCGTACCATCGACCAATTAGAAGATCTCTGATCTCGAAGCGGTTCGAACGATTCCATCGTTGGGTGTTTCCCGTTGAATCAAGGATCAGGGAGGATACAGAAGTTTAATTAGTAAGCGCAGCGAGCGAACGTGTTCGTGTAACCGCGGGTACTGCGCAATAATTCGGCGAGAGGCATTCTCCAATTCACCGGTTGGCGTTGGTCGCTTTTCAAGCAGCATAGTGGACGATTAGATCGGGACTGGTCGCGACACGGTCTCGAGACGCCCGTATTCGCTTCTGGCGCGGTTCTCGAGTGGTCGTCCAATCTGTCGAAGCAGCCACGGCGATACCATCGAACGGGGGTCCCGTCTCGTGGATCTGGAACAACGCGAGTATCGCCAATTTCTCTTTCCACGACGGCTTCGAAGACAAAGTTGCTCGTCCGTTGGCCCTCGACCGGAATTTTGCTTGTAGGCGGAAACCACGAAGAGAATGGTACGAAAGCGAGAGACGGCCGAAGAAAGAGAAGAAAGAAGGAGAAAGACAGAGAGAGAGAGAGAGAGAGAGAGAGAGAGAGAGAGGGAGAAATTCGGGTGGACTGGTCCCCATTGCCGCGAGTCCAAAAAACGGTCCCCACGGAACGAACGTGGCCCATTATGTGCGCGAGGGAGCGAGCTTTTTTGCGGGGAACACCGAGGCTCGCCGAGGGTGGCCGCCGCCGTCACGTTGACGAGAGTCGCGCAGCTGGAAAACCGAGCCACCTCGTCGAGATTTAGAGAAAAAGGGAGAAAGAGGCCAGAAGAGAGTCTCTCGAGAGAGAGACGCGGAGGAAGAGAAGAGCAAGGACAGAGACCCGGTGCACGAAACGCTCGCGTGCTTTCGGCTATCTCTATATATTTTGCTTCCAACCTACACGTGTCTCCGCGTGTCTCCGCGCTGTTCCGGGCTCAACATTCTTGCGGTACGCCGAGCACTCCTCTGCCGTCCTTCCTCTCTCGTTCGCCACTCGTTTCTCTTCTTTTCTTCTTGTATATCGTCGCGAGGACGGTCCGCGAACTAACTCGTAATCCTCTCGTCGCCTCCACACATCACCCTCCAACGACGACCGTCTCAAGACCGAACACACCCCCGCGTCGCTGTTCTTCGCCGCGGATCTCGCTCGAATCTGCTACGGAAAATTACGAGCCTCTGGTTGAGGTGCACGGTCCAGCCTCGGATCCACGGTCCTTCGTGTGTACTTGAAGCGGGTGAACAGATTTCTGGACCTTTTCTGAGGATGCGATTCCATCTCTCCGTTTAAATATTTTTCAGGCTGATTTAGTAGTCTGTAAATACAAAGGAGCGAGAAACATTCGACTTTTATGTTAAGTACTCTTTGGAGAGTGTGCCTGGTGAGTTACGACGTGCTCCCATGAAATCCGATGCAAGTATACCGTAAAAGATTCGATCGAAGAGTGAATCTACGAGAAATTATAAACTTCCTTATTTTCCATGGACGTGTGGCTAAATATAATTCCTAAACACGATGCTCCAAATTGCCACTCGACGCGACTCAAAGTCCCATAGGACGTAGAGATTCTACGGTATATTTTGTCTTTGGTGCACCACGCGGTCGTCTAGCCTGTAACACGGCGCGCCTCCTCCAATTCGTCTCTTCCATAATCGTCGCGCGACTTTGGTGTCTCGATGCAGTGACACTCGCATTTGTCTTCGACGATCAGGCATCAGGATAAACTATTCCAGCGTTGCGTTCCCCGGCCAATTAGAAATCGTCGGGAAGTACAGCCGGGTCCGTACGTCAGGGCAAAGTGGAAAGACCGATTAGCGCGACTCGCTGTCAAAACATCCACTCGCAGCCGGGACACGCGGCCTCCCTCGTCTCACCCCCGCGCTGACGCATACGCAAAGAGTGCATCCATGCACTCTCGGAGAATCAGCCACCCATGTGCACTCCCGGCAGTCCATCACTCCCGCCTGGACGGCTGCTGTCGGGGAGAGAAAGGGAGCGAGACACCATACGACTCTGAACAGAGGATAAAGGGAGAATAAGAGAGGTAAAATGAAAGCGAGCGAGAGCAACACGGGGGCTTGGGAAGAGCGTAGCTGGACCGGCGCATAATATATCGGTTTAAAAGTACCATTTATTTAAATGGCGTTTATACCGGCCCGCCACGGGACGAAAAACACAGACCGCAGACCTGAAAATAATAACGGGGTTAGCAGGGTCCTCCACGAGGAGAGAAATGTCCTGCACGGCCGGCACGCGGATGCAATTGAATCAATCATCCACGAAAATGGGATTTCTGGATGCTCTCTTCGGCTCGTAAACCGCGATGAATTACCGTTTCACAGGAGCAGTCTCGCTATAATAGTTGTCACCAGTCGGAAAAACGTCTCTAGCCTCGGTTATGCCTGTTTTACGGCCGCCTACCACCAAAAATCTTCCTCCTTCCCTTCTTTTTTTTTTTTTTTTTTTTTTTTTTTTTTTTTTTTTTTTTTTTTTTTTTTTCTTTCGTTTTACTTTTCTCTATCTGTTTATTTCTGTTTTCTTTTTTCTTTCTGGTGTTTCAAGAAGGTCGTTCACGTCCCACCGACACCGTCGTCGATAAACTTTTCTCCCGTGGACGTAATTTGTACTCGGTGGCTCGATCGTTAATCGCCGGAGAATTCGTGGAGAGCCGAACCGTTTCGACGTCTCCGCGTTTCACAATACGTCGCGAGTCTCGACGGTGAGTTATTAAAATGGCACGAGCGATTTTATCTCGAGGCCACAAATAAGCAGCTTCCTTTGAACGAACGTTTAGGTGTGATCGAGGGGACAGGCCGCCTAACTTTATAGTCCCTAACGGTGCTGAACTCCTCTCTCTTTTTCTCTCGCTCTTTTCCCTTTTCGTCTCTTTTCCCTGGCTGTGCGTTGCTTTTCTCTCCGGCAAAATTACGAAACCACGTTCCTCGATGGATATATACGTGTTTTCTGCTCGAACGTAATCAACGTCAGCCCCGTCCTTCGTACATCACCGCCGTGTACAATTATGTCAGCGATGACGCGGCCGACTGGCGCGGCGGCTACGAGAAAAAGATGGCCGGCCCACGAAACGCGAGAGGCATTAAAGTGTCAGCGGCCGGGGTTCATTTAAATCCTGAGATATCCGCGCTACGTTGCACCATGTGCGCACCGACTACGACAGTTTTAAGTGCAGAGACCGGGCCACGCTATCGGTTCCTCCTCGCGCGAACCTTCTTCTTCCAGTAACGCATTTTCCCGTGTCTCCGCGTTTTATCTCGTGCTCCCATTCTTCGTCCCTTTTGTCTCCGCTTTGCAGCGTGTCTCGTCGAGAACCCAAGAAGCTTCGAAGCGATCGAAAGGTCACACCACCACTACCTGTGGCGTACTCGCGTTTCGTCATGGAGAATTCGAGCGGGAAGTCCTCGGTGAAACGACTTTCAGATCTCTAGATAAAAACGGGTTTCGTCGTCGATAACTTACGTACGGGCCAGAGATCGCCGTCTAATCCTCGAGCGTGTCGTTTTCAGACGATTACAGGCGATTACGCCGTCGAGTGATCGTTGTCTCGTTAGTCAGAGAGCTATAATTTTTGAAACTGCGAAATCGTTGAAAAAAAAAGAACCTAAGAGCCTGTCGAATATACAAATCTCCTACGCTATTTACGAACGGTACGATCGCTTGCGATCAAAGATGCTGCTGTTCGAGCATCGTTGGGCAAAGAAATGTCTCAAAGGTTGGCGCAGACATTTTTTAGCTGCCTGCGGTCGAGCCAGGGATTCCGCCTACGGCAATTGGCGAAGGTAAACGATGTCAACGATAATGAAAACGACGAGCTCGTCGAAGTCGTCAGAGGGAACCGGCGCAGAACGAAACGCTTCGGGATAGACGGTACGCGAAGAATCGAGCCGAGAGGCAAAAAGAAGAGATAGGCTCCTCCGACGCGCAGGGTGCACGAGAGAAGGGAAAAGAAGGCAAAGGAGGAAGAGACGCGAACGGTAGCGGATGGGGAGCGCGGATTAACAATGCCGCAAATACTGGTACCGGCCGTGGAATGCCCGCGAGCGCACACGACGCATAATTAATACCACGGTCGAGGGAGCGGCGAGTAGAGGCTCGCGGCGGCGAGTCGAAGCGGTCGAACCGAGGGAGCAAGGGGGACCAGAGCAACGCGCAGCCTCGTGGGCCCGTTGCGGATCGTGGAACGGTGGAAAGAAAGAAGAAGGGAAGTCCCCGTTGGTACCGAAGGGATCGGGTTCGGGATGTCCGCGGGGAGGAGATTTATGTGGCTCCTGATTGAATCGTTCTCACTCGATCGCGCCGCTTGCTTTTTGCCCTCCCGAGATTCTCTCCGCGCTCTGCTCCTTCTTCCCTCCTTCACCCTCGCTGCTCTCCTCTTGCTGGTCACCGCTCTTTCTCTCTTTTTCCACTCGGCCTCCGCACCGCTACGACCGCGATCGCCAGAACCGTTTGCGACCGTATGGCTTATGCCCGTCTGCAAGCTTATCTCCAAGACTTGGTCTTTCTGACTCTTGCTACTTCTTCTCCGAAGGAGTCATAAAGTCGACTCTTTTTTCCCATAGGTTGCAAAATTGGTTATCGCGTAGATTTTGATATTATTTTGCTATTCTAACGACGATAGAAATGCGTATCGGGGGCAGACGAGAAGGATAGCTAGGCAAAGGAACGCAGGCGTGACTGATCGTTTCTGTTACGATCATAAAAATAGGCATGTACGAAACTGTTTAGGAAGATTGTAAAGTTCGTCGACTATTCGGGCGGAAATCTTGATCGCAAAGTTGTAAGGTGTCGTTTTATCGCGAGGTGAAAGGCAAATCGGCGTTGATCGGGATATTACACGGGACCGGCGCGAGTTTCTGTCTTTCGAATCGGCCGCGTTGCTATCCGAGATAAGATTGTCGATGGTGCTCGCGCGACGGTCGTGCTCCAGACCGCTGAAAACCGTTGATTTCTCACGCCTGTGTTCGTGCCCGTGTGCTTCTCGCGCTCGTTCGTCACGCCTGTACGCCCACGCCTGCGTCCGCGACCCAACAAAAGCTAGAAAATTAACGCAGGAAAGTAGCACTTTGTCGAAACGATCTTTCCCTTCCATCGTCGTCGTGAGGCATCTGTTCGGATGCGGATTAGAATGACAACGTCTCTGCTTTGATAAATAAACGATTGTACCTACGTGTAGTTGGAATATGTAGATTGTGAAACACAATCGAGTCGTATCGGTGATCCACTTTTGGTGTTACACGTTAGATAAAGGAACGAACGTCGTGCACCGATGAAACGACAGATGACGTTCCTATTTATAAACCTAGTCTTTAGATACGCTCCAAAGTGACAAGGGTTGTTCGCTCACTTCGTGTCTCGTACGTGTCTGCCCGATCCTCGATATTCACCGGAAATGTATCCACTAAGCGGACAGACGTTTCTTGGTTCCGTAGAAAATGCAAAGGAATTTTTTCCTCTAATTCTGAACGTCCAATTTTCGAACTTCGAGAAACTTCGAATCCGCGCATAAACACCATAGTACGAACCACCTGGAAACCAAACCGATCGATTCTATCGAGATCTTCGATGCCAAAGATGGAAGAGAACGAACTTCGTTGGTGTAACTTTTACGCAAGCGGCCGCTGCATGACAAGCGCGCTTCTCGATTTTCCATGCTAAAATTCCGCGTCTGTTTCGTCTGGAGAGTAGACAGTTGTCGACGCAGGTATTTATCCGTAATTTTCCCGCGTCGTCGTCATCGACGTTGTCGTGGCGCGCGGTAAATTTCTGGAACAGAATCTCCATTGTAATGCCACGCTCTCGCTCGGGGCGCTCTGTTAGCTAGCTAGGCGGCGAACGGAAGCAAAACAAAAGACGCCGAAATGCGTTCATTATTTCGAGCTAATTGGCGGTGCCTTTACCCTCGAGCCGAGAGGGAGCAGCTCGACTCGCTGCAGCAGCCAGCAGCACCAGCCTCCTCGTACTTTCAGGAGCGACGTTCTCTCTTTTACGCGCTCGCCGCAGGCCTCTCCTCCTCCTCCTCCTCCTCCCCCTCGCTCTCTTCTCCCGATCCCCTCCCTAACCTTTGAATTAAATATTCCTTCTTGGTGAACAGGAATTTTCTATACCCCCTAATGTTGTATTCGTGTCCCGCGTGTTCCACGGGGAACCGACGGTCCTCTGTTTTACGGCCTCGGTCGTCTTGGGAGTAATCCGAACGTTTGAATCCATGGCAAACTGCTCTATTTCAGTTGCCATCTTTTTTGCCTGGAAAGACTCTTCGTTCTTACCATTTTTCTCGTCGCTCGACCGATTTCTCCGAGAGAAATGTATCGATCGGTCGAAGAAATCCTCGGAATCAAAGGTACACGTAGATAGCACAACGGACGACACAGGTTACTTGGCAAAGCAATCTCGAGGACAAGAGTCCTTTCACTTATTACATACCACCGTAACTGCGACCGATCCGTCAGACAAAAGGCCACGCTTGTACTTCTTGAGAAGGCTGCCACCCCGGAAGAGGATAGCCGGTAGAAATCTCGAAATCTCCGGAGATGGAGATTCAGGTGGAAAAAATGGGCTTCGCGTACCGGGAGGCTCGTTCAGGCTGCCGGTAGTCGAGACGCATCGGTCGCTCGGCGAACATGGTTGCGCGGTATGCGTACACGACTTACGATAAGTATCGCGACACATGTCGGCGTAAGTGGCGCGATCAATAAGGCGCGCGCGCGCGACAGAGAGGAGATTCGTCTCTTTGGCGCGGCTGGAAGTCAAGGAGCCACGGCATCGAAACAGCCAATTCGTTTTCTTCTCTCGGCCACGGTTGTCTCGCCCAAAAGACGAAGATACAGGCAAGATACGAACGTATATCGAGAAGCAAGCGTTAGAGTAAGAAAGAAAGGCAGAAAGAACCGCAAGGTAGGTCATCGTGCGACCGTAGCGCACACACGGTAGCCGGGTCCTTCTGCGACGTACGACGTTACACGCTCACGCATATGTCGTTTGCCGGAGGAGAGCGCAAGGACTATACATAATATTCCTTCGGTGGTGTTACGGCGTGGGGCGCTACGTCGCGTCGTTGGTTCCATCGGACAACGCCACGTGATGGTAATGGCCGCGATAATTATTTAGATAGCGGAGGATATATGCTTCCTAGCGCAGCATGGGACCCGGCCGCGTCGTTTCCATGGTGCCCCCGTCGCTGGAACCGGGGACGTGGCCGGTGAAACCCGACGGAACGCGTATACGTATATATACGAAGCACCGGTTCGCCTCCTCCCTAGGTTTATCCACGGCCTCGTTATTCCGCGCCGTCGCCACGAATCACGCCAGGTAACGCCGCTTTTCCGGCCGCGAGCTCGATCGTTCGTCTTGCGCCCGCATCGCCGCCATCTGCCCCCTTCGAAGCGAATAGATAACCACCGACTGAAATACGAATCACCGGTTGCTTCAACGAGGATATTCGTCACTGTCGCGATTACGTTCTAAATACATAACGTTTTTCATTGCAAGGCGTTAGAGGTCTGTCTCCTGTATCGCGTATCGTGTATCGAACGTTGAGCCACGGCGTGTAGCGTGGAGGTGTGCAAAGTTTCGAAACGCGTGTCGGATAATGCGAGCGGTAATACCGCGGAACTAATTATTACCGCGAGAACAACGTAACTACGGTAGTTTTTGCAACGGCGAACGCGGTTAATGGTCGGTGGATGGCGAACTGTTCGTCAGCGCGCCGACTGCGATCGCGCGCACGGAGCTAGATTAATCGTATGTATCTTCTGTATGCGTTATAAGTGGTACATAATCGCGCAATGTATCGTACGAGGTGAACAGATAAGCGTCAAACGATACAATAATATAAACGATAAGTCGATAAATTTCACGGAATCCTGTTTACGAATTATGTTAAGCAGAACGGGAGAAGAGGAATTAACGCGACGGGTTCGATAACGATCTGGCCCCGATCCGTGGCGCAATCGATCTGTCCGCCGATAAACCCATCGCCTAGACGCGGATTTCGGCTCGATCGCGTTTGCATAATTAAAGCAAACGAGCATATTATTCCGACGGTTTCGTGGAATCGCGCGCTTATCGATTTCCCTGATCGCTACCTTGTCGAAATCCGGCATGCCAGACCAAATTGGGTGACGATAGACTCGACGAAGGGGAGCAACAAATCAGCAAGCTAATCGTCCTATTTATGGCCGTTCCCCTACACATCGACATAGAGAAAGAGAATGGAATAGGCGATTTCAAGCATCGTCGTCGTCGTCGTCGTCGTCGTCGTCGTCGTCGTCGTCGTCGTCGTCGTCGTCGTCGTTGTCGTTGTCGTCGTCATCGAGATACTTCCTCTTGCGGTTTCTACCACTCTCTTTCTTCCTTCCTCTTAACGGAGTTTGGGGTGGATTAACCCGATTCAGCCAGAGTGTGTAGCAGGGCATTACTTCCACGCAGTGTTCCTCGAGTCCGTGGATCCTGGCTGAGAGAGAGTCCCCCGATTTTCGCATAAATCAGCCGTGTCCCTCGACGTGTTCCCCTCTCTCTGTCTCTGTCGGATGGAACCGTGGCGGCATCCCTTCCTCCTTGGTTCGCCGCTGTTCCACCCACGGACGACGGGACTGGAGAATCGAAGAGGGAAGAAAGGAGACGGCGAAACGAAGAGCAGAGGAGCGCTATTTTATTGCCGGCTTAATAAATGGAGGCTCCTTTATTTGCTCGAGCCAGCATCCGCTCGCAGTTTGCCAACCTGTTTGCTAACAACAAATTAATCGGGTGACGTATCCCGGAGAGCGCGTATATACACGTATATATATTTATACGTATACACGCCGAGGTTCTTACGTCTCCCTTTCTCCGTAGGGTCCGAGCAGGTCGTACTTTTACCTCTTTCTCTCTCTTTCTTCTGCTTATCCACCGCCAGGCTGAGACTCTTTCGAGGACGAAGACGACAGGCCGGAATACGAAGCTCGACAGCGGCCGTTCTTTCACCCCTTCGAGCGACCTGCAACCTGCTGCTGTGCTCACTTCATCGTTTCTCTCCTCTCTTCTCGTTCTCTCTCCGCGTGTCCCTGCTTGGCCCGTAGCCTCGTTGCGAGGCCAGGTATGCGTTACCCGCGGTGCCACGGCCCGATACGTACTTACGCATTTGCCAATCTGTAATTCATAACGCGAACGCTCGCGGTTTTTGCCCGCTCCTCGCGCTGGGAGACCAAAGGGAACAAGAGAAGGAACGAGCGACGTGCAGCATCACGTTTCCGATCCCGTGGGAATAAAACCTGACCTGGTCAACGTCCCGGCTCCTGCAAAACCCGTGTTTCTTCCCTGCGAGATTCTAACCGATGAATACGACATCAACGGATCGACCGATGACAGATATATGGACACCTACTTCTGCCCCTGATAGACGTAATCGTTTGTACGACTTCGATCCACGTCCTTCTCTTGAGAAGATCCGTTTCTTCTGCGGTTTGTGTCTTCGACAAATGGCTCGATGTTGACGTACAATTTTTGGACTTTGAATCGTATTATGATAATTCTGGCGACGTATGTATTATTTATCCATCGATTACTCTGACGATATCCCACAATTTTTCAACGTCGTCGAGACAAACTCTTATAATTTCCGCTTATGAGAGTTGTTTGATCGTTTCAATCGAAGTTGATCGTTCGAAGAAGTCAAATCCAAGGAATTCCGAACGTCACGATAAATCGATCGTTGGATTTTCTAGAAAAAGTCGACGGCCGTTACGTTCGTTGGCGAAACAGGTTTACAGAATAGATCCTAAGTCATTTAGATCTTGGCTGGGTCGCGGGACGACCTGCAGGGAGTGTCTTTCGGCGCCGACATCCGGGGATTATATCAGCTGCGACGGACAGCTCGCCTAACAAATGATTCCCCTAATTCTCTTTTCGTCGAGCATTCGCATAATGGTCGTTATCGTCCCCGACCCACCGGGTAGCGCTGATACTTCGGGATTACCATATTTACGACGGAGTCGTTCTCGTCTGCAGGACCTCGCGCGTATATACGTTCAGAGCGTACGTTGCTCACCTACGAACGCTTTGTTTCTTCGACTTACTTGCAACATGCAACAGGAACAGCCTCGATCGCGCTCCCCGCCTTTTTAAATACTCTTCCATGGAAGTGGAAGGTTAAAGTCGTAGAAATCGGTGGTGCAACTGCTACTTTGTAAAAACGCAGGCTGCGAGTTCACGGAAATCAGGGAGGATTCTCCGGATGGATTTTTACACGGTGGTGGAAAGTTTATTGCACCCTGCAGTTGGTGGAGAGGTGCCAGCGTTAAACGGAGAATTCCCGGGGCAGTTTCACAGGCTGGACCGGTCGATTCCGTAGCTGGGAGGCGCGGGAAGAGCTATATCGGACGGCCGGTTGGCAAATAGCGACAGCTTACCGACGTTTCGATACATTTCTATCGGGAGCAATAAAGTGGCGGCGTTTTTGCCCGTTTCGAAACTCGTTACACGCTCGACTCGTCTCGATGGATACGCGGCGCGTATCGATGCGTCGAACCGAGAATCGGGTAGAGGAGATCTTGGGATCCGATGCAACTTTTTCTCGCGCCCCGCGCCTTTTTTCCGCGCCAGCTCCGTATCCGTTTGTCAGTGGCCGTGGCTAAGGGGGCAAGGAGGAGGCGCATGAGAAGCCGAGTCGAACATCCGAGCATCGGACAGAGAAGAGATACTTTTCTTCTTGGTGCACGAGCCGAGCGCGCAGCTTTACTCTCGCGGCGCAACGGCGCTCGGGGGACTTGGAATTCCAGCGCGAGATGCCGGTGCTGTGTGCTTACGTAAGAAAATCTCGGCAAAAGCCGCGACAAGAAAAGGGTTCGCGACCGTGCCTTCTTTCTCTGTCTTCTCTTTTGCAATTCTCTGCTTCCTTCTTTTTCCTTCGTTCGTTCGTTCTCAAGGAACAGCAGCGAGGTGGTAGAGTAGAGCATTCAAGAATCGCTTCTCTCTGCACCTGCTCGAACCGCGGTGAAATCTGTGGAGTGGAGAGAAAGAAAAAGAGAAGGAAGAAACGGCGGCGGCGGCGGCGGCGGCGGCGGCGGCGGCTGCCGGCAGCGTTTGTCGTGCTGCTCGTCGGCGTCGTCAGGAGTCGTCGCCACCGGCGCAGTGTCGTCGTTGTCGTCGACCACTCGCGGCAGCCAGCCGGTAGCTGTGCTCCAGGTCTCCGTACCGGTCATGCGTCGCAACTATAATTTGAAATAATTTATAAATCCTATTCAATTCAAATTAAGGCTCCACTCTGTCGGATGAATAAAAGATGCGCCGTACCGCTCGCTCGCCCGCTCGCTCTCGTGCTCACGCGCGCCGCCGAGAGGCCGCGCAATAATGCGCGCGCGCGCTCTCCTCTGCGCGCAAGGGGCCAAATGGTGGCCCATTATGCCTCTCTCCTTGTCCCTCTTCTTCGCTCCCTTGGATCCGCCGAGTTACGCCAGGGGCGGCTTGTCTCGAATTCCTGCGAAGATTATGATCGGTCCGCGAAATTGGAGGATTAGCCCGCGCGTCGTCTCGCGTACACTTTCTTCTGCGTGTTCTCGTTCTTTGTCACGTGTCGCTTAAACGTCGATTGGAATTGCTCGTAGTTGAAACCACGCTGGTCGAGAAATACCTCTTTCGTATCTACTTTTGTTTGAGAAGATCGAACGGCTCGAAGAATTCGATTATCGCGCGAATCGTTTCGGTTAGGCGTTACCGTACGGAATTTCCTTCGACGCTTCTATCGTGATCGAAGGATGAAATCGTTGTTGATAATAGAAAAAGCCAGGACATCCTTTGCTGCAAACTAACATTCCACGAATCGTAATCACTGGTTCGTACATAAACGCGTAAATGAGCGCTAAATGACAGATCCACGGTTGGAAAACTACTCGGAACGGCGATTCGCCCTCTCTAGAGCCATCCTCATATTTTATTGCGAAAAATCCGACGGATGGTGTGTGCCTGGTGTCCCCCTTTCCGTGTTATCCAGCGGCGTGGAGCCTAGCGACGAGAGAAGAGACGACCAAAGAGGAAGAGAGACAGGGAGGCCGAGAGAGGCATATACGGGGCATTATAAAGCATTACAACGAGTGCTGTTAACGTCCGTGTCCAATCCGCGTGCCGCTGGAAAATAAAATACAAAATAGCGCGACAGCGCTTTGTAAAGCTTTCTGTCAAATCCATCGGCCGTCGCGCGTTTTGCCTCTTTTCCTCTCTTTCCACTCGAGCCACGATACCCTGTCCCCTCCGTCAGCCCTTGCTGGCTCGAAAAATCCATCTCTGTTTCGCCATTGCCTCGTCGTCACCCTCGCGCGACCCGTTCGCACTGTCAGTTGTAAAAGGGTCACGATGGAGCGGCGAAAATCACTTCTGTCCCCCGGCCAGCCGATACTTCGTTTTATTTTTTTCGTCGCGTCGTTTCGATCCAGCGATACGCCTGATATTCGTCAGATATCATTCGCCGACAAACCGAATAATCAAATAGAAACCGTAATTAGAGGGAAAGACTATCCAACGACGAGTCTCCGGAGGAAGTTTCAGCGAGCGAAATCAATTTGCACGTATATCCGCGATAGACACTTTCCGGAGATTGCGTTTTCACCCCCCGAGCTAGTGGAACAACGTCGACGACTCTCGATTCGTCTTCCCGCTTGGTTACGTCTATACGTCTCCCTTTTTCACCGCTCGTACTCTCCTCTTCTTTCCTCCTCTCGCTTCTACCGCTCGTGGATCTCGAACACACACGAGCAACTGACGAACACACGCGCGTTTCTTCTCTTCACCGTTACGCGAGTGCGACCGATTCGAATTGCAAATCAAATAGAACGTGCCCTGCGGAACGCTCGCCGGGGATATTCGTTCCCGTCGCTCGATCTTCCTTTCCACGAATTTTCCGCGAGAAAAAAGCTGGGTAACGCGATAGCTATGGGATCGAGTTTGTTCGTAGCGTAGGAACGACACGTTGTTTCAGAAAATTATTTACAGTTCGCTTTCGTAAATTTATACAGCTTACGTAATTTGATTATACGCGTGATTTATAGTTTGATTCTGCAGACGATATGTCGGCTACAAAGTTCATCGGTAAATGCATTGTGTAATTTACGGTGCAAGTAGTTCTGCTGTTTCTATTTTCAAGTACCTTATACCATATGTATTATTATCAACCGTGACTATTGCATTTAGCGTCTAGTAAACTAGCGAAACACCGGCTAATGTTATTTAAATAGCAACAGACGTAGGATTCAAAGATAGACCTATTTCTCAGATTCGAATCAGATGATCGGAAGATTCGAAATGCTCGCCAACGTAATTACAAATACAAACATCTTCCTCGCATTCCTCCATTTTCCACCAAGCAGCGGACAAGTCTTCCGAACTCCGTCGCTCCGTCAAATCCACCCCTGTAGCTTCTCTAGGGCAAATTTCGAAAACCCTTCGTTCAACGAACGCAACTTCTCCCGCTGTGGCTTTTCTCTCGTTCACCAGCGCGCGGATTCACGGGGGATGAAGCGAAGCGGTGGCGGCGCGGCCGCTCGCAGCCAATCGAGAGTTTATCGGGGTGGCGCGCGCGCCACGGAATATTCGCCGCTCAATTTCGTTTTCCCCCCTGTTTAATCATGGTCCTGGGGGTCCGGTGGTTCGGGGGTGGCTCGGGTGCGCTACGCCGCGCAACAGGAACGATAGACAAAGAGCGTGGACGTGGAACGGTGGCGTTGTAAGGGGTTCGGGGGGCAGGGAGGGGTTGCTGATAGCCGAGGAGGGGTTGCTAGGGCGGCGGCAATAGCCTCGCTCGGGCCGTCATTTGTCAGGGGCTGTCGCGGCACGAGCGTGTTTCTGTTCCAGCGGCGCAGATAGCGGCCCATCCATAGGCCGTTCATCTTTATTCCTTTATATATAGAGTTCGTGTGCGCCACCCCCCTTCTCCTGTTCACCATTCCCCCCGTCCTCCGTCTCTTTCGCCTAAAACGCCCTACACGATTCCCTCGAACTCATTTAATTACAACAAACAATTTATTAGGTCCATCCAGGATCCGCCCACGGGCACGCACGCGGGATATAGTGGGAGAGCACAGGCTGGCGTTCGAGTAGAGGCGAGAAGGCGAGGGGAAACCGGGGGAGAGAATGGTGCACTCGTTCGTTCGACCGACGAAACTGAAATTATTCCGCCGGGGGTGGCCGGTCACCCAATTGTATCCGCACAAAGGAACGTGTTTTTGGTTCGTTCGCCGGTGAAACGTGTCGGTTCCGCTCGGATCGGCTCGGCTCGACCCAGCGGCTCTCCGATGCGGCACGGGACCCCCTCGTCGATGAAACGACCGGGAATATCAGCGTGCCCAATTGATCTCCGAAGGTGGACCGGACGCGGGAACGAATCGCTGATTTGCTGGGAATAATTAACTCTTGCCCGTGTAGTAACTTTGTTGCGGGCTACCGCGTGTATGTGGTATTCTCTTTCTCTGATAGTTTCCCCGATGGAACGATGTATATTTTACATTTGCCGTTTCTGCCGCTCGTACGATACGCACGTATGCGTGTTTCGCGCTTGCCGCAAAGTAACCCGGTTAAGAAAGAAGAATCGCATTATTTGAGAAACCGCGAGTACCGATCGGACACGCACGATAGGGCGACGCTACTAAAAACGAAAGCGTGAGAGATCCGACTTGGTCGACTCGGTGTCTCTCCGTCTTTCACTCCCAGCAATCAACAGATTGATTGCAGCGGAAAGCAAGGAACATTTCGTTTAGAAAGCCGTATGCCGATAGGAATCGCATGCTATTATAACAGCGGTCCCGGCATAATTGAAGACGTAATTACGTGCCAGCCATTTTCTTCTTACCCACGCAAAGTCAAAACGCGCTTCTAATAAGGGACATGTAGCGCATACGTTAGCCTGGATCGCGACGCAATTTTCCATCTTGCGTTCGCGGGTTTTTCCGTGTAGCCGTTAATTATATCCCATTGCGAAGAACGAACCTGGCTGAAACGAGTCTCTCTCTCTCTCTCTCTCTCTCTCTCTCTCGGTTGGTGCCTCCGTAGTGATTCACACGACTTTCCGTGGACACGCGTGGGCGGCTGCTTGGCTGACCTACGACCTTTGCAAGGCTCGAGCCGGCACGCTATCTCGACGACCGCCGATAAGATTCGCGAATTCGAAGCGATCGTTCGTCACACTGCTTTCGTCGCGCATAATCTACGTCGCCTCGTCGACTCTATTTCGCGTTCCTTCTCGCGTGGAACTGTCCGCAGGGTAGGACCAGCGCGAGGTATCCGATAACTTTAACCTTTCTTCCACTTCCCGACGATTCGTCAGATTAGTTTTATTAATGGCTGCAAACTGCTATCTTAATAGCGGCCTCTTTCTCCGTCTGTACGACTAACGACCACGTGGAAGCCTATCATACGGCTGGTCAGAGAAATAACGAGCAGACCAACTTCATACTTGGTCGTTACCTTCGCGATTGTTGTTGGGTGGTTGGGCGTTTCGTGAACTTGCACGGAACACTCTGTCTGCTGTACATATGTTCTAAAAAGTTCAGCGATTCTTTGAAACTCAAGGAATGTAGTAGAATCCGCGTAGAAGTAGAATTCTTTCTTCTGACGCTGTTTCTCTTACCTTGGAATATTACGTGAGTCTACTCTTTGACATAAACACCGTTGGTAGCAGCAAGTTAGGTTTATACGAGAGAAGCGTCTCTTACGCAACACCGTGGCAAGAAACTTTGCCTGGAATAAAGAATAGCGCGAAACTGGTCTCCGTGGCACGAGGTAAAGATCTTTTGACCTTCTTCTCGCGTGTCATAAAGCATCTCTGCCAACTCTTCGTCTTACGGCTGGATATCTTGCGACGTTATTACCAGCTTGATGCTGAGATTTTTTCCCAGGAAGAATTTTATTTAAATACGTAATATTAAAAAGAAGAGAAATGTCGCGTCCCGAGAAGCGTAAATGTTCCCTTAACAAAGACAACGTAAGTCGAAGCGAGCCAATGATGGCGCAATCCCTAGTTCCGCCGCGATTCGATCAATTAAGCCGACACCATTGTAATTTGTAGCATCTCTATCTGCATTTGTCTGGAACCGGTTAACGAGGGCAGCCAATCTAAGAAGCAACGATCTCTCGTTGCCCCCAGCTAGGCCGATTAATCGACTCTTCGTCGAGCGAAACTCAACAGCAGCAGCTCAGCGACTCGTTGCACGTGCCTACGTTACCTTGAATATTTTCAGCCGGCCACTGGTTGCAGCTGCTGTTGCCGTCGCAGTCCTCTGTGCAATTTTAGTTCTGCGCTTCCATCATTGAACGGCAAAATAAAGTGATCCCAAACACACAAAGTAATTAATTACCGCGATCTGATTGCGCGCAATTAATCCTGCCGTCTTGCCGGTGGATCATTAATTAAGAGTAAACGAATGTCTCCAGGATGTAGACACTCGAGGGATACGCGCTCATTTATTTGGAATAATTTACTTTAAACGGCCGTGCTTAGGACTCGAGGTTCACGAGGAGCACGTCCTCGCGCTAGATCCACGCGATAAATTCTCGCTTATCGGCTGCCTGGATATCGATCTGTCTACGTTGCGTGTCCGCCAGATGCTTTCTTGTAAATTTCCTAACACCTCAGGTTTGTCAAGAATTTGTGTAGCAATAGCAATTTACATAGGTTTCTTATTAAATCTATATTGCGGCAGATCAACGTTCTTCCTGATTTTGAATTGGAAATCTTATTAATCGTTCGTACAAACTTTTTACGGCAAGTGATGGAATGCTTTCGTGAGCCAATATAGATTCTACAATTTTATACGTTAGAAGGAAAGGAGTGTTACTAGCTGTTGAAGAAATTGTAGCTACAAATATTCCTGCGCTTTCTAGACCCAGCAACCCGAATAAAGTTTCCATAGAAACGCGTGTAGTCGCCGCGTTAACGCCTGCAGAAAACGCAATTATCATTCGGCGCGAACGGTGGAGGAAGTTCTCGGACTGGAATCTCGCGTTCTCGTCCCGTTGACTTTTTATTTCTCCTAGAAAGAAGCTAACAGGGTTCGCTTAGCTCGTTACCGGAGTCCTCCCACGTGAATCGAATTATCCTCCACTTGGTAGCGTGAAAAAGAGGAGGCGTGCCATTTACGACCGCTTCCCTCGATTATTGCCACTTCCGGCTGCAAAGCTTTCCGATTAGCGTATGCACGAGCTTTCCTTCTTTCCCTTCCTTTCGAGAGCCTCTCGCTAATTCCGAGTAGCTCACACGAGCATCCCCTCGATCCTCGACGATCGCAAGAAAGGAATATTAATTTGTTCGAACGAGCTCCAGTCGAATTATTGCGTCCTGTGAGTGGGATCCTCGGTTTTCGTCAGATTTCTCGATTACTCCCCGCCTTTGTCCATGAGTTCAAGCGGTTTAATAGCACGATCGAAAGAGCGGCAGCGATCGGTGCATTAAGGTCAGCTGGGTCGAGCTATATAAAGATAATAACCAGCCACCGGCCAACCGGCGAATAAGTTCTTTTATGTCCGAGTATGTTACGCGCGTGAGAGGTTTCTTTAAAAGGTGCGCGCCGCTCGAACTTTGGGGAACCCCGATCTTTCCAATGCTGACATTTGCATGCAACAAATCGGTGATAGATCCCGCGTGAAATATCGTGTCGAGTATAATAACTCATAAACACTTTGATTCGTGGAAAATTACAAGCAAGCTTTACCACTTGAAACAAACGAACATTAGGTAACGTTATGTTACTACAGTTACTAAAAGAATGCAAGTGTTTTGGAAGAAATTAATATCGACTTTTATCGGTACTACTAGCGTTACAGGTCGATAGTCCTAGTATTTAGGGTTAGAAATCTCCGAATGAAAATAAATAAAACTAAATAAATATAAATAAATAAATAAATAAACTAATTCGAACCACAGAATTCTCAATTACAAAGCATCGAATTTATCGCGATATAAGTGCAGCTCAAATTCTATTGCTCTGCTTTACGATAATGAGGACGTTAAAGGGCGATACGACGCGCATCGCGAGATCGTTGGACGGTCACGCGTTCCCAAGGAGTAATTCGATAATAATTGGTGCGTGGAGGAAATGCTGTCCACCGGTAAAGGGTTTCGGGGTCCCCTTAATGATGAGATCGGGCGATCGGTGGACGAGCGATCGAGCACGGAGGTCAGCGAGGTGAGGCCGCACAAAAATAATAATCAATCGGACGAGCGGAAAGTGAGAGCCGGCCAATTACCCGGTGTCGGCGGTGCCTGTGCTGCGGTTTCCCTTGGTCAAGAGGAACGAGGACAAACGGAGCTTCCTACCACCTTCGATTCACCTCCACCAATTCCTCCTGGCCCCCTATCATAACCTAACAACACGAGACTCCCTCGCTTTATTATTAAAAGTTGAAATTCCGCTGGGAGCAGGCCCGATCTTGCGGCAAACCGACATCCACCTTCCTCCACCTGCCTCTGCCCTGCCTCGCACTCTCGCTCGTTTCGCGCGGACCCACCACCCTTTATAAAGTCGTGCAAACGCTCTCGTTGTCGGCTATCCTCGGCATCCGGTTCTGGCAGTTCGTGTGAAGCTGCTAGTTCGTCGTTCAGCTTTGACTGACAGGTTGCTGGTGAGTTTTAATCACGTTGAAATGTTGCAAAGGCTCGTGTAATTTGTTCGCGGGTAGAGCTTGTTACGAGAGTTGCAATAAAGAGCCCGGAATGATCGGTTCTGTCTAAGACGCTTGTCACTGACGTTAGAAAAATGCACAGTTTGTATAGTATCTAGGATATCTAAATAGATTAGCGAGTCTTGCCATATACGATTTATCGAAATAGCTTGGGAAACTTTATCGAGCGAGCAACTTGACAACCTACCTAACAGCCTACCAAACGGCAGTGGCATTTACGCTCGTCCTTAATGCTACTTCCAATTTATCTTCTAAATATCGCACGTGTGTTTCAAAAGTGCCGCGACTCAAAATAATTCAATTCTCCGTTTGGAGGGACGATAAATAAGCTCGTGTAATCTTCCAAATAGTTTTTCGCTGAGAAACTCGTTCGAGTCGTGTCACTTTCGAAATACGGATAGATCAATGCCAAAAGCGCTCAGCGAAGCGCGGAAATTTTTAAAATCACGTCGCGTGTCTAGAAAAAGTTCTCTGTAGCAACTACATCGCTAAAGCCTAAAAGAGGAAGTCGGAGAAAAAAATAAAAATGCAACGACAACAACCGCAACGAAATAACTCCAGCTGGGACTTTTCGAGCGGCGCGTGTAGCGGCAGGGTAATAAAATTCACGGCGCCCACTGGAGGATTCCAAAGCGAACGAGGAGGCGATTTTTCTCCTGAAGAGCGGAATTGTCGAAAAGTGGTAAAACTGTCGGGGAAGAGTAAAGGGATTGGAATGGCGAGGCAGGGTCGTTACGAATTACGTGGACGTTTACCGGCGAGCCGATTGAAACGCGCGGAAACAGGGTCCTCGGGTGCTGGTACTGGTTCCACGATGGAATATTTAAACGGAACAGGAGTCGCTCGACGTGGCCGAGTCGGGAAACCGCAACTCGTTTCCTCGTCCACGAAACTCTGTGTCACCGAAAACGCATGGCCGCAGAACATTTTGAGGGTTTATAAACAAACGGATCTCCGGCCGGAATGAGTTCGCTCGCGTGTTCCCGTTTAAGTCCGATCGAAATCGTGTTTTCCACGAACTGTGAGCCTGTTTTGAGTGGTTTCAGCGGTCACTGTCACGGTAAGAATTGCGTACATACTCGTTTCCTTTGGAACAATGTAAGTTTCGCAATGAATCTACCGTCCAATTAAATTTCACGAACATTTTATATTTCGTTCTCTATGAAATTTGTGCTTCGAATGATTCAAATAGCAGAGGAAATTTCTTCTTTGAAAGATCGGATCAAATAGAGCGTCGAGTCCAAATTCGACGGGGCACCGCAAAGAGATAAGACAATACCAATTGGCGAGCAAACAATGAAAATCCTATGCTCGTTAAACTTTATTACTCGCCATTGCTGCTCCATCAATTACTCGGACGATTTACAACAAATTTCGTATAATTATTCGTCGATACCAGTGTCCCCGTACAATTCTTGTGTTCGATCTCGTCCACAACACGGTAATTCCTTTGACGAACGATACATAGACTTGATAATTTATCAAAGATCGATGATCGAAGGGATTTTGAGGATGGGAATCGGGGGGAGATCGATCATATTCTTGACGCGAGCTGGTTTTCGATAAGCTATATAAATTGTTCTGGGAACGCGGTTCAGAACCGATCCCGAACAAGGGTTTTTTCGCCGGCGAGAAGATGGTTGGAGATGGTTAACGACTCGGTGGACGCGACGCAGCCGCGCCCTGCACGGGATTGGGAATAATTCGACGGGCGACCGATTCGCGCGATTACGTATTATGCTAAACACGCGAAAATGGCTTTTTAAATGGAACATCTACATTTATGCGTCCCCTCTATTCAGCGTCTCGCCCTGTAGCCCGATGGTGGCTGGTAGCCTGAGTCTCGAGTGCCGGAATGGATGGAACGCGTAAGCAGCGGCGAATTAAACGCAATTTTCGTCCATGCGAGGTATGCATAACAAATTGTCGATGGGGACTGAACGTCTTTATACTTTGAAACTGGCGCGCGGTCATTATGCACGTAGCACGGGGGCAGAAAAGCGGTGCTTCCGTCCCACCGACGATTACAATCCAATTATTATTCCTGCATAAACGCCCCTCGTCGTCTCCTCCCTATCGATCGATCGTTTCGCCGATCGTGTACTCACTTGGCTGACGAGCCGCCGCCGATCGACCTAATCGGTCGCGTTTCACCGACGATAATAAGGAACGAAGGATGGAAAGCGGGTCGAAAGGAATCGAGGGACGATGGCGGTGAGATCGATCCGCGAAATTGAAAATTAAACGGTTCGCGACCACCACCGTTTGATTTTCGAGTAACAGCGCCGCGTGTTTCTTCTTCCTTGCTTCTCTTTTATTTTTCTCTCTTTTCTCCTTTCTTCTCTTTTTTAATCGGGGTTATCCCATGCATTTTTTCTGTTTCATACGCCGACCGGGATACATCTGCACCATGCAGGATCCAACGTCCGTAAGTATGGGTTGTTATTACGTATCACGAAATGTTGCAAAGTAGCGGCCGAACGAACGAACGAAGCCGCTGCTCACCGGCAGTTAGCATGAACGAACGGGTTTCTTTCCCGTCGCGACGACCGACCGTGATCGATTCGGCCAGAGACCCTGAAAAAAGTCTCGCGCGTATCGCGTTTCGCTTATTGCGACCCGCACCGCGAACTGTTCGTTCGATCGGTCTGGGTGGCGGATAAAAAGTAGAACGAACCGGCAGCTTCGAAAATTCGGTGTTTCACGGTTACCGACACGCCGCGCCGACGACTCTCTTTCTTGCCTCCGCTTCCACAGAAAAGAACGATGAATTTCTAATCAACACTTTGTCGTCCGGTAAGAGTTACGCTTGCCTGACGTTGCATTCCTTGACACGAACCTCTACGCTTGCAAGTGCTTTTTCCCAGATTTTTTGATCTAGAGAGACGCTTGATTGAGTTCTCTACTCGGTCCACTCAGTCAGAAGTTTCTTGTAGAAAGACGACGAGATACCGTAACGGCGAATAACAAAACCAACGCGTTTTCAGACTTACCTTTTAACGATATTTCCTAATGTACGTTATCGATGGCGAATTTTTCCGCAAATTATAATCGCGCCGCGTATATTATAACCTAAAATAACATCCATACGTAGTTTGAAGCTTGATCGGAGCGAACGGAATAGCTTTAATTTCTACTCTGTTTCATATCCGTCTCACCAACGATCTCTACAACTTCGTGCACGATGGAACTGACTACCACGGGACTGACTTGGAATTCAGGGCGTAAGTAGCATTACAAATTCTTACATTGAAAATTGCACGTTATCGATGCGCCTCGACCTCGTTCGAGGTGCGTCATTAAGCGTCGCGCCTTCCTCCCAGGCATGCAAACGCGCGTACCGGTTCGCTACCTCGCAAACGAACAGTTTGTTCCAACTCGCAACGGTGAACAAACAAAAACGCGGCAAAAAGAGCATTTACCGGCACGAATCGATGATTTTCGTGCGAACGGTCAAAGACGCCCGCGGATGGCATCGCGTGAACGCCACCAGTTATTGAATTCTATGGTCGCGTAACGAGCGAACCGCAAGACGTATCGGAGATCGACCCAGAAAGAACGAACAACTAATTATTTAGTAATAATAATCCCCGGGGCGAGGCAGCGACGAGTAATTTATCGAGAAACTACTTCCCGCGAGTTTGCCGATTTCTTCGCGAAGAAACGCTAAAGAAGAAGATGAAGCGGACACGCGATCGTTTCCAAGGCGTCTTCTCTTCGCGTGTGCCGCTTCGCTCTACTCGTCGCGTTACTAGCTCGCTATCTGTGGCACAGTCACGATAAATCAGCAGCGCGTTCTCAGCTGAAAATTGCGATCAATCGCGACAATAACATCATACGCGGCGCAAAACACGGGGATCGTTATCGTACGTTTGTTTCCCGCGGCGGATCCGTTCCCGCTGCGAGAGCTCGGCCGAGCACAGCTGTTCTTGTCAGTATCCCGATGCATCACGATAAATCCAGCGAGCTCCTTTTTCGTACGGTCTCGATGCCCGCCGCTCCACTCTCCGGCTACGAGTCGAGTCGCCGTGCCGTGTGTCGAGACGCGGTCTCGATCTCGTCCGGGCGAACGGGTAAAACCGAGCCAGGGCACGCGTGTCTTTTCTCATACGGCAACGACGGCATAATCGCGGGATCGAGGCCCGCGGTTAGGTCTCAATTAAGCGGTAGATCTCTATCGACGGAGACTCGGAGTTGCGCCAGATTATCGATCCCGATTGCATAATGAAACGCTCGTGATTCTTCAGCCGACGACGATTCCGAAATTCTCCCCACCATTCGTGCCTTTCGATAGATTTCTACTCGTTCGTATCCGCTCGTACGTTGTCTTTCAGATTCCAAGAGAAAAGTATTTTGCTCGCTGCGTTTAATATATTTTTTTTATTTTATTTTATTTTATTAGAGTACTTTTACAATCAATTCTGTGTAAGAATTTTTAGTAAGTTACGCTAGCGTGTTACAATGTCACGAGTGTAAAGAGTTTATTGCATGTTTGATTCGATTGAATCTAGTGCTTAAATCTAGGGGGTAGTGTTTTTTTAGCCCGCGGATCTGGTCCGTCGTGTCAAGTAATTGAGCGACTAGAGGGTTTTGGTGGTTGTTAACTCTTGTGCTGTGTCTGTTACTGAATAGTTTGATATTTACGTTTAAAATATTTTTATCTCCCTGTCGGTTATATATAAAGTTACTCGAACGTGTCGCACATTTGAAGATTCTCGAAAATTGCTGACACGAAGCTCCAACTGTTTCCAAAAGTCGCAAATTTGGCGAAAGATCCTAGGATCGGTAACGATCGCAGATTCGCACGCGGACACGAAAAATCGAAGGGACCCGGACCTCGAGGCCACGAATACGAAATGACGGGACGGATATCTGACGTCTCTATAGCAGTAAAACGGCGGGCATGCGTTCCACGACGGGGGTTCCGAGACGTCGTCGGAGACATCGGGCACCGCGGGCGTCCATTGTCTCAAGGGAGTCCCAAGGGCGAGGCAGGAAGGGCCAACCCCGGCTGACACGCACGAGGGGGTCGCCAGCGCCCCGTCGGGCCCCCAAACGAAATTAATAACCGAATTTCAAGTATTCCTATTTCGGGGCGAGGAATTATCGACCAGGGCCACCTGAGCCTGTCTGCTCTCGCTGACCGGTCCACGCACGATGTCACACCCACGCGATCCCTGGCTCCGAAAACGAATGTTATATCCGCCGGCTGACTTACGACACCGATAAACGATATTTACGGCGTAATCGTTAATTAAAATATATTGTCGCGATCGCGAATCCGCGAGGAACTCGTGTTCACCGGGGATGTTAATGAGCCAGGTCGACGTCTCAGTTAGGTTTCCTTTTATTCGTCGCTGGCAAGCGTCTGGTCAGGTTGCACAGGCGTGATACCGAGGCGTAAAGATCACGGTCGTTGATCGATCACTTCGCTCGGGGACGATTCTTTGTCAATTTCATCGATCTTTGTAATGGCACAGAAATAAAAGGCGTAGGCGCTGGTACGACAACAACGAAGGTATTGGAAGAAATTTTTCGCTTATCGAAAGATAAGGACGATGTTGGAAGTCGGTGGTTGTACGACCGGTACGGAAGGTTGTTGAACGAATCAGGAAATAATTAGAGTTATTACAAGTTGTCGTACAGCGAGAGTAAATATAGGTATACGTATGAATTACGATATTTTAGAAATGACAGATTACACGAACACGCTATTATATTTAACGTGTTCGACTGGTTGGAATTATAAAATTTAGAGGACGTTATATTGGCCGAACGATCGACTCGTTTCCTCACGTAACGCATAATCGCGTTCCGAGCAATTTGTAAAACAAGAATCACCGGTCTTGCGTATATACGCCTTGGCCTGCGGATCGCGACGTGACCTTGCCTTTTTTCCAACGCCGCACCGCCACGGTGTATCGCGAGCGGCGCTATAAGCGGGCAATTAAAAGCGTGCAGCAGGGACATTTATGTTGGCACTAACTGCCCGTTAAGACGAAGGAACCGCCTAACCGTGGAAGGTGTAATTGGCCGACGTGCTGAACCCGCAGCTCGTAAAACAGCGGGCGTGCCTAGCCAACTGCCGCAGTTTTTCCGCTCGCGCCGCCATCGTGTATCGCGTTACGTTGAATTTGCAATTAATCTACTCCCCACCAATATCCTCCTTCTCTGTCTTTAAATAGAATTCGTTTTTCCTTGCGAGATCTCACGACCTTGGCTGCTTCTCCAGCCCTACTGGCTCATCGTAGATTTAACAACGAGAAGGTTTAATTAGCGTTGACTAACAAGCAAGGCGAATAACGTTGAAAAATTCATTACGCAATTAGCGATCGCTTTAGCAATTGCTACGATGTATCAAATTGTATTCGTAACGTTGTTGCCGCATGTTTCGCGTATCTTGCGAAACGGAAGAATCCAGCGAATTCTTTCTACATGACATGTCACGCCTTTCGAATTTAGGAAACGCGCGTCTACGTTGATTTACGAGCTCTTCCGCCTCGCTGTTGAACGGCGATCGGTTGGAAACGAGTTCCGTTAAAACATACCAACTAAAAGAAAAATCCGGCCTCGTTAATAACGCAGATTCTTTGATCGATAAGGTAATCGCGACGCGTCTCTAATTATGGCGGGTTTCCGCGATGGACGACGCGGTTCGAGGAAAAATCATAGAACTGTGGAGCGGTCGGGGCGGCACGAAAGGGCGGATGGCCTTTATTTTATAACACGATCGTTACGCTGCCCCGGCCGCGAGGATACGCGTTTCGCCGGCAACCCATTTCTCCCTCGCAGCTTCGATTAAAATGCCAGACGTCGGCAGCCAGAGCAGGAGAGAGAAAAGGGAGGCGGCAGAAAGAGATTCTCCCGATACGCGATATTGTTACGCGTGTACACGTTGTAACTGTCCGGATCCGTGACGGAGTCACGCGATATGCATTATGCACGCATGTAACGCGGCGGCATCGCCGTCAGACGTTTCCGCAATCACTCCCACGATGTAGCGCCGGGTGACGACTGACACTTTGTGAGAAACGAACCATCGATGTTCTCCTACTTGCTGGTCGTTCGCGGATAGTTCTCAAACGCGCAATCGATTTGAATCATCCAGACGATGAATCCGTGACGGAATTTTATCCTTGACGAACGCAGGATGCACACGTTTGGATGTTTGTTCGTGGGAGATAGGAAGTGGCAGTAGATAGGGAAAGAGTATTGTGAAACGTAAAATTGTACTACTTAGTCATATTGCTTTGTAATAATACATAATACTGGCATTATGTCAGTCTCCCCTGCCTGTTAGAAGCGAGAACATTTGATAGGAATTTGATAAGTACAGAAACGATGTTGTTGATGTAACTGTAACCATTTAGAAGGAGGAAAACGTTTCTCTCTTTTTCTTTCCTTTTTTCACAATTATCAGTTTTGTAGGGATGTTCTAATTAAACTCTTAGAATGCGATTCATAAAGAAGCTTTTACTGGCGCAGAAATTTAAATAGCAATTAACATGTGCGTGTACTACAAGCAAGTAGTTTTCGCGCAATTTCAAGCGTAAACGCACGAAGGGATGTATTTACCGCGATAAAAGTTCTCCCTCTTTCTATATACATGGCTGGAAAAACAGGCTTACGAACTTGTTAATGTTTCTCGATGCACGCACTTCACCAAATAATCGTAACGATCCAACTTCCATAATAATTACTATCATCTGCTCTGGTTATTATTTTCGATCAATTCACCGATCTCCATTTCACTTTCCTTTCTTCCAACCAGACTCCGTATACTTGTGTAATCGTAACCTATTATTAAAAATGCACGCACACACGTCCGCGCTGCGACATTTTTTGCGGCAATTAACCAGACAGATGTCGTTCATCCACTTCCCTCGTCGTTGAAGATGATTTACTATTAGATAAGACATCGGACGAAGATACGCACGTGTGTGGTAACCGGGGCAATCTCTGGCCGTGCGAATACTTCCTCGGTTGGCCAGCTGTTTGTCGGAAAGCGAAGAAATGTCGCGGTGTCACGCTTCGAACGGTGCGAGGACCTCCGACGCCGATATACACCGTGGTTCATTACAGCAGCTGCATTACTCGTACATACGCGACGCGTCATTATTTTTATTAGCATAATGACAGGCGAACAACTCAATTTGCATGGAAAATCACACAGGTCCGTAACGAAGTTCGCCCGCGGATCCGTGATCGTCCTTCTACCCCGACTACGCGTGTAATAAAGCCTCGCGCGCACACACTGGCCTATGTGTATCGCGAGGAAGAAGAAGGGCATGCGAAAAACATTGTTAACGGAGTCGGAGGGTGCGAAAGAGAGATCCACGAAGGAGCAACCTCGAGGGAGTCGGTCGACTGGCTTCGTTCTTCGGGCTCCGATGATCCCTTTGCGCTGGATAATTCCGTATCATCATCGAAATTGCAGTCGATCGTCATCCGGCTGGTCGTCGATCAGCGTCCAACGTCCTTCGTTCGCCGTCCAAGTTGATTGAGAGTCGCCAGGGATCGTTTGCCACCGCGGCCGATCGAAACGTCCATTCGATAATTGGCGTCGGTAATGAGGCCACGAATTACTTGGTAATCGGTCCGTCGCGTCCTACCGAAAAACGAGAACTTCGTCGTTAATAATATCGTTGTTTGATTCGCCTACAGACTTCATTCGCCTCGTACCTCCTGACGTGTCAATCGAAAGCTTCTGCGACGCGTTCACGATGACATCGATCAATGTTCGTGAAGCGCTTTGTGCGTGTGCTCGTTTCATAGAGATTCGGATCAGGTCGCGTAGCTTTCGATGTTCGATAGGTTTGTGAGATGTTGTCACTCGACAGCTTTTATTCTCAAATTATGTTTCGCAAGTAGTCGTTTCTCAGAAGAATAACATCTTATTTCGTTCAATTCTATTTCGTCTTTTGGCGGTAGAATTCGCGAAAGAGAACAGGTAAGATCGAAAGACGACGCTGTACATAAGATTTTTATGGCCTCATTTACAAAAGCGCTTGCTTCATGAAAAAACATCAGCATGTCGGAAACCGTGGCTCGCTACGCTCGTACGCTTAAAACACGAGCTAACGAAAGCTCGAGATATTACATGGAAAATATAAAATATGACACCGTCGTATCGTGTTTACACGAAATTACCGAGAATATTAACGGGGAGACGGTGCTAAAGTTGCCGAAAACACGGAGTACGTACCGCGTGAATTGACTTTGGCGCTTCTCCGAGCACCTTTGGTGGCTGTCGATTTGCTTTATGAATCGATGCCTATCGCTAATAACAGAGATCGCACTTATCCGTCGATCGCCGGTTGATACCTTTCATGGTCGAGCCATTCTTCGTGGCGCGCAAATAGCTATTTCGGATTCCTAATTTTTGCCGACCGCCCTCATTAAAGAACCCAATCTCTGTTCCGATACTGATCTCGCAAAAAATTATGTAGAGTAGCTGCTACATCGACTAACACAAAAGACCCAGAAAAAGTATATTTCTCTGGCGGCAAATAATCGGATAAGGAAATCGATACAGAAATTTGAAATTCGAATTTGGCGAGTTACGAATTATTTAGCTTCGCTCGGATATCCTTCTCGTTCGATGAATTGAATTTCTTCGAAAGTCGATCGTTCGTAACGCTGTTTTATTCGTTAAAGTTGACGATGACCGTGTCTATGGGTTTTAATTTTAACGCAGGCCCCTCGTAAAAACGCATTACGCGAGCACGCTCGCAATCTTTGATACTGATCTCTCGCGAAATATTATGTAAATAAAACGTGCTTCAAACGGGGCACGATCTAGAAAGGCCGGCCGGACCGGGGTGCAGCGCACGTATTCCGCGCAACCGGATGCCGGCTGAATAAAAAGCGCATAAAGTAACATTTAGCGCGCGCTTAAACGAAATTGCTGTAATCCTCCGGTGGCGTGGCGGTCAAGAGCGATGCGAGAACCGCGGGAGGAAGAGCTGCGTAAAACAGGGGCGGAAGAGGGGCTGCAAGAGGGTGGAGGCAGTGCATTAACATACCGATTTACATAATGCGTATAATTCGAGTAATTATGAAGGGAAATATACACAATTTAATATAATGGTGGATGTTTAGGGGCCGGTGCTATATCTGCCACGGGAGATCTCGGTGAACTGCCGCGAAACTGGACCCCTCTATGCTGCCCCCTTTTCTTTCCTTTGCTATCTTACGCGTATATAGGCGCGTTCATGCATATGCATACGCGTATACATGTAGCTCATCCTCGAAACGTCGATGATACCGATGGACAACGCCAGCAGCTGCGTTTTCAGACCGACGTGGTGCGTGAGCTCGAGGTTCTAAAGATTCCATCATCTGTGGGAATAGATAAGACAATTCGAGCGAATGGGGAAGATAGAGGGATCGATACTCGTCTAGATCGCCCGGGTTGCGACGGAAGTTCGATGCCGTGGATATGTGGCCTGTCGTTCGCGTACTTTCGTGTCGTTTCTTTCTGGATTACGCGTGGAAATTGGAGATACGATCGAGATACGAGTTTAACTCGAAAGACGAAATTTCAGGTTTATTTTTAACGCAACCAATTAGATCGTAAATCCCCGTGGAGCCTGTAATTCGAACTGAAAAACGCCTTTTCAAGTAGCATCCGAAATACCGAAAATCGTTTTGCATCCGAAATACAACGAATCACTGAGTCGGTCGTCCAGCGTGGAATCGATAAAAACGTTTAACGAGTAGCCTACAGAGCGAGAAAACGGCTCGAACAGTTCGATGTAAGATGTTTAGAGGCAGTTTCGTCCGCAGCGAGTAAATTGCCCGTTTCTGGCACAGTGAATTCTCCGAAAAGTGGCCCATTGCCGCTTAATGACGAGGCATCCTCGCGCTTCCCTTCTCTACCTACCCAGACATTGATGGATACCACTGCCAGTTCTCTAGAGTATTTTAATTTATGTCTTCACACGATAAATACGGATTTTCTTCCCTCGCCTTTTTCACTCCCTACGAGAACCTGCCTTCGTCGCGTTTCCAATCTGAATTTCCAATTTCTTCCCCTTTCAACTTTACTTCATTTTGTCACGCACGTTCGGCCATTATTTTCCTTCTTGCATTTGTTTACTTTGTTCGTTCGATTGGCGAACAAAAAGTTAAACGTGTAGAGGTAAATTAATCAGGCTGGTAATCCGATTCGTTCACTAGTCGCTGTTCACGCAGGGTAGTTGCCCGTAAAACTGCCAGGATTTTCAGTTAAATTAAACGAGGTCCCCGTGTTCGAAAAGTCTCGTCGTGGGATCGTGGCGGCGAAAGTGCACCGGACCCCACGCGAAGTACTAACGAGATAGTCGGTGTTTATCGGTCCCGTAGTCCAGCTCACGTATCCTCGGTCTCTCACTCCAATTAGCGCTACAGCCGGGGCTAATTGCTCGATATAAATCGCCGCGACTTAAAAAACTGGTCGAATAATTAGACGGAACGTCGCAGGTGCGCTGCCGCTTTATTATGCGCGTCTTCCCGAAGACGTTTGCCGCATTACCAGCTGTATCATTCTAACGACGCGTCGCGATCCGCGCGCATAATGAGAGAGGAGAGAACCCGCGTTGCTTTTTCCATCGTGAGCATGCGAACGCGAGCCGATTACACCGTTTCATGCTAATAGAGCCTATTAGGGAGCTCCGCTATCCGCATGACAATCCGTACGCTGCATAATCTAAATGTCAATCTCGACAGAGAAACCCACGACTATCATGACTTTTCGATCGATCGTATACAACGCCGGTGAATGGATCCTTTCGATCGCTGCTCGATATCGTCCGCCGACTTTGTCTCGTTTCGCGGCAGTAGTTCAGATAGACATCGACTTCTTTCGGTCGACATTCTGCGCTCTTGACTCGCGCCTACAGTTATTGTCTAGGCTAGCGATTATTCTTACTCTTTGATTTTTTTCATTTTTCGACAATTTGGATTTTGGATCTTCCAAGTTCGTATGCGTTTCAAATAAAAGCTTCTTAATCTGTCGGAGATTAATTTTTAACTCAAACACGATCCCCAGGGAATAGTATTGCGAATTTCCGATGATTTTAATTCGAGATACCATCTGAAATACCATTCCGTTTGAAAGATCATCCTTGATTTCTTCCTACAAATTCCTTCTCGTCCAGTCTTTGATATCTCAAGCAATTAGTACGCCGTGCATCAAAGGAAATATATAATTATGTATGCAAAACTTACAGTATTTAATTTAGCTTTCAAAGCCAACGATTGAAGAAACAGGGAATATCTGAGGAATGGATTTGCCGCTAAGAAGGCGGAGGTCCGCTCGACTCGTGGTAT
The DNA here is from genome assembly GCA_014737475.1 of Bombus confusus. NCBI lineage: Eukaryota > Metazoa > Arthropoda > Insecta > Hymenoptera > Apidae > Bombus > Bombus confusus. Next base: position 8,414,122 of record JACXIV010000002.1, on the reverse strand, counting down.
CTCTACGTCTATCTGAATAATAACGTGTACGACAACATGTCAAATTATTCAGAACTTGCGACGCACGCACACCTGTATGCGAGCAGAAATGGACGAGTGTGCACATAGTCGATGGGTGCACGGGGGCGTCGGTGTACGCGCGCGCCCGTTGGTTCGTGCGTGCGTGCGTGCGTTTGCTCCCGTGTCAACGTCGAAGAACGTCGACCAGGGGTGGCAGCGGCCCGACATGTGTTCGCGGTGGCGGTGGTTCTCGACAGCAGTTTTATAATTGCCAGGCTGGATATCGTGCCGGTCACCCGGCGAGATTCGCGAAACTCGCGTCGTTTCACCATGAGATCGACCGTTCCGAATATCTCCTCGTCCTGTCGGAGACGAATATGGATTCTCTGTGAGACGATTAATTCTTTTTTTCGTCTCTTCGTCTAAAAAGACGAGTCTTATTTTCATAAATATCCGTCTCTTCCCTTCTCTCGATGTATGCAAACACGTTAATGGTAGACATTGCACGTTTAAACGATATTTTAAGTAACAGAAGATTTGAGTTTGAATTATTCGTCTCTTCGCAATAGCACAAATGACTCTACCGCCTCTAGACAGTCCACATTCGCAACATCGATAGTATTTCCAACCTTCACACTCCTCTTATCGGAAAAATTTCTGGAAGAAATTAAAAATAATTGCCGCACCGATGCATCATCGTTACACGAAACGGAACAAGGAAAGCCCTTTCCATAGCGTACCTTAAAAACCACGGAACGCGGTCGAAAATAACTTACCGTGGCCTGGCCCGATCCTAAAGTTTCTCTATGTCGTCGCGAGGTCAGCTGAGTGACAATTAAATCACAGGTGTCGGTTGATCATGACGGATCGAGGCGGAATGGTGTCGTGCACGGCGTCGCACGCTTCTCTGCTTTGCCTTGGAAATTCCCTCGAACGTTTTCCACGCGATTGTTCCTCGACGATTTCGTGCATAGCAGCTACGCTATCATGCTCGTCGTAAAAAACGACGTTAATAACAGTTATATCGTATTTGCAGGCCGATACGCGATTGCCAGCTCGGCGTAACTTGATTGCTGGCTGTCAACGATCGTCCGACTGTATTCTCGATTATTATTCCACTCTGCGACAGCACCTCTTTCACCTCCTCGCACCCTCGTAACATCGACTAACGACATAGATCCCCGCCGCGCAAACGTTTAATCGCGACTACGCAAGTAGATTACGCGAACGTCTCTTTTAGATAAATAGAGACTCGATGTCTCTTGATGATGATTGCGTATTAATGTCTCGTTGCGTTTTCTGTTTCACGCTGTTCCACGCCCCGCCGCGCCGCTATGGACGTCTGCTCACGTGCTCCGATGGATCATCACAGTATGTAAGTACCTAATTGAACTTTATATTACCATCCGTGTGTTGTTTTAGTTTACAGTGTGCAATTGATGCGTTTGAAATGAATGTATACGATCACGAGGATCGAGCGATGCACCTGATACATCTAAATAACTTTTTCCAAGTATTCGATATTTTGTATGACAGCGCAGCGTTGATTAAGATTGCCCGATAAGATTAAATGAAATATCCATTTGCTTAATTCTTTTCGAAAGATCGTTAACATTTATACTCGACGGACTTATTACCAGCCCTTAACGTTACCCTCAACGACTTCTAATGTCTCGCACACACATCGAAACTGACGATCGTACAGGATCGTCAACGCGAATTACCAAAATTACCCCACGCGTATAAGTAGAATCTTCGAGCGCGAGTTCGCGCAGCTGGATCGTTTCGGCGTTTCCCGATCTCCCTGTAAAATTGTCCAATTACCAGTGATCAAGGGCGAATTTATCGATCGTAAATGATCGTACGCACGATCGTGCGTATACATGATAAGATCGCGTAAATCCAAGTGGATTTCGCGTGGTGGAATGAACGCGCGTTAAACTTCGGTTCCGATTTCCCGCGGAGCAGTTCCGTTTTTACGGGAATCGGGGGAAGCAACGGTTAGCTCCGGTAGGTTTCAATTACGCGGCCGTGTCGGCTTGTCTGATGTTGCTGCCGCCCTCATTATGTGGAATATGAGCTCGTGCTAGCTGTTCTCTCCCGCCCTCGGATGTCGGCTGCTACTCGTCGATCGATTCCCCGATTTCACGTTACCAGCCACCTGTACGCCCGTGAATCGCGATCGACCGTGCTCTGCCTCTCAATCATACTCTAGAACCAACGAAAACTCTTCCAATCCGTGAACCACCACGCTCGTCATTACCGATTTCGCTGCGTATCCATTTTAATCCCCGCCCAAAAGCAACTCCATCGAAATGCATTGCTTCCTAATTACCGGAAGTAGGCGAATCGTCTCGCTTCTGATGGCTTTGGGAATTTAGAACGAGGCATGTGGCGTTTGATTTGTAGTTTCGTTCAAAAGTACATGGTGTTGCCAAGCTGGTAGCTCTAGATTAGATAGGGTTGAAGAAGAAAAGGATAAAAAGAATGAAAAATATGCATACGGAAGTTCATCGGCGTTCGCATCAGCTTTCTCGTCACTATCGCCCATAGTGTTAACTTTACGCGCTGAACAAACTATCCAGAAGGCTGGATGGTATTTTTACTTGGATATTATAATACTTTGCTCTGAAATTTTGTACGATTACATTATATTTATAACATGACTTAATTGCAGAGTCAGACATTTCCTTCTACATTTTTGTACTTTTTTTTATCACCGATTTGGCTATATCGGTAAAAAATACATATTAGTTAAACACCGAGGACCTTGTTACGCTGAGATAAATAACGTTGCATTAAGCAACGGTCGGGAAGGCAATTTCGAATACCAGGAAGGACGATGTAAAAGAAATTAAATGAAATTAAACGAAGCTGTCGACGACTCCATTTGCCGGGTACCGAACGGAGGAATGATTACACGTTTCGGGATGAAAGTGACGACGCTCAATTTGCCAGCATTCCCGCGAGCGTATCTTTCGTTTCGTGTTATACCGGGAGACCGGGTTCGATCAAGTTTCTACGCGCGCGTCCCACCGCTACTAATAACGGAGCAAACGACCGGACTTGTTCCACGGTACTTAACTTCGCGGGACATTTCCTGGTAGCCGGGTACACTGAAGTTCGTGTATCGTCGCGCGTAACCTGTCATTATCAGGGATATTGCTTGTATAGCGACACGCATGCATTTGGAAACGTCTCGTCTGTATGTGATTTATTAATTCGAACGTTCGCTCGCGCCTAGCCGTCGCAGCATGGCTGATCACGTAGTTCGCCACGATCACTCTTCAAAAGCATTCGGTCGTTGTTAACAAGCACTTTGCTCGAGTAACGTTACTCGACTAAATTTCATTTGTCCCGTAGTCAGTAGCGAAGAAGATCGAGGATTTGTTCATACAGTCGCTTACTGGGAATTTACGATTGTTTATGCCAGCTTCTTCCGATAAATCAGCTCATGAACACTCGTCTTGAGCCAGGGTTAGTTACTGCGAGAGATTTTCAGTATTGCGTGAAAGTAACTGTAAAATTCTAGAACTTACGATTTCTTCCCGTAACGCAGTAGTATCGTTCATTAGAAGCTTCGCAAATAACAACTCTCGAGAAAGGAATATAAATCAGCGAGCAATCTTCGCAAGCCAGCCAATAATTCGCCAAGCGTGGGTGGCCAGAGGGCAGGTGGTTCGTTGGAGATCGGTGTATCCGGCAAAAACGATCGAAACCGCAGAATATCGGAGGCAGCCGAATCGCGGTGCCGGTATTGCGCTGGCCGCATTAAATACCGAGCCATTTACTACCGGACCGTTTTCCCGTATCGGCGCTAAACGTTCGTTGCCTAACAGCACGAGGAGGAAAGCGCATCGAACGGCCAGCTATAATACAAACGTTGCAGGAGAAACAGAGAAGGAGAAAATGAACGAGGCGAAGGGAGAGAGGGAGAGGCGGTCCTGGTGGAGCGCGAGGAACCGTGAACAATTATGGCCGATATGGTGGTGGCGGCGGTGGTAGCGCAGATAGATGGAAAGAGAAGGCGAACGAGAAATCGAACGAGAAGGAGAACGCATGGAACGCGGAGGACGGGCATGGGGCACCATGGATCCGCGGACTCTGCGGCCTGTGGTGCTGGCCGAGTACGTCGGGGCTTGGGGTTAATACGGTGGCCAGTGATGCACGACCGACGCAACGCTGCGGCTGGAGCGGCTGACCGCACGCCAGCTGCCCAACGCCGCTCGAGCTGCCCGCAAAAATCTGTAGCTGACCCCTCGCCGCGGCCGTGCTGTTGCACACAAACCCCTAACCCACGCCCTCGATAGCCCCACGCCACGCTTCTTCGCTTCGCGTTCTTCCGCGTGCACCGCCGTCCTTCTATCTTCCTTCTTTTCCCCCTACCGCACCGCTTCTTTCACCGGACCTTCGATTACTGGACGCGCGTCGATTCTAAACGCTGTCGAGCTCACCGGTAGTCTTGGAAATTGCCGCGAGATTAGCGTTTCGACGACCCGCGACTACCGTGCAGCTTATGCAAGCCGGAGGATAGCGTTTGATTAATTTAAACGGATGAACGCGAGATGTCTTCTTGCTCGTGGTGCGCGAGCATACTGCCCAAGGCTACGTTGGATGAGGTGCACCGCAATGGATATGCGTAGGTTGGTAGGCCGCGCTTTTTATGCCGTTTTATGAGTCGTAAATATTCGAGCAGACGTTCAGCAGCGTATAAAGAATATCGAACAATTACATCGGTTCGAGGGTATACAAACGTCTATATTTGAAAATGGAACTTCGATGGGCGTTCCGTTCTAAGAAATACCTTCTCCTCCTCTGTGCTGACACGTATAAGAAGCTCGAGTTTTGACAAGCTTGTCGTCCCTATTGAAACCGAGAAGTGCTAAAAACCACAACCATCTGTGTTCCATGTTCTCAAGTGTACAAGCTGTCACAAAATATGTGACTGATATTTTCATTCCAAGATAAATGACACAGGAATCGATTGACATGAAACATATTTCTAGCGTAAAGTAAAATCGTTTGTAACTTGAAAAGTGAGCGTCAAACGACATTTCTGTACGTGAACTTTTTCATCGTTTCGATGGTTAGAATCGATCTCGCAAATATCTCCCACATAGTTTGTATGAATCCTGTATGAATATCGTCGGAGACCCACTCTTCAAACTTCAAATTCGTCGATTCCGCAAGAATTTCCCTTCGTGTCGTTTCACGTTTCTATTCCATCCGGTAAACACCGAAGAATCCACCCGAGACACGAAAAATCGCGGCTAGAGCGTTCTTCCGCTCGGGTGCTGCGGTCTAGCGACAAGAAACGTCCGCTCCGTGGCGCGGTTCTTCCCTTGGGTGACAAGCGGCGGGCAGACGGGTAAAATTGATATTTCACGCACGTCTGCACGGCAGCAAGGTAATTGCGTTTAAACGGCGCGGTTGCGTATGCAACTGCTGCGCCCACCTGTGTCAGGCCGCGTCTAAATAATAGAATTCACGGCGCGCGCGTCTCTCCTGCGAGCGGAGAAGAAGAGAACGTGGTGTTCGATCGCGCGTCATCAGCCTCGTCATCTTGCTGGCCGACACGGAACCGTATGGCGACCGACTACTAATCAACCGACGTGATTCACGGACCTTCTTCGTTAAAAACGACGCGTCTCCGACTGCCTCCAAGCGAAAGTGTACTCTCGGTGATACAATCGATTTCCTGGCTTTTCGACTTTTGACTCACGGACCTCCCTTTCGTATGCAGCCACCGGTCGCGCGACTTTCTGCCCGCCCGGCTCGCACTTCCGAATCTTGTACGATGACTCGAGAATCTTAACGACCCACGACCTCCCCTGAAGTTTATTAACGTAGAACGATCGTGGTTCGTTTGGGAAATTTGAAAGTTTAATGTTTCAGGGGGCGGATTTTTATGAAAGTTTCTGGAAAACCAGAGAAGTTTAGTGTCGATGGGAATACATTTTTTCTATCTTAATTTCATGGTAATAGATTCTTTTAAAGCGAAGGCTACAGAGAGAAAAAAAGTTTTAAGGTTCGCTGTTAAAGGCATTGGACCACTTAGAGACACCATGACTTATGTTGAAATTTTTAAGTCTGCGATCTGCACAGGGTTAAAACAGACAGGTTTACCTTGAATTTTATTTCATGGCTAAAAGCATGTAGCTACAACTTCTCTGACGTTAAACTTCACGGCTACTTCGTGGATATAATGGGTCCTTTTATAAGAGTCATCTGGCATGTACATATACGCTGTAATATGTAAACTTTTCCTGGTGGGGATATTTTCCGCAATTTTTTTGATCACAAATTACCTGCGCGTTATTTCGCCGAGCGTGCGCTCGCGCACGTTACATTACAGCCACCAATTTACTTTTCTCGAGCGAGGGCGCCTATATCTTTTAATACGTTTCTCGTGGGAACGATTCTCACTCGCACGATGCACTTTACCGCGCGTAGGCTCGATCGAACCTCAGGGCCCGGACGCATCGCGGTAATTTAATTGACGCAAAGATTGCCACAAAAAGTTCATCTTTACATAATGGTTCTTTTCCTTTCCCAGCAAGACGAACGATCATCGACGTTTCCCATGGTGAGCGCGGCAACCCGCATTACCATGCACCACGATCACCCTTCGACTCGCCTAAATGTCGAGCCACGTTTTTTCCTTTTGTTCCTCCGTTTGTCCACCTGGAAGGTCGGGAATTTCTCTGAGACGTCATTCGAAAAAAAAAAAAAAGAAGATATTTCCATTTCCCAACCAGATTAGGTACTATAAAACTTAGACGCGTTTCTCTTTCGTCCATGGACGAATTCACCAACAAGTACACGGTTTACTTACCCGCGGAGGAAAGTTTGATCGATCCAAAAGGAAACTGGTACGAGCCGAGTACGCTCGGTTGGATTAGACCGGTATCTTGTAATCGTTCTGCTTTCGTTTTTCAGACAATCGGTGAAACGTTTGTCTTTCTTTGGCTGCGATCTTTTACCTTTCTTTCTGTGGTCTTCCTTATGGTCCTACGGTTATAGATCGCTGACTGGTCAGGGAAAATGGCTGCGATTGTCAAGAATCGGCTTCATTGTCGTCGATTGTCTCTTCGGTGACAACGATACCGGTCTTCGTTCTTGTTGCAAGAGGGATCGTTGCACGATCGCTCGTTTAACTGTCCCTGAAAACTGTGCACAACGATTGTGCTTGATCGTTATCTTTTGGGATCGTTGGACCGTCCTTCGGCTAGAGGTCTGTTTCCGGGCGCGCGCGACATTTATCCTCACGGTTCGCTCGAACGACGACAAAGCCTTGTCTCCGTGGTCGAGTAAGGGCCCTCTTCCTCTCTGCCTTCTGCAACCGAAATCCAATTTGCATGAACTGCAGCCAAAATGGACGAGGTAATTGGTACACAGGAGAGATTAGGGCTGCGCCAAGGCGACGGATGTCCGGGCACCGTTGCTGCCCCTAAATTCCGCCGTTTGCGGCGCCGCCGGCTTCTTCTAATTGCCACCGTTGGACGGTTTTCAATTAAAATTTGTGCCACCATGTCTCGTGATCTATGATCGCACCGCCAACCGCATAAAACGAATTGCTTCGCTCGACTTCGCTGAAATTACTTCTCAACCATTTTTAGGACTTTGCATTTGAATTCCAATCTTCAGGCTGTAATTTTTCACCGCGATAAGATTCCCTTAATACTTCGTTACTTTCCAATTCGTATTTGCGCATATGCTTATTTTCCAATGAAGCGTCTCTTTATCAGTCTGAGAAATCGAGAAGAAGACAAAGCAAATCATTCGAAGCGAGGAGGGAGACGCGTCCTCGCGGTTATGGCACGAAGAAACAGCGGAGAAAGATGAAGAAGAAGGACAAGAAGAAGAAGAGCTACGGGAAGAGCTACGACAGCGATGGTGGCGGCGGAGGAGGAAAGAAAGAGGATGAGGACGCTCACATAAATACGTACGCAACGCAAACAAAAACCCACAAAGGACCGCGCTCGCGGAAGATACGATCTTGCGGCATGCAGATACGAGCATACTAATCTCTCCGAGAAGCCTCTCCGAGGAAACCTTGTCCTTTTGTTGTATCCGTCTATGAAATATATTGGTGGTTGGCCCGACGTCCGACACGAGGGAACGATTCAATATCATTCCGACGCGCTGGATCTCCCGGTGTATTTTTCCGGGATCGCGTCGCCTCTAGATCATCGACCACGCCGCGTACTGGGAAATAGAAATATATACGAGCACCGGGAACGAAACAAAGGCCTGGCTTTTGCACGAGAATCCGTGGACACGCGAAATCATTTTTATCGGCCGGTCAAGTGATGGCCGGAGGTGCTTGCTCATAGGGATGATGCATGGTCAGGATAGTTTAACGTATGTCTGAGAGAGCCGATCGTACTTTACGCGAACGAAGCGTAGGTTTCTAGTTGGATATTTAAATTAATAACTGATCATTGTGCTGATAGAGTGCTAATGTTGCAAACATTGAAAATTTCCATAGGTACGTTTCACGATGTTAATGTCTCGTATTTACACCGAGTCCATAAAAAATGACTTGTTCATCCCACTTGCTACTACGATCTCGATCCACTTCTTAAACGAAACCCGATCGGTCCCCTGATTTGTTTCCTCGTCACGAATCGCATATTCAATATCCATTTTACGAACATGGCAAATTATCGATTCCACGGAAAGCCACGTCGTAGATCATTGGACCCGGCCGAACGCCGGACATAATTCGGTTCTTCTACGAGGTGTACGCGTCGTTCGATCCTCTGTCCAGGATCCAGCTAATTTCCAGCATTTGCATGCCGATACAAGGATAGGACGCCGGTGGCAGGCGGCAGTTTCAGTTTCGCCACGCCAATCCAATCATGTAAATCGGGGGTAGCATTATTAGTGGCGGCAATCGAACTCACTCTCCTAGGCCAATAGGAGGTGTGGTGTCGCGGAGGTGGAAGCAGGGCCCGATCCGAAACGAAGGGAGCACCGGCCGTCCAACTAATCCCGGGTTTACCTAATCGCTTACTCCCTTCCTCCTTCGTCTGTGCGCGATTCCGCTCGTTCGCAAAGCGGCTTACCCTTGCACCACAACCCCGTGAAACTCTCGTCGAGACACTAGAGAAATTCCGCATCTGCGATCGAGCAACGTTCGATTTTCCTCGATCGTTGACCTCCTCTTCGAGTACCGTAGCAACGGCTTTTTCAAGCTTGCCATTCGTTCGCGAATAAGTATTTTCACCAAATCTACGGCGGTACACGTTTCGAATAAATCGCCATCTTCGTCGTTCCGAGTTTGATTAATAACGTACCACCTTACTTGGCATCGGCCGAGGAATTCGTGAAGGACGATTGATCGTCGCGCGATGCGTCTTCCTTAGCGTCGACGATTCCCGTTGGTGACAACACGAGGTTAAGATACTTTAAAGGAAACCTTCCGACGTGAAGGAGAATCGGGCCAAAATTAGACAACTGCGATCGATGTTCTTGAGGTTCAAGCTGGTTCTTATTTGTTGATGTTGTTTGACCGCTTTATGGACAAACGACCAACGATCGCTCTTTTTAAAGGAGTTCTCGAGTAAGTTCATAAATATTCTTCAATCGCGCGATAATAATTTCTCTTACACCGACTTATCGTTAATGCATCTTCCGTCGCGAATGTCGCAACACTATCTCGAAGATATACCTATACCTATAGGATGATTTCAACTTCGTTTATCGAAAGCTTGCTAATCGAGAACAATTCTAAAGAGAGACTGGTTCGCTTTCAAGTGCAGCACTCTGTATCGAGGATTTCCACTGCTATCGCGTCGCTTGATATTCGATCTGATCACGGCCGGTTATCTGTCATCCAGCAGACGCGTGGTCGATGAAAGTACAAAGCGATTCGTTTGAAAAAACCCAGCTATATTTCCCAGACCTGATAAAAAAAACCGATCAAAAAAAGATTCACTGAACTTCGACGCGATAACAACGACGTCGTACGTTTACAAAACGGAACACAAAACAGCCGAAGAAAAAGAATTTCTCTAGCGAGGGAATTAACGAGGGAAACGAAGGGTAACGATGGGACCGAAGGGAAATATAATCAGCACGCGGCCGATAATTCCTGACAGCGAAAGAGGTAGAGCGGTGGCCGATCGAACGAAAACGTAAGCCGCGTAATCCCCTGTGAAATACCGCGCTGGATCCGAGAACTTTGCCGTACGCCCGAGGACATCGGGGACATCGATTATTCGCGGCAAACCGCTCGCGTTAATCGTTTAAACTCCGCTCGAAGAGGACGCACGCGGCGATCGTACCTCCGCCAGGTACGCGCCACGTGATCCAGCAAACCACTAGACACCAGGATTCGCTGCGGATATCGATACTCGTCCTAGAAGAATCTCGGCTCGTTGCCAGGCTATCAGGCTCCATTTCCTGCGGAACTCGATTCGAGATTAACAACACGCCGTAGTGTAGTCGATGGTTTTTAATGTTGGTGATAAGGCCAATAGTTAGTTACCTGTGTTTTCGTTTAGTGGAATCGTAATATATGTTTAAAGTTTTATAGAATTTAGGGAAGATTTAGAATTTATAGGTTTAGAGAATAGACATTAGTTCGAACAGAGAATATCGTGCGAATCGATCTTGTTAAAAGAATTGTGAAAATATTTCTGAATTTTAAGCCTGCTATTCTCCTCCTACCTCATATACGTGGGACGATTCGAAATGGATGTTACATTTCAATAGATCATTACTTACATCCTTAATGCTCATCGGCTCGATCAGTCAGCAATGTAGTAGATGGTCAAGGCCTAGAAACAGGTTGTTCCTGGCACCGCAAATAGGTCAGCCAGTATCCAGAACAGCGAGCATCTTCCTGCGACAAACGGTACCGATCCTCGACTTCCGGTCTCCCACGGTTGCACGTGTAAGACACTGCGCAATTTCCATATTTGCTCTCTAGTCATCCATTTGGCGAAATCGTTGCCGGTCGATGCTCGCCGAAGCGAGTCAACGTTTTCAAGTTAATGGACGCGGCTGATGGCGATATCTTGTCGCGTCGCGGCTCAAAGAAGCCACCTGCGACACGCCGAGGACACCGCCAAGCAACGATTTCTACCTGCAATTGTATTTCGCCTTATACGCTTGCCTAATTACGTAACGGATGTTGATAGTATTTTTTTTTTTTTTTGGTCGGTGGTCGAGTCGGTTTCCTCTGCCAATTAGTTAAGATTTACTCGGCAACTTTTTCCGATATTTTTCAGAATGATATAACTTTCCCCTCCCGAATTTCCAAAAGATGATCGTTTATTCCTTGGGAGGGCCGCGAACAATGCTGAGAAATTACAAAATGAAGGTAGATATTTTGCAATCGTTCCTGCGGAACTGTGATAGGTATAACTGGATTAAGAACTTTGCAATTCTTCTTCGTTCCTTAAAATGTTGATGCATCGAGCATAATCGTTAAAGCGAAGCGAACTTCGGACACCAGAATCGATGGATAAATCACCTCAGACCAGGCTAAGTGTGTTGTTCCTAGGATTGAATATTATAGCGAGAATAATAGCAAGAAGCAGTATCGCGCTATCTCGACCGGCGATCGATGGGGGAATTAAAGAGTCGGCAGCGGGATAAAAATCTCGTAGCGCAGTCACAGCTCGTTTGAGCGGATGCCTCAAGTGATTTCGGTTACACCTCGTTTGCACGATCCGGCGTTGTACGGCTCTTATTATTTCCTTGATCTAGGAAGCAGTGTTTCAATCGCGCCGACGGATTGAAATTGCAGGCTCGATGGCGCTGGATAACATTGTGATCGTGATGTAAAAGAGAACGCTGGTATCGGTCCGGAGTGGCCAGCGGGAGCTGTTGAACAATCGAGTGTCCCATTTTCAGCAATCAGTGCGTATCGTTCCTTCGGTCGTCCGAGGTGAACGGTTTGCCAGGAGCTGTTGTGGATGTTGTTGAAAATATTTCAGAATACGTATCCAGTTACGTTCGAATCGTTGCTACACATTGTTCTAATATCTTTTAATTGGTAACCGAGTCATAAGGAATGATGTATGATCATTTTCATGAATATCCCAATGCTGATATCTATGTAGGAAATTCCTCGATAATCTTTGCATACGATTTTTTTTATTGGTTACAATAGTTATGTCGATCATAATAGACGAACGTTATTCGATCTTCGTAAAAACGTATGTATCCTAAACTATTATTTGTCGACAACGCATTCAGACTGCGTTACATTGCCTCTCATTGTTCGCCGTTTGCTAATGCTTCAATGATAACGAATATTAGCTTCGAAGTTATTAATCATTCGTATGCACGCAAGATATCGATTGAATCGGACAGCAGCGTAAACACCTAGAGCTAAACGGCGTTAAATATTACCTTAGCTCGTCAGAATATATCCAGATACGAGCGAAACGCGGAGATTTCTCAGATATACGAACGGACAAAAGTGAATTTCCTTTTTTCTGCATCTGCTCCATGGATCTACATAGCTACGGATTGTGGCCTGGGTCGTGTTTACTTGGCGTGCAGCTGGAATTACGAGTGAAAAGAACGGTCTAACAAGAAGGGGCCGAATAAATCATAAAGCACGGCTCTTCCGCGCTATGCTAATGACACCTCCTGTATCCTGTATATCCTTGGCGCGAGCCGCGAAAGTTCCTAGTGGCACGCCACGCGGCGTTTGTTCTTCTTTTTACGGGACTCCCGGCAACACACCTCCTTGACGCAATTGCAGGAAATAAAACACTCTTACCCGGACGTTTCCCCCGCATTCACCGAGCGAACAACAGCCACGAGAGGACCGCGACGCAACAACACCCGTACTCGGCCGTGTAACGAGCACCTCGGCGCGAGGAAGAAATATCGTCCCCCGGTCCGTTTTTCTTCAATCTCGCCAAATATACAGCGCCGATTAATCGTGTCGGTGCTGCTTTCGCTTACGGCTTATACGATCCTGTTGTTTTATGGTCGTGACCCTTAGACTAGTAAAAAAAAATTAATTGAAATATTTCTGATATCGCTTCATTTCCTGATTTCTTTCGCTACAGTTAACGAAATTAACTTTACTCCTTGCTACGATACGTCTGAATCGCCTAAAAAATGCAACGAATCTCTTGTAACAATTAAGTAGCTTCAAAATGACTTGCACCACTGTCTCAGCCTATAATATCGTACAACCCTGTTGTCGAGGTATAGTTCTGCGTATTGTCCACGCTTCTCATCCGCGATCAGCCGATTCAGACAGCTTCGACACTGGCGTCAATGCGGCGAGTTCCGTCGTAGAAAGGGGAATTCGTGACTAATAGATCCGATCGAAGCTCTAGCCGATACACGGCGGGCATAGACGCAACGAGGCTGATCAACAGGCGAGGACACGCGCCATCGAGCACGCGCCGATAGATCTGACATCTCGACGCCCGACGCCGTACACGTGACCGGAGGCTCGTTACCTCTCCTCTCCTTTCTTTCTTTCTTCCTTCCTTCCTTAACCGCCGGCGACTCCGTTCGTTCCTCCACCTTCCCGTCGGAAGACACGCGCCCGACGTCTCCCTCGATTTCCCGGAATCGACTTTCGAGAGATCGAATCGCCGCCAGGATCGGGACGACCCACCGCGAGCGGCCACGAGTTCGAGGAGAGGTTCGGTCGCCGAACCGGCTTCCTGCCCCCGCTCGAATCTCGATGTCGAGATGAACGCCGCAGTTAAGAGCCGTCCTCGCTTCGCCGGAATCTGTTTATCCTGCCCGATTCCGGGGAAACAAAGACGTCTCTACGAGCCGATTATTCGCGGCAGAGTCTGTTAAGCCGCAGCTCAGATCCCTCTCCTACTTCGTCAATTTGTATCTTGATCGGTCGCGATCTACTCTATGCGTTATGCATCCTGATACGTGCCCGATATTTCTCTGAAGGATCTTGCAAGGGAGCCGAAGAAATTCGCAGAAACGGTTGTCCCAAAGCGATGTTGCTTCAGATATGCAGATATTTCTGCATTTTGATAATTCTTTTTATGGACGGGATTTATATCGTCGAACTGTTCTCTTGGTAACTTCGTATGGATCCTGGTGATCTTACACGCAGCGCTAGAAAATTATCTACGAACAAATATTATAGATGGATCTTCGATGAATACATTTGGATGGAGATATTTTTACTTCCAATGCAATTACACGAATGTTCAGAAACCACAAACGCTCCTCTTCTTATAATTTCGACGTCTTTTGCCTGTTGCGAAGTCTCGCATTCGACTGTCGCGAGCGAACAATTTGAGCTTCCGAGTATCATGTTGATATGGAAGTGCTCGATCGCGGCGATTGTAGCGGTTTAATCAGCGCGCCACGAATTGACGTAGCCGGACTTGGAGAAGGTCGCGGGTGCGAGGCGCGACGAAGGCAAAAATTTGGGCCGGGATCGGGCGCGGATTTTAAGGGGCAGTCCGCATACCAGGCAGCGACAGAGTCCCACGGGAGCAAAAGGGAGGAAAGGGCCACGCTGAGGAGACGGCCACTAAATATTGTGTTCGCGCAGAGAATACAGCTCTCGGGACACGTGTAAGCGGGGCCGCGGGATTCCGTATGAGCAGATCGGCCCGCCGATTATACGCTAATTCAACGCAAATTCCTTCCCGGAGATATCTGTATCGCTCGCATACATCAGAGCCCGCGGTAGCTGGCTGCCGTTGTTGCTGCTGCTGCTGCTGCTGCTGCTGCTGCTGCTGCTGCACAGGCCTTCTCCGTGCCGCTCGCCGTGCCTTCGAGCGTCCGCAGTCTCCGGTTAGCTTAATCAGTACCCACGAGGAGACAACTATATACCCACGGCTACATAGTTTTCGTGCACATGTGGTGTACACACATCGACCGTGGGTACACCAGGGACCCACGAAAACCGGCGACTCTGTCGTGCCGCTACCGGTGCAACCGGTCAGCCAGCGGAAACCGCCGGGATGTACTAATTAATCCAGACGGAGATTTGATTATGATATCGGCAAAGGATGTCCGGAGCTATTCGTCGAGACGGTGTTTGGACTCTTGCGAATCGAACGTTCGATCGGAATGCTTTTGCAAAGATCAGAGGGGCTAAGATGCTGGCTGGTATCGCGTGTCAGATGCACAAGTTCTAATTCACTTGATATTAACTACTGTATACTATGTTGAAAATCGTTCTACCATTAATGGCCATCGACGAGCTTCTCCCATCGTCGTGATTCAATCTCGAGACCATTCCCATCTCTAACAACTGACCCTAAACGCTCAGTCTACCGAAACGACATACGAAACGTCCCCTACAATTAACAACGCATTAATCCTGTCATTAATCCGGCAAACAAAGCTACATAAGGCAAAAACGTGGCACGAGCTGGCGGAAGATGATGGAACAAAGGGGAGCGCAAATCGCTTGCCAGACCTAGAAGAGAGGGTCAGGATCGACGGTGAATGTTCTCACGCATGACGAAGGCAGCCGGCCAAGGGATTTCCAAGTCAGGAATCGCCGGTAAAGAGCGCGAAGACGACGGCTACCGTGTATATAGGTATGGCGCGCGGTGGTCAACGAAGGTCCAGGGCAGAGGACCGAAGATATATCACGTTGTCGGCCGACATACCATTCTTTCGCGGCAGCCGACACAGTGTGTGCGCGTAGCATTCACAAATTAAGGAGCGCCAAAGTCCACGAGACGGCGTAGGTATGGCGCTATCGCGCTTCATAAAACTTCGTTAGCAGGCTGCAAGTAGACGGCCGACGCGGTATATACGCGCTCGTAGAGAAACCCGCGCTGATGGCCCCTCTCTCACGGCCGAGAGCTGCGGGGCTACCGTAAAAATTCATTTTGTTTCCCCGGCCGTGTAATTTCTCCCGGATTCTTGCATCTTTCGCGCCGGACCGTATTAGGCGGTACCGTGTTCGCCACTGGTCCTCGCGTTCTCGCTTCTCCACCGCTGATCACGCTCGTCTGTCGTCTGGTTTGCGATCCTAATCTTGATTAGCACTCCGCACGCTCCTTTATACTCCGCGTAAACGAGATTCATTGTGCCGTCTTCCTCGAATCTGTGCTGCTGCAGGCGATGTCGCGCGTTGTTCACAGGGTGGTTGAGTTTGTTACGTTAAGGGGATGACGATATTTTGCTTTTCCTGTCGTTACTTGGTTACACGATATTCAGTGAAAGAGGACAGAGGAGATAGCTATTACGAAGTGTTAATAATCCGGATTTTCGTTTTATTTACACCGATGACGGTTAACTGAGCCTTGGAATCGCGTTTGACTATATATCGGTGAAAGTTTAATTTTAGATAACTCCTAGTATTTTCCTCTCGCTGCGAGTTATACATTTCCATAATTAGATCGAATAACTGGTAAAAATAACAACAGCGAAGTAACAAAGCATATTCGCTTGCCTCCTCCTTGAACTTGAAATCTTCGAGAGCGTTTAAATTACACAGTGGTGTCCTTCCTAAATCAATTCACGGTTTAACGAACCAAAGCAAAGATTACTCTCCGGTATCCAGCAGACTGCGCATCCGCGTTTACCGCGCTGCTACGATTTCGATTTCGATCAGGCAGTTCTTGGTCCTCGCGGTCGCTGTCTGAGCAACGGTATTGGCGCCACGTGCCTCTAATATCAAACTGGAGGTCGTATATCCTCTCGGTGCGTCGCTCGTTAATTTGCCGTGGAGGCAGCGCATATAGGGCTAGTGGGCGCACAAGGTGCACCCCACACGTGGCTGCACGGACGACGCGGTCACCCACACGCTCTCACGAACAGACGTAGAGCATAGGGTGACGCTGGTCGTGGCAGCGCAACGGTGGCCACGTAAAGCCACACACACAGCCACATCGGGTAAATAGGCATACACGAAAGAGCGCGCGCGTGGTTCTCGTCATTAGGTACGTAGCCTCGTTAGGATGAGTTTTTCCGCCGCTAATGAGGTGGCCTGCAAGTTGTCTCTGGTACCGGTGCAGACGGTCCAGCCGCGGTAGTGGCTCTCTCCGTGTGGATCAGGTGGACGTCCGGCTTTCTATGACGGCAGCGTGCGAATCTGGAGACCCGGACACTATTTTTAATCTACCCCCGGGACGCGGACTTGACGGAATTAAAATACATGTCCCCGGGAGCACCGCGAACGCTTGCTTATATCCCCGACGCGGATCGTATATTTCTCTCTTAGCGAACCAGCCACCCTACGCTGGACCGCGCGGAATAATCCAGCTTCTTCCTGGTTGTTTTGCCAACGAACATCTTCTTTCTTTTTCTCTTTTTCCTTTGTTTTTCCTTTTTTCTTCTTCTCTTCTTCTCTTCTTCTCTTTGCTTGAAGTTTATTATATCCCTTACGGAGAAAAAACTGCTGGAAACTGTTAAAAAATATAATTCCGATACCACGGATTGCGAGTATTTCTCCAGTAACTATTTGGATCCGCTATTAGTTCCAGCACTACTAGTCTCGGTAATTCACCAGCTGTAATTCATTACTGACTATTGATCAGTACTAAGCTCTCAGTAGTACAACCACCAGAATCTAGTAGCGCATTACTCAGAATCAGTACTATATTACTGGTCAATCAGTGATATCTACAGGAGATGCTTTCGAAGCTTTCGTGTTTTCGTTCGTGGTAGATTTTTTTTTTTTTTTAAGGCGAATGGCGTCAAAGATTATACGGATATTTTTATGCGAGAATCGCTGGAAACAATCCAGTCTGGTTATTCGCGAAGTAGCTTTGTTATCTTCCGTATACGTTTAACGGAAGCGCTAAATGCTTAGCGACCATCGACAAGGCCATGCGATCGTCGTGATACCGCGAGGTACCACGCGACAGCGACATTTAAGCGCGGTCGGACGAATGGCGCGCGCGTGTCTGCGCGTTTTTGCGAGACCTGCCCGCGGCCATTAAATTTACGAGCCGTCACGGCTAACTTGCAAAGAATAATAACGTATATGCTCGAAATAATCCGCTGGTCGGAATAACCCGCTATATGGAAATAGCCGGGCATTTGAACGGCTCGATGTCAAAGCAAGCCAGCCCGGATATAACTCAACGCTTAAACGAGACCGCGTTCGCTTCAACCGCTCGTAGACGCGTGCTGTTTTGGATTTAAAAACGCGCTCTTTACATTTTACTCGCGGTTTATTTCTAACTCTCTCGCTTTTTGTCCAGCGTGCCACTCATAGCGTAAACGGACGATTTAAACGAAATTTGCGAAAAACGTTCCCCCGACTTCTTGTTTCGGCCCTGAATTCCATCCCCGGAAATTCTCTAACCGTTCGTACGGCATCATCCTCTTGCAAGTTAATCGAAGGAACGTCGCCGATCGCACCATCTCTCCGTCTCATTTTACACATGCTACGGTTCGTAAATGAGCGAGCCTCTCACGAGTCAAACTGATCGACTCCACTCGTCGACAATATCATAATTTTCTTACATAAGCGCACGCTTAATACTGAATTCTCAAGAAATAAACGAGATAGTTCCATAAGTTCGTTTTAGTCTCAAGAAAATGAGATAAATAACAGTAAATTATTTTCCACCGGTCATCATTCTCATCGCAATTATCATTAAATTTTCCACCGAGCGATATCGTCGATCTGAATCGCAGCCAAGAATCCAGCGGTCCGTGCCAGTTCCGGTGGAGGATTTTTTCGCCTCGACATCCACGCGGAGTAATTCGAGCCCGGACGACGATTCTAGAGATGTTCGGGTCTTCGCGAGTCGAGTTTCGTCGCACCGTGTCCTTCCCTCTCTCGTGAGCTCGCGCCCGGTGATCGACTGCCCTCGAAGTGCTCCACCTCATTCTACTCTCGAGTGCTGTCCGACGTCGCCATTCATCCAGCTCGTTCCGGTCGACGTGGCCGGGAGCCGTTGCTTAATTCGCGAATATTTCACCGGGGCCCCGCGGGCTGAAAATACGCTACAGCTGGTCGCGTCGTGTCTACAACCGGGCCACCGTCGCGATTTTTCCGAAATATTCGCGACGTGGCCCGTAAATTTCCGTCGTTGGCGTATTTTTACGTTCACCCCGTTTTACGTTCATCCTCCTTCACCGCTGTCTCTCCATTTCCTAATCGTTTTGTCTCGTCTCTCTGCGAGTATAATCCGCGCGCAGAGTTATTTTATTTCGCAGTACGAGTAGATTGTACGATCTATTATCTCATGTTGTTGATGATGTTGCAGACGGCGTTGCACTGGGCGGCCAAGCACGGCGACGAGAACATCGTGAAGCTGATCGCGGGTACCTACAAGGATTATATCAAGAGCGTCAATGAGACTTCGGTGAGTTCTTCGGTAGCGACATGTGGTTTACGATCTTTGATTCTCTAAGCGGAGAAAAATTCTAGACGGATTGAAATTTCTGTTGGGTGTCTTAGATTTTACGTTTCTGTTGAGATAAATGACGCGAAGGTTTGATGTAAATTTTGTCTCTAATGCGGTTCGTCTCTAAGCTTCAGAGTTCATTTGAAATTCGTACAATGTGCTGCTCGCCCGTTTCATCGCGTCAGATGCTTAGATCAGATCATAAAGGCTCCCCGACAGTATATCTTTTTTTAAGATATATTATGCAAAGGTGGGCGTATAAGAAGTCCGTATGGATTTTTTAGTACCGTACAGTGTCATCGCGAATAAGCTTACGATCTATAGAATGCCTATTCGATACTTATATACCTACTAACTCGGCAAATATTTTAAGTCTTATCGCATCTACGCCATCGATTATCGGTTCTAATCTTGTCTTCTCCTATTTCCGGATACTCTGCCAATCTGCGGTCCACAGAACGGGGTAAGTCTTACCGACTTTTCAATTTTAATTCGTTGCGAACATTCCACATACCAGAATCTGATCAGCTAAAACAAGCAACAAGGATCAGTGCACGATGGAGAACGTTAAAGGAAAAGTAATAAACTGTCTCCTTAACCTTGCGCAATCTAAATCCATCCACGTCTCTCGCCACCTGACGCGAGTGTTTCGAGCAGCGCGTGGCGCAAATAATAACAACGCCGAGCGGGGAGGTAAAAAGGACGAGATCGATAAAGAGAAAAACGAGGCAAGGCTGGCTGAGAATAAATCGCGAGCAGAATATCGCTCTGGAATCTACCGTGATCTGTAAGTGGCCGGCGTGCGAAAGGAGCGTAGGACGCGCATTTAAGCGGGTTGCGAGCGCCGCGCGTCTCTTCGTGCCGGCAGAAAGGCGCGGAGTTTGTCCCCGTGGCAGAAAGGAAGGAAAGAGAGGGAAAGGTAGGCGCAGCGCACAGAGAGAAGGCTGCAGATAGGATCGGATGTGTGTGGTCCGCCGCTTTGCTCTTTATAAGACTTATATAAGGCGGAGCGCCCTTCGCGGGGCAAAGAAGGAGGGCAGGAAAGAGACGAACCCACGGAGAAAACGAGAGAAAGAACGAGAAAGAGGAGAGAAGGTTGCTCGTTAGCGGCTCGCGACAAACACCGCTGAACTACCGCGCACGTTCTAGTTGAACAGACCGATGAAGATAGAAATATGTAACAACTATGTACAGCGAAAAAGATGTAATGGAATTCATCGAAATTCAATTTACAGGTAATGGGAGCCTTTAGACCGACTAGAATATTTTATAGGTTTATCGCAAGGAAACGGTTACGTGCTGCGCAAGGTTCTTCCCATTCCCTCTCTCCCCTTCCTCTTCGCGAAGAGCCTCAATTAAGCCGATTAGCGGCGTAATGGTTGCAGATCGCATCTAATCGCGATCATATTCGTTCGACAATGAATCTTTCGAAGTTCCGTAGCACGTTCGCGCATCCGCCTGCTCGTTACCTGATACGCTCGTTTATTTTCCCGTCATCGAGTCTCGTGTTTCTCGTTTCGAAATTTTACGAAATTCTCCTCAAAGCTTGCAAATTAAGGAAATTATTTCGAGTTCACAGATAGTCTCGTGCGGATAATTGACAGCATTGATAGAATTTTCTGAAATCAAAGATTTTATAAGCTGTATCAATTTCCTCGCGGACCTCTC
The DNA here is from genome assembly GCA_014737475.1 of Bombus confusus. Taxonomy (NCBI): domain Eukaryota; kingdom Metazoa; phylum Arthropoda; class Insecta; order Hymenoptera; family Apidae; genus Bombus; species Bombus confusus. Next base: position 8,393,165 of record JACXIV010000002.1, on the reverse strand, counting down.
GATAGCGATAGACAACGGGAGAAGCAAGGAGAATCCTTGGAACGTAGGTTCGATTCTTTTAAAAGACCAGCCGTGTCCGCCGAAGTACGCCAGCTTCTCTGTTTTCAGGGATTAGTGCTCGATTTAATAAATACGCGTGTATTCGTGTAGGTACCAACAACGTCGGCCCAGGCTAATCCACTCCGGAATGGATCCATTCTCTATCCGGCCAGCTCTTTTTTCCTTCCAGCAGCGGCTTTAGCGGCAGACGGTGAATCGTGTCGCACGGCGTAATCTGTCACAGCCACCACTCTCGCCGTAGTTTTCTGCGGCTTATCCCAGCGGCCGCCTCGCCCGCTTAATGCTCCGGCAAATGAAAAAGAGGGAAAACCGTGGGGAACCGACGACGAGTCTCTCCGGCCGCCTCGCTGCACTCTTAAGTCGCGTATCCTTCTCGTCGCGATTCCGCGCTGTGTAATATCCTACCCATCTTCTGCTCTAAGTGTTTCGAATCAAAGCAACTGTGCTTCTTCGTCGTTTTAGTGTACCAGGAATTTTCTATTTCTCTTAGAGAGATTGGAGCAGGGCGATTGCTACGAGGAACTTTGCTCGAGACCAAAGTAAAAGAAGTTAAATTTTAATAAACTTCGCAGGCGTCTGTTCTCTAAACTTCTCTGTTTGGACACTTAAGCACTCGTCGTCTAAACTCTGAAGTATCCTACATTTCTTAGATTTATCTTCCAACGATTTCGTATTACACGAATAATAATTCAAAGATCAAAAGTCTGACATTCGCATATATCGATCCAAATCTCTGCAAAAGGTAACTTCTAGCCCTCATACATCAAAGAACACAGAAACTTTTTAATAGACCAAACTCGTCGTAACGACCACTTTAATTCCTTCTTCGACTGGTCGTTTTTTGGCATAGTGTCTTATCTGGTGACGTATATATCGGGTGAAATTCGTGAAGACATTTCTTCTCGCGATTGACCGAACGTCGAACGTTAGACGTTGCCGGCGATGTTACGTGGCGCACGGCGGATCGGAGTCACGAGCGTAATCTGTCACCGGTACCGCTTCCAGCGCAGTTTTCTACGGCTTATCGCGGCATCGGCTCGCATTTAATCCCCGCAAAAAACCGTGCCCGTTCCCCACGGGGACCGTAAGCCGCCCGTGTGGCGCCTGCATCCTTGCAGGCGTACGACAGCCAACGACAATGGCGATCCCACTGGTAGACCTTCGAGACACCGGCGGAATCTGTCGCGTACACCGGGTGACCCATTTCGAACGCATCCTGTAAAACCCCGAGACCGAAGATCATATAGAGGAGTGGACTACTTTTGTTAAAGGAAAGAGACGCAGAGAAATCTTAACGATGAACGTCGTCGCGAGTGACCAGGATTGATCATCCAAATGATCTTCGCACGCGAATCTTTCTTCTGTTTTTAGCAATCTTGGACATTAGATAAAAATACATGTTCTTCTTTGAGTGTTATTAGCGAAGCTCGAGAGTTATTTAGTAGTAGATTTACACCGAATTTTATTAATACATTTGTTGCAACATGCGATCATTATGATGTATGAGAAACTTCCGATTCAGAAAGCATCGTCGCATCAGTTGCGATGGAAGATTCGTAATCGAGCCTCGTTCGTCGATTTGTTCAACTGTACAGCAAGATCATCTTAACTCAGGTACTACTGGCTTCCGTGAAGGGATCTTTAAGAAATCATCCGTCGATGTTTGCGACCTTGTAACATTTTCCCTGAAAATTAACTCAGGAAAACCAAGAAGTCGAGGACTAGAGAATGGAGCTACCTGAGGGGCAGGCTGGAACAGAAGTTCCAGCCGGCGGGAACAGAAAGGCGAGGAAAAAAGGTTGAATCCGCGTTATAGGAACCAATATTCGAGGGTGTCGAAATACAAAATGTCGGAATCTCGGCCGTCCGGGGCGGGCCGTTATGATTTAGCTGCTCGTAAAGGCGGCTCGATGTAGGAAAATATTAAAATTGAAAATCCTCAACGGTGATATACGCGTGCGTGATATTGGTGGCCGGCAGCTGTCCCGCTCTCGAAGATTGCCGTTGAAGAAGGACGACGACACTCTGCCTAGCGCGAGAGGACGCGCAGACACACGAGTCCAGGAACGCGAAAAGAAATCTTTTGGAGTAACCGAGACGAGACGAGAGGGTTGGAAAGCGAAGGTGGAGATCGTGGGGTAGAAAAGGGGCCTGGTGACGACGCGATATTGTCTCGAGGCTCGGTGACTCCGCGTGTCGGGACAATGCTACTTTAAAATATCGTCGAAAGTATAAAGAGGAGAGGGAAGGGTGAGCCACTGTGCGCGTATACGCGAACGAACGAAATAGAAAAGGGTGAGAGAGTGAGCATGCGTGAAGGCAGAGGGTGTCGTGCCACTTGTCGCGAGGACACACGTGTCGCACGCTATTGGAGTCGGGGAAAAAGGGTGACTCCGACGACGAGTTACCCCATACGTGCCATTTTCTATTCCTGGCGTCGTTGTAACGCGCGGCCTTTCGCCCACCTATACGCGGGGACTTTAAAGTGAAATAAATTAGAGCCGGCGCCCACCGAATAACTCTCTGCCTCTCTCTTTTTCTCCCTCGTCCAGCCGGCTCCGACCCCTTTCGAAAACCTCTGCACCCCCGAGGGTTGCAGCTCTCGCCTCGGAAACGGCGTTCGCCTATGATCGCGGTTTCGACGCATTTGTCACTGCGTTTATTGCGCAATGCGATATTGAGAGAGATATAGCGTATATACAGGGAGGCTGTTTATGGTGGCGCGTTCGGCAGTCGATTCAATTTTTTAGTCGTCTCGTTCAGCTTGTAACTTGAAAACATCGCTCCTCGCGTTGTCGACGTTGCAACTGGTGTTCGCTTTATCGAATGGTTCGAGCGAAGTTTTCGCAGTTTATTTTAACCGCTGACTCTGTATGGACGCAGAATGGTTTATACGGGTTTCCAAATTGTCTGAAATCGTTGCTGGATATTAGTCGCGGCCCTATTTCAGTGGAAAATCTTCGAAGTTTAAACGACGCTAAATTGCACGATGACGATTTAAGTCTTGTTTCGAAGTTATACGAGAGGCTGTGCGTACGGAGATCCGTTGCATCGTCTACGCAATTCTTACGGATCGTCCGCGTTTTCACTTCCACCGGATAATGACCGGTGCACGCACACAATTACGCGCAATTTGTCGCACTTATCGAAGGGTATATCGTGAACGGCCGGTACGTGCTCGTAGCTCGCTTTCGTGAGTACCGGTTCACCAAGACACCGTCGCCAGTTTGCACTTTGCATACGATATTTCAAGGTCGCGCAATTTTTATCCCCGCCACGACTGACGCGATCGATCTTTCTTCCACCGATGAGAAATTCTTTCAACCTGCACCTCGTCCGCGTGACATGTTTTCCTTTACCCAAATTGTGATTAAGCCCCTCTTTTATAATAATCGTTGCGTCCCAATAACTATAAGACTATAAAGCTGAAAGTGTCACGGTTATCTTCTGTCCGTGATTCTAGCCGTAATAACGTCGCAGCGCCAATCACACTACTTGTACTCTTTTTTCTTTCGTGGCTCGATTTATCCGACTATGCATATATATCACTCGGTCTCAACGACTCCGTCAATAGATCTTGGAATATAATCGTCGTTAAGATCGTCGATTAACCGCAATATCTTCATAGGAATCTGCTGCGATTTTCGAATTTGTATATTTCAATGCTGATCTCGCAGTAGCAGACGAAACAGATTTGTAATATTTTAAGAGGATGTTCAACGTAACATTAGAATAAACCCGATATATTTTAATGTTGACACAGACACAGTGGAGTAAAACATGGCGGAGAAACGAAAAGCTTTCTTCAATTTCGAGGTAGATAGGACAAAAAGAGTGAAGAGGACGGCATAGAAACAAGGTTAGCGCACAAGGTTTAAGATGCTGGGCCGTTTTGGTCAGACCGAAAGTTGCCTCCAACGTACATCCACCTTCCCGTTTTCCTCGCAGGTACTTTCTCGGTTCGTGGCCACGCAGTCCGCCTGCTAAATTATTCAAAAGATCGGAATCTTAAGGGCGAGCTGCTGAATTATTAATTTATAGGCGTTATTGGGTGCGTGTGCGGCTATCTCGATACCTGCACGCATTAGTCAAACGGGTCGTGGCGATCGGGCCAGTCGGCTACGCGTCGATCTTCGAGCTGGTATTGTTGATATCTTTGTAAAGGCGAAGAAGCGGATCAAAAGTGGCAGCTGTTTCCTGCGCGACCGAGGAAAAGCGGTCCCTCTTTCACCTGCCGCCCTCCGCGCGATACTAATTGCCAGATAACGTCCTTCCGATGTTTCATCCACCGCGACACGATTTCGTGTACCATCGATTCCGCGCTACGCGCCATTTCACGCTCGTACAACGTCGTCCGTATGTGCTCCAGCGTTTTCAGCCTAGCGAAAATATTTCACATACGTTTCGAATGGAACACTTCGAGCTGATTTTCTCCTCTGATCTCATCCCAGAGACTACCGTATACGATTACTGGATATCAGTGAACGTGTGGATTTACGCGATACGTATTAGCTTAACTTCGGGAAATGGTTACTAATTGGTAATTTTAATTTTCACGCGAGTAAAACGGTGTATTCGCTGTAACTGTTATTTTGTGCATATAACGTGCAAAATTGCGCCAGGTGTCCGAATACTTGTGGACTGTAGTGTACGCGTACTCCTTTTATTCCCGTTGCACCTTTTCTTCGCGCGTTGTGTCGCGTCGCGACGCACGAGGGTGCGAAAGACGTTTATTCGGTATCGTTTGCATCGTAATTGCCTGTCGCGCGTGTATCGGGATATGCTGATACTGTTGCAGAGCAGGGACATGGAAGAACATGTTATTAGAGCACGATGAGGGATTACTTTGTCATGGGACGAGTGGTATAATCCTTGTGACGGACGCGATAGTCGCTTTTGTTCCACCTTTCCTTTCATTCTCTCTTCGATGGTAATGAGACGCGTATTGTGGTAGGTTGGGCTTAATCGCTGGTGTTTACCGTTCTTTTATAGCGATCCAAGTAGCATAGCAACCATGATAAGAAACTTGCTAGGTATTCGCAGTGTCTGTAGTAATTTCACCACTCGAGCTTTTTTAGTCATCTTCTGAATTGTTGGTTTGCAGCTTGAAAATACATTAATGGTTCAATTATGCATGCTACCAGGTAACTATATTTTTCTACGCTACGTTGGCAAACTGGATCGTTTATATTCAAACCCAACCTTCTACTAGCGTAGGCTTGCAAGAAATTCGAAAAAATTCTGGAATACTTGTCAACGTCTGCGCTAAATTATTCAATAATTCGCCAAGACGAAACTTTTTCCAACCAAGATAAAATTTCTTTGCGGAAAGATTCAAGGTGAGACGTGGCTTTTTTATGAAGACAGCCCCGTCGCAAAGGGAAACTCGTACAGGGAGACGTATTCCGCGAACGATTATCGGGCGATGCTGCGAGATAACGGTGATTTCGTTGAAAACGCAGAGAGCAGCGGGCGAGATCCGCGCCGAACAGCCGGATGAAAGTCGGAAAGTTCATGCGTGTGCCGATCTGTCTGTCGCACGCAAGGTTCGTTTTCCCGGCATCGCGTTTCAATCTCCTCGTTCGTGCACGCACGCGGCACGGCACGGAGATAATATTGTTGCGTCGCGGAAACGCGAATTCGCACGCTCCGAATGATATTCATAATACGACGCCATTAATTCCTCATTGTCTCCGCGTTCCTTCGCCCCCTCCGCCTTGACTTTGCCTCATTTTTTCTCCATCGTCATCCTGCCATCGCGTTCTCGATGGCGAGAAAATAGCCGCGTCGCGATAACGCATCAATGGAAGAGCCGTTTTCCCGTGGTTGGTTGCGTGCGCTCGAGTATTTCTTTCGCAAAGAAGTAGAACTGGATCCTCGTTACGTGATTCTGGTTATGTGGAAAATGTTGCTGGTTAATCGTAGCTTGACTCGTAATTCGACTCTTGCAGGGATACACGCCGTTGCACATCGCGATGCAGTTCGGTCACGAGAATATCTTCAATCTGTTGGTTCAGGTGTACGGTGAGTTCTTACTGTTGAGAATCGCGGATTAACGCTTTCTATTGACGCATATGTCGTGTACTTCTTTTAATTATCTATGTAATTAAGCGTAAACTTACTTAACTGAAGCATCTTTGTGCTTGTGTGCGAACAAAGTGATCGCTGCACTCGGTATAGAAAAAATTGACGATAAATGGACGAGAACTAAATGCCGGAAAGCTATTAGAAAGCTATCGGTACGCGATAGCAGTCCTAGGAAAACAAATGATTCTATAGTATATGCAGACTTCTTGACCGACGCGTATAAGAATAATCGTACTTTAATAATCGACTTTCACGATTATCTGTTCCATTTTGTTTTCACACGATATTTACAGGTGCGAACCAAGAGATACGCGACTACAGCGGAAAGAAGGCCAGACAATACTTGGTCTCCCAGGAGGCCGCTGTCAGTCAGGACACCTTCCGCAGTAAGTACCGCGCTCCTTTGAAGCAAAGAAATTCAAAGCGATGCAAAGGAAAGAAAAAAAAAAAAAAAGGGACAGCAGCGAGATGGAGCAAAAAGAAAAGAATAAATAGAATTTATAATCCGCGTAAAAGCGCAATAATTGACTCGTAAATGCGAACACTATCAAGGCGAACGATCGAGTGATGTTATCGGCGAGCACCGTAAATGAGACGCGTCAGAGTTTCATAATATTCGCGCAAGGGAAGCTCGTAACGTTTACGCAAATCACCGAGTAAATTACCTCCCCGTCCGTGTACTTTTATAGTTGCTTTTTTTTTTTCTTCTATTTTATTCTCCGTCGTTTTTATTCTTTTCCTTTTATTCACCATTGAAACCCGAGAGAATGATCATCGTCGTCGATCTCTTTCCTTTCCGTTACGGTTATCTCGCTAACATCGCTGGTCTATTAATTTCGCGTTAATCGCGAGCCTGAGAAAACGCATCGGACGAGAGGGACGCGGTGCCGCGCCGTTTCAATGCTACGAGCAGATACCATAGTCGCCCGAACGAGAGAAGCGATTAAAGTTACGCAACATTAAGAGGCAAACACTCGAACCCGGGGGCAAAGTATCCCCTCTAACGAGGATTCCCCTGGTCGCTTCGATTGTATTTTAAACAGCGCCCGCGTTCCTGCCGATTCGATTAAATCCTTCTCGCTGTAGAAATCGTTTGAACCGTAGCCTATGTTATGGGCTAAAAGTATCTCGGTTATGCGAATATTATTACAGTAGAGTCTCGCACGGATTACATTCGAGAAATTTGTCTAATCCGAGTTCCAGCTACTTGACGAATCGGAATAAATTTCAACGAAGAGTTCTGCATTTATACTTTTGGCCTGTAGCGTTGGTAAAAATTGTTGGGTGATATAAGACACGCGAATATTCTCTTTGAAAGAACGTAAACGATCCAGAATTTAAGTTTTACGTATTGTTGTTACAAACTGTAATTTACAACGAGGAAATTTTCCTTGGAAGGATGTTCATAATTTAATACCTGTCGATTAATTCCTCAAACCGTAGCTTGAGTCATATAATTCGTGATAATTCGCGACTTTATTTAAGTAAATATCGTACGAGAGAAGAAATACAACGTAATAAAATACGGATGCTCAATCGTCGCGATAGAGCAATTACAGGTTTCCGCACCAGGTACACCGCAGTTTACATCGCTTTCATGCGCTTGGTTCTGGTTCAGCCTCGGTTTTCTAAGCCTTCTATTTTCACTATCAGCTTTCTTTTGATCGCGCGCATGTCCGTCCCGAGGAATTCGCCTGCCGTGTCTCGGCGACGTTTGCTTCCTAGTTTCCATATTCTTTCCAGGGGAGCATGCGGAGTAATCTACATGAGGCATTAACTAGTTCGCATCGACCATACACCTTGTTCTTCCTCCTTCTTTATTAGAAACAATTAAATTTGTACTTTGTTCACTGTTGTATAAATCTTGCTCGAACGAAGATATTCACACACAGGGATACACACGCATACGTTTCGCCTATACTTGATGGAATTCTGTCCTTTCCTCCTAACAAACTCGTTTCTCTGATCATATAACGAATTCATCCTTCGTGTGATAGCAGAGTTCATCGAGACAGAGAATATCGCACAATGACAATCAGACATGTGTCGTAATATCTAAATTCCAAACTCATTTCCTCCTTGTCGAATCAAAATCGTCCGAAAACAAGGGATTAATGGAAATTGTACTCGTCTCACATATTTATTGAAGCAAATCGCTACGAGCGTGTGCGATAACATCATCTACGCACATCCAAAATAATTTTAGTAGATCTCGTATATCCGAGAACTTTCTACGCATTCTTTTCTTTTTTTAGGAGTCCCATCCTACGCGCAAACCAACGAAATTTCAACTAATTTATTCGACCGAGTCACGCTATATCACACGATCGTACTAACCGAACGATCTCCTCCTCTGTTTCTAACCTTCGGCCAAGGATAACGCGTTCCAAAATTTCATAATCTTTTGGAAATTTTCATCGAAATTAACCCTCCATGCCAGTAAGCACGAGTTCACCGCATGCGTCTCCAGCTTGTGCTTCTAAAGGTTAATCCTGCCCCCGTAAAGAAAAAGTAAAAGGTGTACAGGTATCCCGTGTGGCGACCACGCGATCGAAATAGACGACAGGAAATGGTTTCGGGTTCTCTCCTCCTCTGTCCTCTGTTCTCGGTGAGTATCGGGGCTCTGGAAGTATTCTTCTGTTGTAGGGATTACTGCTGCCGCTACGCTCAGGCAAGTTCAGAAGCACACCTCTGCTAAAGTAGTAAAGCGCTTGTGTCGCAAGATTAAAGTAGCCGCACCTTAGAGTAACGTATGACTGTCACTTTTGTCGACGCTGACGTGAGTATTGCGCGGAGAATCCGCGGGTCCACTTCGCGTTTTTAACACGCTGCGCCATCGAGATGCCTCGACGGTCTACGAGAAGAAGAAAACTCTCCGCCATCTTTTTTTCTATCCTTTCGTTTTATTTATTATGTTTTTTTCTTTTCTTTTTTTTTTTTTTTTTGTTTTCTCTATTATTTGTTTTCCTCGATTTCAATCGGTATCCGATAAACGGTGGACCCGTTCATTCCCGAAATTCCAATGGAATCATATACTCGTGATTCTTCGCTTCAGTCTTTTCTTCAACGAATCGCACACCGCTGAATATTCTTGTGATGTCTTGACACGTATACTTAACTGTAAACGCGTATAAAGTCGCGAAGCGTGGCTGTTTGCGAACGCGTAAATATTTCGTTTGTCTCGTTTATTTATCGTTTGACTATGTCGTGCTGCTATTAATTGAACGTTGCGCTTGTCATCGAATGCCTCGACGTAATTAAATCACACTTGTGTAACGATCGATGCGTGATATTCTCGTGTTGCGATACTCTCGAGGCTTGACGCAACGCACGTGGTATCGAGAAGGCTGAAAATAAAACTGGTGAACAAGCATAAATCCTCGCCTCACGTTGTCTCCAAACGATTTGTCTTTGAACGAAAATTACGTTTCAACGATCAATCGAAGTGGCAGTAGTACCTGAAAACACTCCCAGCACCGTAGAAACGATGTGATTTAACCCTGTCAGCCGACGATGCGAACATTTCCCGAATGCCGCGATTTTATCTCCTTCAATTTACACGTTTATGCTCTCGGCCGATCGCGTAAGGCGGCGAGAACCATTCAGGCCTGTTCCACATCGTCGGCTAACGACAATCGTCAGTGTTTTCTTTGTTGTCACTGTTGAACGCGTTTGATGGTAAAGCATGTGTGCGCGAGCATGAGAAAATTTGCCGATTTCCTTCATTCACGTCCGTTTTCTGTACGCGTTGCACCTCTAGATCTCGACAATCGAATAATCGTCAGTTTTATTTTAACAGAGATTCGCTTTGTTACACGTCCTGTCATTACACGTTAATTCTATGCAGCGCGAGTTCACTCACCCTTTTCATCTTCCGTTCGATGAAACAGGCGAGAAGATCGACTACTTCCCGTCGCGGCGTCGGAAGACGGTCGCACGACTTCGCGGCAAACATCGACTTCACGCGCCAATACGAAGCGACACGAGCTACTTTTTAACCAGATTAACTCTCTCGGTTGTATCTCCGTGCTGTTTCGATTGCTCGTCGAGTACGAAAGACGAGTTTAATCGTTTTACGAGCGAATCCATCTTCGATGCTCGGTTGCGCGGAAGAAGTTTGTTTTTAGATGATCGGTGCTTAGTAGCGTCGTAGCAGGTTGTAACAGAGACCGACTGCCTACGTATTTCGTATATTTTTCTACGATTAACGGCGAACACGAGAATTTCAAGAGCTCGCTATTGATTCGAACGAGTACGATAAATTCTCTTATTCGTCGTCGCCGATAATAATCAGCCTATTTTACGAGCTACTTTATCACGTTGAACGTAGTACTACGTTAGGTGGCGTTAATTGGTTAAAGTTATCACAAATCTCACAGATACTGAAGTTACTTTAATTCGAGTATTTTTCCTCAACTGCGACATCGCCGGTCATTGATAATTCCTACGACAGTCGACGTATTAATCAGAGAAGAAATTTCGATAGAGCGCTTTTTAAGAATTTGTATACATTCGTCTGGAAATTTTCAGCGATTATATTAATCGATCAATGTCGTTACCAAGCACCGAGCATCCCTGCAGCTCTTCCATTCGTTATTAACCAACGTCGACAGCCAGCAAATACAACAGAAGCTGTCGTTCTAACGCGTTTTTCTAAACACGACGACTAATTCCGTTCGGTCGTTTAGTGGCTTTCTGATAATTTTTAATAATCGCTCCGTGTCTACTAATCCTTGATACTCCTCTTCTTCGACGACCGCGCGCGTCGTCGTGCCTCCACGAGACAGTCTCAAATGATTTTCTATTTTATTTCAGAAATAAAAGCAAGGAAAAAGCATGCAGGTAAGAAATAATCCGCATGGAACGATCACTAATTAAACGGAGCTATAGTTTAGTGCATGCGTCGGGTCGATCTGTGGAGTAGACAGTGTGTTCGGTAGAGTGGTTTTTCATTTTTCTCTAAACCTGCTACACTACCACTTCTTTCTATTTCGCAGTATTATTCTTTATACCGAGAGTGAAAAGATAATTAGGATCCGTATTGGTAAGGTAGAATTTTCACTTTCTACTTCGATATATCTCTTTATAGATCTCCGGCACAGGATTATTCTATGACCGAAACGAAGAAAATTGGCGTTGCTCGACTATCTTTATGCATGTAGCATAACTCGCGAAAAGTACAGCACAGGCTCGATACTTTCTTCCGTCAATTTTCTCCTTTCTTATAGATGAACTCCTAGTCTCGAATTTCTAGAATCACACTTTACAACTGACGCATCTATCCCTCGCACAAGCGTATCTCGAAACAATCGCCCTCTTAGGTATCTTAGAAAAATCTTCCTCCTCGTTAACAATCACCCCGTCTCGCTCCAACGCCATTCCGTCTACGGCGATTGCAAGAAGTATCGACACGCGCCCTTCTCTTCAACGAAACGTGAAATTCTTCCTCGGTCCTAACGAATCGCTGTACAATCGTTGTAATAAATACAAGGACGCGCCAAATGCTTCCTGTGATCACTGTGGATCGTCATTGGCGATGAACCGACAATACCATAAGGCGAACAATAAATTAACGATACCAAGAAACTTCCTGCTGCAGAAGATAGATTCCGCTCTTTGATCGATCCTAGCCTCCTTCGCTGGTAGATGCATGCGACACGAGCCAAATTTCAAACGCGTAAAACGTTGCGATGCGTTGCAAGGAGTGCAACAGACGCGCACTTCCGTTGCTCCGTTTGCCAGTGGCACGTACAGTTGCCTTAGGAACGGTGATTAAGAAACAGCTAAACGCAACGAGCAACGTATACGCGCGGCAAGCGTTTAGCAACGGCGATGATTACAACGTGGTAACACGATGATTGATTGAACACGCAGAGAAAGATCTTGGTTTCCTGCGTATTGGCTCGCTGAACGTACGCGTGAAACGTACGACGGAAGCGTTCAGCCAGTTCCTGGGTGTGGCAACTAGCAGCAGCGCCAGCAGCAACCACGAGAAGATACACAAGAGCTGGGGATCGGCGGATAATGTGCAGGTAGAAGAGAGAAAGAGGCACGATCGCGTTCTCGAAAATTACCCGATACCCGGCCTCCTCTCCTTAACCCTCTATAATTATTCAACCCTTGGACGAGCGTTCGCTACCACCGTGCCCCCCTTCTCCGCTGAATATTATGAATATTACGAATCGTCAACTCGTTTAATATTAACGCTTTGCATGGAGAAGGAGGCGAAATTACCGTGTAAGCGCGACCGTGGTCCCCTTCTTTCGGAGGACACTGGATTCATCTGCAAGTCGCGCGTTTTTTAATACCAAACCTAGCACATGGACCGCTTTCAGATTTCTAGACAAATTTCACCATATTTAAACGTTATCATATCGCTTCGTAATCTATGACTTTTCATGAAATGTGCATACGATATATTCTTCGGTATCTATTTTGTTAGGTTGCCTTTTTTGTTTTTTTTTAATTTCTAATCTGTCCTGCCTAACACGAGCGGTCAATAAGTATACAAGAAGTCTCGGTAGGTCTAGTGTTAAACAGGAGATGGTTGGTCCTCTCGACAACGATTTCGTACTTACAGTGGCCTCTTTCTACTTGAATAATAAGATACGTAAATAGTAGACGAGAGTCGTACGGTAAAGAATTTGCAGAATTCCGGGAAACTATCTAACCATCTTACATGGATGACTGACTTAAGGTCGTTAAAGAAAATCAATCTCCTGGATTCTGTTAGCCACTTTCACAAACCATGTGTTACTTTACGTAACACTCTCTGCTTTATTATAGAATCGCCCTATAAAACATGGCTCAGCCTGACGAAACGCTCGTGCAATATCGTCCAGGGGTTGTGATTCTGCCATCGGAGAAAGACTTCTGACGACTAACGAGCACTTTTTCTAATTTCCGCCAAGTTGGAGCAGAAGATGATGCCACCGCCCAAGTACGCGCCCATCAAGAAGAGAAGAAGCCGACGAGCGCAGGATTTTGGATCGTCGCGGGATCACCAGGCTGCCAGTCAACCAAGCACTCCACTCCTTCAGGGCAAGGCTTCTCGGTCGAGTCAGTCGATGCATCGTCGGCCGATCTCCTCGACAGCCGTCAGTTCCGCCGCGCCCAAGACGCAGCAGAACAACGACTCGGACTCGGATACCGCGTGTGGTTTCGACTCCGCGTGGAGAGGATCCGCGCAACTCTAGGAGAAACATTTCGTCGCGAAACTTTCCTCCTTTGGTATCGCGAAAGCCCGAGGCTCTACTGAATCACCGTGTACCTTGCCTTCTGGTCTTTTAAAGTAACAATTTTTATCTCTCTCCTCTCTCTCTCTCTCTTCCTCTCCGGTTAATCGATCAAATTATAATTACTAAAGCGTGTACTATATTCGAAAGAAGACTGAGAACGAATTGTTCGAGGAAAGAATAACGATGATGATAATTGACGAGCTTAGATATTGGACGAGCTTGGAGTAACTTTTCGTGGATCGTAGAACGATATGGCAGGCACGAGTCTGAATGATATTCGGAGCTGCGAAAGTCTAAATAAAGTCCTGGGGAAAAGATCGCTCGCCCTATCGATCCGGCCGATTTGATACGACAGGGGTTTTAAAGGAATTAATTTTTGAAGATAACTCCCGTGATGATTTGTCCCTTGACATTTTCTTACGTTACGGAAACGATCTACTTTTTAATAGAATCATTATCGTAGAGTTTGTAAGTGCCTTAATTTAATACCTGGAAGCAGTGCTTTAGATTTATCGATGCATTCTTTGCACAAAAGCCAAATACAACGTGTTTCTGTCGTAACTGTGGTTACGAGATTACGATTCTTTCATACAGGGTTTATTGCGCACAATTTTTTGTGAAATACTTTTATCAATTAAGAATGTGAATACGATCGATGTACCTAAATCGTAGTAAATAGAAATTGCAATATCGTCTGTGTTCTCGTATTGCCGATGAATATATCCAATATTTGATCGTAGATTTTCTAAATGAATTGTATAAATACTTGTTTGCAATAACAATAAATAATAACTTGATTAACTGTAATTGCACGTACATACATGCGTAATTCGTATTCCCTGTTAGATCTATTGCAAGTGTCCGATGGAATTTAATAAGCGATATACGCGCCATCTCTTCGTGCGCTCGGAAACTAATTTCACTTACAACTCCTGAGTTTTCTGCTAGATGTCGCGTAGTTACATTGTCAAAGCTACTCGACTTAAGTATCAACAAATGTCGCTAAATACTTATTACGACGATATTATCAGTGGAGTAGTTTTACGACAAATATGTTTACAAAGGCATTGAACTCTGAATTGTAAACAGGATCTGCTAGTTGAGGCATCTCCTTGATAAATTTTGCTTTACTTTTTTTAAATACTTAAAGTGTAAATATGAATCGATTTTGTCGATTGACTGTTTTCAAATAAAGTGGAATATATGGGGTTATGTTGGATTTAGTTAGATATTCATTTTGTTATTAAAGAGGATTATTTTTTCTTAACCATGTACGACACATACCATCCTAGTGTAAGTGTATTTAAATAATTTTCAAAACCACGCGTTTCGAAACTAATTCGCTTTAATACCATTAGTATTTTAATATTGGAAAATTGGGTTGTATCGATCCTGTGAAAATAAGTACAACATTTTACGTTTATATCGAACTATGTGAAGCAAAGAAATATTGGCAAGTTGATTATAAATACAATGAAAATTTGGATTTATTGTATTTCGAAGTACGAAGAAAGAAAAATTCACAAATAGAAATATATGTACCATGGCCAGCATCGTCCAACATTTCTCTTGATATGATAGAAAAGATACAGACAGGTTTAGATGTTGAACAGTAAGAACAAAAATTGTTTACACATTCTGGCAGTTATGTGGTTATGATTTATAAATTGATCTATGTATTTTGCTACAGAATAACGCTTGTTTTTAAGTTGGAAGATACTACAAGTATTATTTACAAAGTTAGTAAGGATCTTGCGAAGCCTGTAGATCCAGAAAGAATGAAATTAATGAAAGAAAAGGAGGAAAAGAAATCAAATTTAGAAAAAGAAATCAGGAAAAATACTTCGTATTTATATGAATTAGCAAAATCATTAACTGCAGAAAATGCTAATAAAGATAAGGATACAGATGTAAGCCATACCAGTGAAACAACAATTGAATAAAATATGTTATTTTATTTATTTAATTTTCATATTTAAGTGGTATCGATATTTCTCAAAGAGTTAAAAGAAATTAAATATAAACTTGTAATATGTTTCCTTTAAATGTTTATTATATTGAAAGTAATTTGAAATACGTATAGTTAAAAAGTGTACTAAAAATTATGTAACTACTTAAAATGATATGTATTAAGCTGCCACTGCAAATGTGAATATTAAATAAATTATTGCTTAAAGACATTTTAAAAGCAGTTTCTATATTGACACATTATCTATGTGATTTAATAAACACTGCAAGTATGAGGCACATGCTGTTTCATTACTTTCTACTATCCATAGAGATAATGAACGTTCTAAGCTAAGGTTAAATCTTTTGATAATTTTATGTTACTTTGTATGTATAAAAATACGTAACGAAAGTACATTTTAATACGGTTTCTACTTTGAGTGTTGAAAATAAATCTATCTACAAAAAAAATGTACGTCACTTGTATTATATACATCTTTGAATTACTATTTTTTGAACGACGTGATTTTCATTTTTAACATCGTAATATATATAAAAAAACGTCGCTCTCGTAAAAACTATTTATCTGTTTTATCTTAATGAAATATTCTTTTAATCGTGTTTACGTTATGTATATAGCAGATGTTCCACGATAAGTGCCGTTTGATATAACTAATGAGCGGCAGGTGACAAACTGCAAGGAGACTTTTATCATCAGACATTATGTAAAATGTCACTGTGAATAAAAATTTTACCTTTAATTTTTCAAGGCCACGCTGAGGCCACCTCATAGATATTTTAAACATTCAATGTTGTAAAACTTATTGTGTGGGAGACGAGTATAGACAACGCGTACTTTTTTCTTTATGTTTACCTTGTTCTTCATACAACGAGTTTTACAACATTAAAATTAAAATATCTTTTAACCTGATCATTTTTCAACCCAAACACCTTGATACATTTATAGAGAATTAAAAAATATGTCGAATAGTGTATAAAACAATGTATAGTGCCTCTTAAAAGAATAAAAAATGACATTAGCGCGACCCTGAAAAATTGAAGATAAACATTTTTTCACAGTGACATTTTGCATAAAAAATGATGATAAAAGTCTTATATTCTTGTCTTATCACCTATTGTTCAGTAGTTACATTGAACAGCACTTGTCGCGGGACATCTTGTGTGGATCGTTTATGTATATGTATACATACATATGCCTTAAGTATTATAGAGTATATAATTAATACATTGACAAGAAAATATTAATTAATACAATACGAGTGATTTTTTTATAGAATTATGTAGTTTAGCAGTTCGATACGTGGGAGTAATATAATGTACTACGTATGAAATATAAAAATAAATATTTTTTAATTGATAACAAAACAGTATGTCTTGCTATTTTTGTTTAAAATTTTTTGAAAATTCAAACCAAATCAAGCAATTTGTGACCATTTACCTTTATTGAAATAAAAGTACTTAATATGGATGGTCTGCATATTTTCTTGTCTATTATACAATAAAATGATATAATATAGTTTTTAGTATCCGCGTATATTTTAACTAAAATTGTATTATAGTTACTGAATTAGGTTTTAAGATCTACGTATGAGAATTGTATAAAAACAGGCACATTAGGAATAATGTGTTACATGAGCACCTTTGTATAAATAGGTTTTCATTTCTAATATACACAAGGTCTCGATATAAAATAGTTACCAAACAGTTATTAATTTATTAGTGCATTAAGGCAACTAGAATTCGAGCTGTACCCGAAACTATCACAAGTGATACGATTACTTTTTTGTTTTACAATTTTAAATACTGTTTTTGAGAGAATGATTAATGATCTCAAGCTTATACGACTAAGTTTATAATATAAGAAAATTTCAAATGAAACCATTTGACATTACTATCACAGTATCCCAATCTGTAAACATTATGATCGATCACTTATGTTACTCTTCTGCGAACATACTTCAGACAAAAATTTTTTTATTGAAGTGTAATTTAAGTCTATGTAGATAACGGTAAATATTGCATTAGGTTCCATTTAAAAAATTCTTTAACATAAAACTTGTATATCAACTGCTAAATGAACGAACTTGATGGATTGACAATATTGTTACAAGAGAAATTGCTACTACAGGTGTGTGGTTCTTAGTATTAATTAATGTATATTATATGGAAGTAGTAAGTTTACTGTTTTAGATAAGTTCATATAATATGAAACAAAAGAATTCTAAAAGGGCATCAAAATAATCTTAATACAAAACACTTTCAATAGCTAACACATAATGTATACATTTGTGATGATTGTACAGGATACTCATAATTATCCACAAAATCAAATACATAGCAAAAAAAAGAAAGAAAAAAGAAAAAAGGAAAAGAAATATACGAAAATGAACTGAAAGGAAATAAACTAAAGTGATGTTTAGATTAAAACGTAAAAATGATTACTAGCAATGTACTAATATGAACTTGAGATGTTACTCTTGTGATATAGTGTTATACATCAAGCTAAACTATTGTACTTATAAATCTTAATCATTATTACTTTTCAATGTTTGGTTACATATTTACAAGGTATAGAACTAGAACACCACATGTATTCTATCACATACTGAAAACATGAATATATATAACTAATTAAAACAATAAAATGGATAAGAGGATTATAGGAATCAGACCTGCAAAAATTTGTTCATTAAAAAAGAAAGGTTAACATAGGGACACTGTCAAGTTAAGCGAATAACTGGTCGTGTTAATAATTAGGTACACGTGACTGATATAATTAATGCGTCCAGTGTTAACTTGTGATTATGTTGATCAACATTGTTATACATAGTGCCATTTCTTCATTTAATTCTCTATCACATGAGCATGAGCAAATACAACTACGTTTTGATTTATTTTCTGCAACTTTATGAATTATAATATGTTTATACAGTGAATATCCTTTATTCTATAAGGACATAATTGTTGAGTACTTGAAAACTATATATAAAAATGACTGTGCTAAGTGAAAGTTGTGAAATAATACTTTAAACAGATATCATTTCAAATATTTGGTCAATATATCAAATCATGATTACGAAATCTAGTGAATTTTAATTAAATGGTATAAATCTTTAAAAATTTAGATTCCAAACTGCTGTTTCTTATCAAAATATAGACATGCTACAAAATTACTTATACAAATTTATGTTTCTTTTCTGGTCATACAGTTGATTAATCTGATCTGAATATTATATCCAGGTATTTTAAATTATAATTATTTACTACGTTGTATATTGGAAACAATCGTGATGAATACATAGCTACGAGTTAAAAGTCTGACATTCATACATATTAATTAAAAACCTGAGATTCGTATGTTGAACATAATTTTTTAAATTCTATATGCCTGATTATATCATGATAGTAAAAGTAAAACATCTGTACAATTTAAACATACTCTGAAAATTAAACAAATACATATGAAATTACTAATGTTATTAATTGCGATTTGATTACCCTTAAAATGATGTTGAAAATATAATAGAATGCTAAATGATTTGCGTATCAAATTTAACAAAAAGACAATTAATATTGTTGTTATGGCTAGCACCAGTCAGCCATATATGTAAAATCTTTAAATAGACTTTGTTCTAAATCACTAAGTGGTCTAGGATCTTTAGGCGGAGTTAATTGTGGTTTTTCTGATGTAAATTCTTCGTCAAAATTACTGACATCTTCCACAGAATGCTGAAATACAAGCATAATTTTCATTTACCGACAAATATACTAATTGGAGTGAAAAAAGAGATGAGGAAAGGTTAATACTTACAATTACTGGAACAAATGGTGGTTTTACGCGTCTTAAAAGTAAATCGTCCCAAGCTATATGCCTGAAGAATGCTTGTTTTTTGACATCTTCCGCATCTCTTTCACTACTACCCAATCTTCTATCAGGATTTTTTCTTAATAACTATAATTAAACATAAATAATGTAAATTATTATTCTATTTATTATCTTACTAGAAAAAAATATATTTATATTGTTCTTACCCTTCGCATTATTGCAATTGCTTCTAACGAAAGAAATCGTGGATAACGAACTTCGTCGTTCACGATGGAGTCGAAAACTTCTTCTTCATCATCACCAGGGAATGGTGACTAAATAAAAAGATGTTAGTTGGTAGTACAGTGATCATAATGTATAATAAAATAAAATTGGATAAAATGCTTACTTCACCAACGAGCATTTCAAATATTAGTACACCAAGACCCCACCAATCAACAGCCCGTGTATATGAAGTTTCAGTAAGAACCTCAGGAGCTAAGAATTCTGGAGTACCACAAAATGTTCCTGTTCTATCTCCATATCCCATTCCCTCCTTACACAAACCGAAATCCGCAATTTTTACGTATCCTTCTGTATCCAACAATAAATTATCTAATTTTAGGTCTCTGTAAATTTAATAAAATCATTAACATCGCATATTTAATGTAAAATATCATAAATAATTTTATTTAATTTTTATTTATTTAAATATGTACCTATAAATAATTCGACTTTCATGCAAATATTGTAACCCTAACACAACACACGCTGAGTAAAATACAGCTCGTGGCTCTCCAAACACATCTGCGTGTATATGCATCATAAGATCTCCTCCAGCTGCATATTCCATTACAAAACACACGTGTGCCTATAAGGAGTAAAACATTAATTTTCGATATTCTGATTAAAACATTTATCGTAAACATAATTAGAATAATATATACCTCAGTTTGAAAACAAGCAAATAAATTTACAAGGAAAGGGTGGCGCGTAGCGTTGGCAACTTCAAATATTCTCTTCTCTGAAAGTAATGACTCTACTTCATCCCTTGCTATTATATCTCCTTTTTTCAATGCTTTGATAGCGAAGTATTCTCCTGTATTTCTATATTGCGATAGGATTACTTTTCCAAAATGACCACGGCCAAGAACCGATAGTAGTCTAAAGTTTTCTATAGTCATTCCAGTAAGTTGCGAGTGTCTTCTAGACTCGTAGGCACTGTCTCTATATTGAGCAGGCTTGTTCGGCATTTCATATACAACCTATAATTGTTAAAACGTTTAAATTAAAGTACCGCTAGATAATGATTAGATTTATATTAATTACTTTCATATTAATTGATAGTTTGTATATATATGTTAATCATAATTCCAATTAAAAATGTTTAGTTATAATACAATGCACGTTATTAGTATATTTTATAGATAAGATAAATTTCACTTATTTAATAGTATTCTTGCTATTTTATGAAGAAAAAGTCCTAAAACTGTTGAATAATCAAGTATTTTCGATATTAGCAGTAAGATATCTATAGTTGAAGTAAGACATAAACATGTACAAGTAGGGTATTAAAAGCCTTAATATATGTAATACGCACATACAGCATGCAAAAAATTTGGGTACATGCTTTTGCTGAGAGAAATATTAATATAACAAAAAATGAGTTATATTTCGTTAATTTAATAAAATGAATGACAAGAACTTACAAGAGCAATTTTATACTTTACGTGTTAGTACAGAAGCACAAAAATTAAAAATATATAAATAAAGCTGCGTGTATTGGAGGTATATACCTCATCTTCAGGAAACTCGACGACAGGTTGGGGCGAGGGTGTGCGTGGAGAGGGTGGTGCAATCAGCACAGGACGAGGCTCTGTTACAAGAGGCCTCAAATTTGCCCCCTGAGGACCCCCCTTTTCCTCGTTGTGCAGGAAATCAAACTCCCTTAATGCACTCTGTAACTACATTACTATCTGCTTAGCTCTAAAAGCTACTTTAAGTTGCAATATACTTTAAACTGTAACCTACCAAAGTTTTACGTAACTAATAATAAAATTGTAATGAACATTTTGAATTGAGTAATTTACATACTGAGAAAACAAATAGATTCAATTATTGAAGGGAGTTTGCTGCAACTTTGTTGAAGGAATACTAAATATATTGCACAATGCATATTGCAGAGTACCTTTTTCATGTGGGTGCTAAACATTGTAAAAATAACTATGCATAAAAAGCTAAGAATTAAGAATATGATATAAACTTAAAGTAAAAAACGAATAAACAATTTGTACACTTTAAACATGTAACAAGTTGTTGCCCATTATACATCGCGTTCTAAAATTTGCAAGATATCTATAAAAACAAAGGTATATTTATAGTATATTCGAAGCAGTATCTTGCACAGTTGAAAGTATATAAAAGTATACTAACATGCCTTGATAAAATACATTGATATAATACTATATACAAACGTTAGCAAGTATTATCGACTCAACTGAATATAATATATTGTATGCATGTGTTTTTTTTACCCATAACCATAGTGTACCAAAACCCTAAACCTTTTAAGTAAAAGAAGATACTAGATAACTTCGAAATACTTTGTAATATGACGGACAACTACAATATCGCTAAAAAAAAGTACAAAAATATAGTGTACAACTATCTTCTATATAACACTTTGGTGAGTATAACGTCGTTGCAAAAAAAAAAAAGTAAAGAAAAAATAACGTAAATTTTGTAGCACCTACCTCTTGGTCTAATTTTGGTGGTGGTGGAGGCGCAGGCATCGAAGGTTTCTTCGTAACTGTAGGTGGTGGTGGAGGAGGATGTTCTGGAGGACGTGGCAGTGTAGGACTACTACTTGAAGTTGATAGTCCTAAAGGTCTGGCTCCACCTAAGCCTCCTTTTTCCGGATCAGGCAATTCCCCGGGTGTTTCGGGTTTATCTTCTAACGAAGTATCAAAAACAAGTTGCAAAGGTTGAGGTCCTAAAAAATATAGATTCGTAGAGCAATTATGTGCCAATTTGTTGTAAACGCGATGAAAAACATGTACCTACCCGATGGCGGACTTTCAGAGTTTCTTGTATTGTGTAATGAAGGAGCTGATCGTTTCAACAGCCTACCCCAGGTTGCAACGTTAATATTCATTTGATTAGCTCTTGGGAAATTCTTCACCTGTTGCTTAAAGATCTTGCGTTGACGTTGTAATTTAGGTTTTCTCGAAATCATAGGATTCAAGAATTTAATTTCAGCAAAGAGAAGACCTTGCGGCTCCAATTGTAGAGCCATTCCGTGTCTCACATCATCGATGAACTCTTCTAAACGTAAAAATTTTATAGCACAAAGAGATCTCCAATCTTTCCAATAAATGCCTATTTCAAGTTCTCTCGATTTATCTAGTTCGATGGAAAACCTATGAAAACAATGTATTCATATAAACTAACACTTCCGACTTTTTTGTTTATCATAAAACGGAGTATAGGAGTATAGTATAGGTCTAACAGAAATATGTATACAATGAAAGAGTACCTTTGGTCCCAAGCTTGCTGGGAACACGGTCGCCAACTAGTTTGTGCTACTGTTTGATTATCCAGTTTAATAACTGCCATAATATCATCTACGATAAATACAAAAATGAATGAGATTCAGCTTTTCATAAGAATTTGTAATATTTGTAAAACAAACTTACTACTTGTTTCATCTTTAACGCTGTACGATTTGCTCGAACTACGTCCTGTAACACCTTTAACGAAACTACGTAGATCCGGACTTGCTGGGTGCTCTCTTCTTGTGCGACCAGGCACTTCTTCTGCCAAGTCTTGACACCCCATTAATCTTACCTAAAATTATAAGTACATATTACTGAAGCAAGAGAATTTATACGAGGCTATCGCTATAAAATATCTTTTACCTCTAATTGTCCAGTAACAGCAGCACATCTTGAAACCGAGGCAGGCACCGTAGCTTTACCTTCCAGAGGTCCACGAAATGGTTGCAGCGAGGTGTAAGTTACAGGAACCGGACTAGCGGATTGCACACTAGCTAATTCTCTCTTCAATTGAGCAGCAGTACCACTGTCAGGTGGTAATTCTTGTCTTCTAAGTTCAAGGGATAATCTCAATAGGTCCAATTTTCTACTCGATTCTGCCAAACTTGCTTGAGCCTAAAGTAATTCAGAAGAAAATTTTGAGAAAGAAAAATTCGATCTTGTACAAGTACTCACAGAGGTAGGACTAAATGAGTTACGCAACGAAATGTGATTACCAATATAATCAACGTTTATTAACAGCATTAAATAATTGTGTGTATCTGTTAGCTTACATAAATGCTTTATATTCAGCAGAATGTTTTAGCAGATGGTAACAATCATAAATAAAAAAAAATTTACTCAATAAATATAACTTAACACACGCGTTATATGTTACAAAACACAACCTTACAATATTTTTAATACAGTTTCACCAAGAAACAGAAAATACTATTAATGATGATATAATTTTAAAAAACTTTTAAAAACGCGTTAATGAAATATTGAGTCTCAAGATTTGTCATTTTTCGGGATCGGGCGAAATATCCTCTTTTCATTCTGTAAACGAAATCCCGTTTGACGTTCGAATTCGCTCACGGAACAAGCTCGTGAATTCAATTCCTCGAAATATCTTCGACAATGTTCACAGGAACACGAGGGGTTCTTGGAAGGTCCTATGTGATGGCCTGGCTTTCGAAACGCGTTCACTACCGCGCCGAATATCGAGGCCTTCAAAATATGGTCGGTTCTTTCGCCCTGAGGCGTCATAAAGGGAGAAGTAACTCGCGAAGGTACTTTTGATGGAAGAGGGGAAGGGCTTTTGGAACCGAACGGACCGATTTGGTCACGAAGAGTGTACGGATGGGGAATACTGTCGCTACGGGTCGTGGAGTCAGAATGATCTTGCTGTAAATTCTTTTGCTTCAAAAGCTCTTGTTCCGCTATACTTGCGCTTCTGTCCGTACATTCAGTGATAGGTTTACTTGCTCGTCGCATGGTCGAAAGTTTCTTAACCATTCTTTGATTATCCTCGCTAGGTACGAAACTCCATCCAACTGTACCACTTTCGTCAGATTCCTCGCCACTGTCACCCGACGACCATCCTATCTCATGTTTTTTTAAATATTCTTTCATCTTTCGATTCTGCAATAAATATTTGCGCTCGACTTCTGGTGAACGCCATTGTTTTCCTTCACTTTCCGTCTTAGCCCATATTTCTTCCATTCTTCGTATTCTTTCGCGATCCGAACTGCTCGCATACTCAAAACTATCACAAGGAGTCAAGTCTACTTTGTTATTTATCAAAGACTCTATGTCGGACAGAGTATCTTTAGGCGAAGTAGCAATAGTCGAATCATAATCAAATGGAATGCCCGCGTTAGAGGACGCAGCTGACCAGGGCGCTGAATCGAGATCTCTAAGAGCGCTGTAAGAACTGAATTGAGAAGGATAAAGCGAGCTGAGAACATCGTCACTGTCATAGCCCTTTGAACTAGCTATGGAGGGCATTCTCATTGGTGCGTGTTTAAAGCTATCGCATCGTCGTTCTGTAGCACGTTTCAAAAAGGCCTTGTCATCTTGAAATCCTCTGGGCAAAATGTTACTTGCTACTTGCGTATGGGTGACCTTCACGTCCGGATTCTCGAATACGGTCATAGGAGTGTCGCATTCATTCTCAGATGTCGTATCGGTGTTCTCGTCATCGTCAGAGCCAGTGCAGTACACATCGATGTGCACGGTTCGTGATTTTCTTTTCGCGCTGTCATCTCTCGTTGAGGAATCGGATCTTTCCGAGTCTGCTGAAGGACCGACGCTCGTGGTCTCGGATACTGTTGGCGATTGACTCTCTTGCTAAAATCAGATACACATGATACGAACCTGTTCATCTTTCAGGACAAGAAGATGCAACTTACCTTCTTCTTCTTCTGCTCGTCCAACGGATGGAGACCAGTAGCCGCTTTCTTTTTTACTTTGCTTTTGCTGACGATCATTGACGAAGATTCGTAGGACTCTATATCCGTCGTTTGCGAAGAAGCGTCTTTACTGACCGTGGTCAATTTGGTCGTAACTTTTTCCTGTACACTACTGCACAAATGCGTATCATGTGCGCTGGAAGCGGTTCCCTCGGAGCACTCTTCGCAAACTTCGGGTAACGTACTGAACTGCTGACGCGAAAACACATGTTGATGCGTCGAGGGATGGCGCCAAGAATTGTCGTACGAATGTCTGATGGTTTCACTGCTCGCTATTTTGCTGAAACTTTGTTCCTTCGAACTGCCTGCGGCATCCACGGCGGACAGCACGATGCTGCATGTGCTCTTACATCGACGATTGTATTGTTGAGAAGAACTGTTGGAAGGACGACGAGAAGGCAGACTCGAGTATGATTGAGGTGAAAATTGCCCGCTGTTATAGCCTGAATCCGAGACATTCACACTCCGTCCTCTAGATGACATGGAATCGTCATTCCCCGACGAGCCTGATCTTGGAATCGTGAAGTAGCTTGGCTTTGGAGGCGGCGTCGAGGTAAACACTATATTTCCTCGTTGGAACCCGAACGAGCTAGAGGATAGGGGTGGACCAGAAGTCGTGACGATTGGAGTTGTCGGTAATGAAGATGATTGACTGGTATTCCATCGATATATCATGCGAACACCATTCGAATCCGTGACAGTTGAAGACATGCTTACCGGTACCTGACTGGATTCCGAAGTGACCGGTGTACCATGGCGAATCGTGACTTCTGCACGCACCAACCACGGCGGTGGTTGCGTGTTATTCGAGTTACCTTGACGCCCGTACATGTTGTAGCCTTTTTTTTCAGCCTTCTCCACGCTGTTATCCACCGCAAAACATCATCGCCCCGAGCGTTTAATCGGTTTCGCTGCGAAAACGCATTCGCGCAACCGTTTCTCTCCTCCCTTGCGAAGAGAATCCGACGTTCTTTCGCTAGCGCCGTTCCGTTGCACATCGATTCGAACGATCGATCGCATTCGCGAAAGATGGAAGCACCGCGCTGCTATTTGTTTCCCTTCTCGATGTCGTTTATTTTCCGCTAGATTTCAACAAGCTCAATCGTTTAACGACCCGTTTCACGGCAAGCAAATTTGTTATGTAATCTTTTGTAAAAATTGATTAAACAATTTCAAAGCAAACGGAATTATTTTCAGAACGTATTTCACAAATCAGTGTATATATTATATAGTTCTTCGTGAAAGACGGCAATTCTGCGATATTGCGTCTCCGTGATCTATTTTCAGAAACAGTGTTACTGTATTCAAGTGATTTCGGAATCTCTTGTATCGTTTCAATATTACGTATCGAAATTGTAAAATAATCTCTTGTTCGAAGAGCGCTCTTACATCGTACAAGCACACTTTTTATGAAATGGAAGTTTTCTTTTCATCATCGTTAAAAAAAGATTTACGCAGCGTTGGTATCGCGTTATCGTGTTAACGCGTTGTTTTGCTTGAATTTACGTTTATCGCTGCTCACAAATAATTTTCAAATATCGAGTGTAATTGTCATCGTTTACTCGTTTCTCGTAAGGTGACAAACCATACGTTAGAGCAGCGACGCAAGGTATAATTAGCACAATATAAATTTGGAGCAACGTACAGTCGGACCAAATATACCTGGAACCAGATGATACTTTTAATAAGGCACCGTTTGCCGATTAGTTGTTTCTATTGACAGATACGTCATGCATATCGAATATCAATTTTCTTCGAATAAAAAAAAAAATTACTAATACTATCCAGTTAGCCAGTCTGAATAAATGCACGGTTCCCTTTGTCTTAATCTTATTCGATTCTTCGAACGACGAAATCGACTCGATCGAAGTAGCCCTCTACATGAGCTTTGGGTCGAGTGTTCTCGCCTCCACAAATGTATAATTATTCAACGTGCAACATCCTCTATTTCTGTCAGTCGGTTTCCGTCGTGGAATTCAGTGTGCTTCACAGAAAATCTCGACGTTCTAAAAACCAACGGAAGGGATATCGTACTGAATGACTAGGAACTCGTTTTTTGAGCTTTTTAAATTTCGATCGCTTCTTGCATCCACAGGTATATCTCTAGATAGACACGTCTGTCTTCTTGGAGTGTAGCAGATTGGGTGCAGAAGAGTGCGACGTCCAACGGGAGTATGACTTTGGGCGGAATCGAGTCAGTCTTGAGATTCAGGTCATAGTTCGGTACGATGGCGGTGTGAATTACCCACGAGTTATATGCCCAGGAATGTCCAAGCAAAGGACACAGACATTTGTTGAACAGTCAGTTCGCGGTTGATTGGCGCACATGTCGTTGGTTTATCGCGTTGCTTACGACTGGGTTGTGCCAGCTCCCCTCGAAAGGTGGTAACTAAGCGCGACCCGAAAAGGCGTCATAGAAGACGACGGGGTAGCGGGGATTAGGCAGTGCTATTTCGAGACCGGTGCGTATACGCCACTGCTGTTCGAACTCGACGTAGTCGTCTACGTCGAACGCGTTCGTGCGACTTGGATACACGGAAAATCGTTAATCTACTTGGCGAGTTCGACTGTATTGGGTCTCTCGTTTCGATTTACGTCGACCACGCGATACAATAGTGCTTACGTCAAAATGACGATATAATTTTCGAGATCAGACCTTTTGGAGTCTCGTCTCTATGGTCTTCGACTATGAATGAGATTTTATAGATAGAAAGCGATGCTAATGAATATTCTTCGCGAGAAAGGCGTGCATGTTAGCCGTGCAATGATACGATGGCTTTTAAAGGACAGCGTGTCTGTTAAGTAGAATATAATATCAATAGCATCCTTTCGACAGCGTATCTCCGTTCAGTCTTACAAAAGCTTTTCATTATCGAATGTCAGTCCCTACGTGGCATGTCATATCATCGCATATATTGAACAGGAAATGATACATACCTCCGTTAAGGCCTTCTTATCGGCGACTTTGGCACTTTGTAAAAGACGTATCACGTTTTTAGCTCCTTCCACAACCGCAGCTTCGATCCGTAAACGATGTCGTAGTTCCTCCACCCTTTCCTCCAGCGCGAGCTCTAAGCTAGGCTCGTACCTATCTGTAATTAGAATGTTTGATATTATCGACCATGCTACCAATATACCTTTCATCGAAATATCTGATCGAACGATAATAATTAAAATTCTTACACGATTCGAATGGCGTTTCGTGTTCATTCGAACATATATTTCCCTAGCGGGGAATAGATATTGAGAGCTTATAGAGGTACGCGAATGGACAGCTTGTTATAACACGACTGTATTGGCTTGATATCTAAACGCAAAGTAAAATTGTTTTTGCGTCACGCGAGACTGCCTGCCGGTGTCCTCTCCGAATAATTGATTCTTTTTCACTGCTCGAATTCACTGCATGAATCGAACGAGAAAAACGATAACGATGGATTTTTTTCACATCAAAGAGATAAAGGTTACGTAGCCACATAGTGTGTACATCTTGTAATTTTAATACATATGTACGTATACGTAGAATCGAATAAAATAATAAACATAAACGTCAAGAAACTTCCATTTAGAACGATACTTTGTTCAAGTTGGTAACTATAAGAGAGGAAGCATTAATGAAAAATTATTAACGCATAAAGTTACAAAATTCAGGAAGGTTTCGCGTTTGATAAACTAAAATTCTCTTTAAACCGTGAGAGAGCAACCATCTTTATGAACATCCATTTTTACTTCCACTAAATTACCACCATATTTCATGGGTAGTCTGTGGCCTATATTTTAGTAGTTATCATGATCCAACCACGTAATACGCGTAATACTTCGGCATGAGTCATGACAGCATATCCCGAATAACTATATGATATAATGAACACTAATTGCCAATAATTACGTCCTTGAAGTGACTAATTTCTTATCTGCTCCGGTTAAGACACTTAATCTTAAACTGTTCGAACATTCGATAGAAGCGACAGCATGCTCAATTTAGTACCTTTATTGCTAGTTGTTTCGCCATTTGGTGGTGGAGCATCGCGTGCATGCTGTTGCTGACGAGCTTGCCGCACTTTCATTATTCGCATACGTAGGAACTCGATTTTGGCGCGAGAATCGTCAAGCATTTGTTGAGCCTCCTGTAGTAACTTTTTGTCTCTACCACTTGTCAAACTCTGAATCATGTTTTCCGCCCCTTGCTTCACCTGAAATATGAGCAGAAAAACAGGATCACTATGAAATTCGAAAAATATTTGATTTCTTCATATAATTTACATAATTTATAAGTAATAAAAATAACTTATGTCTGATAACGTTGTAACACTTATAAAGCGGCAGTGATTCACCTTTTTAAAGAAAAATTTCGGCATTTTTGCTGCTCTCTCGGCAAGATCTGATAAGCGACTACGCGTTTCCTAAACATTGTAAGTATTCACCAGCTCGATATTTAAACCTATTATACTTTGAAATGGATCGCGTCATATGACGTAGGGATCGATTTCGCTTCTACATATATTGCCGCAGACATTGAAAATTCGTTGACAATTCTAAGCTGGCGAAAGGCCAGGATCGATGACGTACATTTTTTCAGTTCCTCCAAGAAATTATTTACAATGTTCCCATCTTTTTTTTTCTTTTTTAACTTTCAACTTCAAAGTATAAATTAAAATAACAAAATCTAACGACTACTTGAAAAGCGATAACAGTACTCTCGTTGGAGTTCATTTGATCAGATTGATCAAATGTTACGAGTGCAAATAAAATTACAAAGAAAGTTCAAAGCTTGCTAACTTTGATTAATGAAAATCTGCCATATGATGAAACGAGAAGCTATCTTTAGTGAAGAAAAAATGCCGACGATTCACTGCTGACTCACAGAATGAGAACGGGCTAGAAATGTCTCGCCTGTAATCACTCGTAGACTGATTACGATAGGAACAGTGCGACCATCATTATGCACATCATTAAGATACACTAATACAGATATCAACCAGTAGTGCAGCGTATACATAAACATTACCATGATGTCATAATTAGGTTAATATCCGTACGTTTTTTAATTGATATCTATAATTTAAAAAAATATCTAGGACTATAAAATTGGCTATACTAATTTAGACTAATATTCAATTTTAATTACGAAATTAAAATTAATATTTATCTAGTCGATTGAGTTATGGGCTCAGTTAATTTTTTTCGTAACTCGTAACATAATGATACTTTTAATATTTTTGTTTTTTCTTTTTTTTTTAACGATGTCTACCTTGAGTTCGATATTGAGCTGCTTCTCCAAGGACAAAAGACGAAGATCCGTGAATAGACCCTCCTGACTCGGCGACGACGGCCCCATTGGTGACAGAGGCGTGTCTGAAACGAAAATAGGCGTTGAAAATAAAAAGCCGCTTCTTTATCCACTCTAAGACGTTTCGATTATAGGAAAAGTAAACTTTGCAATTAATTCTCTTCAGAAAACTCTAATACCTTCCATGATTTACAATCGAGAATGCAATTAAAAGGCGACATATCCAACGTTTTCAAACCGAGGATCTCAAAAGTTTCCAAGGTATTCAAGACAATTAAATATTAAAAATATAATAAATCACTAAGAACGATATCCTATTAAAACACGATTTAGCGTGGGCGTCGGTTCGCACCAGTACATCTCGTTACATCTATGCAAGCGCCTCGAGTGTCCAATAGTGAAATCGCAAGGTACTCGAATCCCACTTCCTGTAACCCACTAGAGATATCTCCGAGGCTAGCTAAGGACTCCCACGTATTTAACGCAGTCTCAAGCACAATGCGAGCGTAGAAAAAGTGTTAATCTTATTTGTTTCGCGTGTACAGACGAGCACACACCGTTGCTTGTCAATTTCCCATCGCCAGTTTTCACTGGCACTGAAACCTGCAACGTCATTCGATGTTGTAAACGTTTGACGACCATAAAGTGAAAACCCTTACGGTAATCGCCTCGGTTCTCATCGAAATCGCAAAATTAATAGCTGCTCGCGATCGGCCATCTTACTGCCTCTCCAAGCAAAGGGAAACACGAATACAAAAAACCACGTAATTGACGTATGATTTACGTAAACCGTTGGAGTATGTAGCAAAAATCTGCATGAAAATTTGCGCAATGCTTTATACACAAACATGATCTTCGATGGTAAAATCCTGACATCTATACCTACTAGCAAGGTCTAACGCTTATCCTTTATGACGCGATTCAACGAGCATAAATCAAGGTCGTGCGCTATGAAATCACAAACTATTCGATTTGCATGAAAAGCAATTGGTATTGCAATTAAAATATAGGTACGTACGCTATTAAGACACGTGACTAAGAGAATTTGTCGTCGATATCGTTATCATAATTCTATATCGAGTTTTATAGAGGGTTATTATATATTTCAGCGGATTCAAAGAAACTCCTACGAGCATTCATTGCACAAGTCGCGATCGTAAAAGTAGATCGCGGAAAGGTGAGGGCGGAAACATTCTGAAAAACGAGTGTCAGAATTATAAGCGGAGTTTCCGTGCGGACCGGAACTTCAAACAATTACAGTAATCAATTCCACTTACGTAATTGTATCGCCGGCATTTGCGAAACGTACAAGACTCTCGTTTTAATATAGGTACCGGACACGCCCTGCTACTCATATTTCTTTGCAATTTCTGTTCGAATCATAGTGAGGCGATGCGATATATACAGCCATGTTTCTATGGCGTACAATATACAGTTTCCTGTGTTCGAAGTATTCGACAACGACACGTCGATACCTCGTTTACACGTCCGTCGAATTCGTGGCCTGCGTGGCCCTGAGTGCCAGTATGTGTGTGCACGATATTCAAAGGATTACCACGGACGCACGAAACTACGCGAAATTTCTTTCGAGCTCGCCGGACCGTGAAGGCCCCACGGGAGAGGATTTACCATCGATATTAAGCGGGAGTACGAGTGCAGATTTAGCCAGCCGCATGGAAAACAACGGTAACGACGTGCAGAAACGTGCTCACCGCCGACAAAGAGACACGTAAACGCACACACGACGCTTATGTACAGGGACAACCGCACTTGCACTCGTCGGTGCACACGTTTAGCTTGACATGTCCGAATAAGGCGAACATCGAAACAGAGAGAAAAAGAGGAAAATAAGGAGAATATCGACCATGGGAATGCATGCGAGAGTAGTGTCGGTTCGGCTCGACCGATTCCATCGTGTGACTCGTTCACCGGGAAACGGAGAAGGGGATAGCGGAAGGATGAGGTACTCGCAAAAGGGTTGTCCGACTGGTGGAATATATACGAGGGTATCGTCGTCGTAATCGCTTCGATTCGAGTAAAGATTCTTAGAATAGCAATACAGAAAGGGCAAAAAATGAAGGGAAGAGCGCAGAAACGAAATTCACGTTCCAAACGTGGCGAGTTTCGATATCGTACGCATATTGTTAAAACATACGCGATAAGTTCCCCGACAAACGACACAGGGAAAAGGGAGCAACGAGGTTAAAAAAAAGGGAGAATAACGTAGAGAAAAGAAGGTGAATGACACAAGGGAGTATGTCGAAAACGAGGAGGGAAAAAAGAGTAATTCGTAATAGAAGGTGGAAGGCGAAACAGTGGAAGAGAGGTCTTAGGACAATGCCGCATCGCAGAGTACACGAAACCATGTCATCAGCGCAGTACCAGAACACGTGCCCCATTATATTCCGTTTTCGCAAGCAAGGGGCGATGACAAAGACTTTCCTTGTTTCCAGACTACAAAACTCTATACGGTTTGCGCTGTTCCACCCTTTTCGATCTTCCCGTTTGAAACAATGAATGGAATTATTGACGCGCTCGTACCACGCTTAGCTTTCAAAAACAGAGATTAGGCAATCGAGATGAGTTGCATTTTTTTCTTATTTTTACCGATCGAGGAGTTGCTATCTTTTTCACCGGTTTGACGAGCTAGGGTGCAACGCACGCAACCCTTCGGGACGATAGGAGAAAGACAACAGTGTATTACCGCGTCTCTTCGTATGTGCATAATTTGCTTGCATGCATCATCTCGTCAGGGACAAAAGCATCGCGTGAAACTTGCTAACTCAACGCCGAGCCATCTCACAAGAATTATATTTTCCTTTCTCGTCCCGAGTCGACACAGTCCTTTCTCGAGTTAGGTATCGTAACTACGAACGTTCTTACGTGGAACATGTTGCATTGCACAAGACGCGTTACTTGCCCATAGGGAGGAATCATATAAAGGCGCATTAAAAAGCAACGAGCGAAGATACGTTGTAATTAGAAAGAAATCGTATGGGATATCGTGAAAAAGGCGCGCTAGATGCGAAATTAAAAATTGTAATCGTTCGACGCTCTAACGATAGACTGGAACATGATTTCCTCTTTGTATGCTCGAGCACTCGAGTGACTCTCCGCGCGTTGCCCATTCATGATTTCGCCTGCAACGTGCGTACCGGTGCTGCTCTTTCCACGTATCCACGCGATTCACACAGACGAGCGTTCATAAAGCGTAACCTGGGGGGCAGACACTTCCTATGGCATATATTAATACACATATATGTAAAGAGTAATTGTGTTCCGCTGTATCGTAAAAGGGGATGGAGTGTGGTCTGCAACATCCTTATTACGGGACTGATTAAAATAATTAGCGTGACTAGAAGTTAAGCGTGAACTTGCCGACCGGTGTAAAGAACACACACGATCAAGAGGTACACGGTATCCTGTCGCGTAACCATCACTTACGTCAACCAGTCGAGTGTCTTGCGATAGAATATGTTATTAATTGGCCTAAACGTTGCTCAACCATTGTGCGCTGGCATAGTCGATGGGAAGAAATTCTCAGATCTGCGAATGAGCGAGTGGTCTAAAGATGGAAAAAGGAAAGGATAAATTTTCGTCTCTTCAAAAGTAAATGACCAGAAGAATAAATTTGTCACGGGATTACGGCCAGAACGAAAAGACAGCATTTTGAAATAAAGACAAGATCTTTCCGTGAACCTACCCAGGATAACAGCCAGCGTTTAACTATAGCGTAGCATTTAACTTATTAGTATAGGGGCTACCGTTTGCGTCGAACGAGAAAATTACGCGCAACCGGTTTCCTGAAAAGTATTCCGTTTAAAAACCTTCCCCGTGACCACGGTTGCGAACCTACTAAAATCCTATACAAGCCGTCAATTAGCTGATATAAATCTCAACGCTTATTTGCGACTGCGAGTGATCGACGAGTTTACGATCGCAGAAAAGCGGTAGTGCTATACCGTTCGCCTCGATCTTGTAAATTATTACGTGCGTACCGTTCCGGAGAACCGTGGAAAGGGTCGTAAAACGGTTTCAACGAAGGCTTTTGATAAGCTTGATGGAACAACGGACCATATCAATCAAATCTATGACACATTTTCTCTCATTCACTATCCGTAGGCGTCATACGTAGCCTATAAACGCACAGGAGCGATTCATTCGTATATATCGGCCGATAGCAGTCAATACACATTGACGTGTTACGAGATTTTGTAGTTCATGACTCATGAAACCTTATCGATGCTTGATTTTTATTCTGCCACGTAGTGACAACACGGACATACCGAGAATGCATGAACATTTAAATCATAGGTATCGCAAGAAAATAGAGTGCCAGATAAGAAGGTAGTTACGTTGAATAAATTCTTCTTCTGATTATTTTCATGTACATTTCGCACGTTTAACGGGCTATTATTTAATAGATTTTAATAGGCTATTGGTTCCTTTATTTTGGAAAAATTACGTAACTTCCTGTAACGATGACGAGACGCGAGACAAAAATAGGATGATGTGTTACGCCGGTAAACGCAAACGTTGAGGCTCGAACACACATAAAATCGACTTTGTATGCAATAAAGTTCGCACTGGTCGGGGTTTACAGGCCACCCGGTGAAAGGATAACAGAGCGTGGCTCTGTGGTACAAATTTTTCGCGAGCATCTACAAAGTTCCCGACAGAAAAATTTCCTAACCGGATCGATGAATCACAAACGTCCACATCATCGAGAGATCATCCGGGATCCGGAGCATTCGGTGTATACACGGGCAACGTGATTTGCGTTATAGAACGCGGGAATTATGTAATGCGTTCCGTTTATTTAGAAGCAGTACGCGTAACCGAGCAAATGTCGCGAGAGAACGATAACAGCCTACTTGAGAAAGAGGCGTGCAGTTACAACAATAAAACGACAACCTTTTACACGCCATAACTTTACATACCGATACCAATATATCTCGACTACGATCGGAAACAATGATCCGACGAGTGAAATCTGCAAACTCGACTCAAGAATCGTGCACCAATTACTTCTCGCGCTACAAATTGCGCCCCCATACATTTATATCGCGTAAAACAGGCCTTGATCTGCCATTTCGGTCGGTACGACCGTAGCAACCGCTGAAACGATCAATCAAAAAATTGCATTTGTCCTCGAGTACGAAGGCAAACCGTGCATGATGCAGCGCACAGGAAGAAAGGAAACCGCTGAATTGACCGTCATTTTGATAAATACACGCTGAACAACAAAATGATCGTAATTTTCGAGGAGGAGGAGATGGAGGAAGATCGACGCAGTCGAGTACAATTCATGCGTGTCGCGATATCTCTATTATCCATTACATTGCCCGTTGTTTCTAAGGTTGTTCGATCGCGAAGTGTCGCGTAATTTTGCGTCGACTGCATGTCGAGAGTCTCAGGAGGAAGCAGGTAGTCCCTAAAAGGGGACAAGGGAGTAGAGAGAGGGCCCGAGGGCCTTCTTGATATACGACAGCGTGGAATGCGAAAGCGTGGGTTCGCTTCGGTTCGGCTGAAACGCGATCTCGATCCACATCGAAGCAGGCGAGGGCCGCGGGCTAAATACACGCGCGAGCGCGCAACGGTACTCCGTGCGAGCGATCGCTCGACCGATCGCTTCTCGTAATACGTTGTTCAATGCATCATGTGTACACGCATGCAGACGTGTATGTATGGGTATCGTATAAGAGCGTTTTCACTGTCTCCCGCGAGGAGAGCGCGCGCGTTACACGCACGTAGCCAGAACTCGAAGAACTGGAAAGTGAACGAGAGAGCCCTGTTGCTCGTTACGTTGCTTCCCTCGCGGCGTCCAATTGCCGGAGGAAAGGAGGGAATATGTACTTTCTCCTGAATCCGTGGCATAGTCTCATCCGCGATATCTTATTCTAAGCTCACATGCTCTCGTTGTTATTGGCAATGGAGACAATACAAGGCGACGATACAAAAAAGACGAGTGGGAATAGTGCCTTCGAGAGATACGTGGTTGAAGTATTTCAAGACATATTACGAATATGGTTTATAACGTGGTTGATGTATCAATGGTTAATGCAGAATGACGGTAATGGTCTGTTTCTAGCCATCAATCTGACATAACATGAAAAATAAATTTGGGCAATGCGTACGTATATGACATACTTTTTTTGTAATATTGTCACACGACTGTTCGATCTTTATAGTTACGACATATAAACATTCAGGAGTCGTTTCTTGTGTATGAACAAAAAATTGACACTGCCAAGTTCCTGCATCATTATCGTATTCTCTTCAAGCTTAGGTTTCTTTGAAATATCGACGTATCAATACTTTATAAGAAGAAAACTTTTTTATATAACATAATTAACGCCACCCTGGGATATCAAACACAGAGTATAAAATACGTATAATGCGATGAAGTAGCCGTATAATTGGCAGCGCGATAAAGGCCGTTTTAAGGGCAATCTTAGGGATCGAAACCAGTTATTTCTCTAGATAACGATACGATAGGAAGCCTAGCGGTGGTTGCAGTTGCATTGTTAGGACCGTTCTGAATGGCATAACCCGTCGCAGAGAGAACTGAATGAGGTGGCCCGAAGGCAGGTTGCTAGTCCCCAGAATGTATGATGACTGACTTAACTGGAGTGGATAGAGCGTCTGGGTTCATGGTATAAATAGATGCTACCACTTACCGTCAATTCAAAGAGAACACAAGACTCGAGCTGCTCGCTAGTTGCGAGCGAGTACGAAGCCTCGGGCGCGTCACGAAACGGCACCGATAGCTAAGTGCCACCCAGTGGCGTAACTAGTCTTTCAAGGTCGGGGAATCGAGAGAAATACCAATTTCGAGAAGACGGTACCAATACTGTCCTCCCAAAGTTAACTCTCGACAGGTTAAAGGGTGTAATACTAGTTACGTAACGTTCTAGAGTTCACTTGTATTCGATCGGGAGTAAAAATGGAAGTTTCACTTAAATCGGCTTGTTAAATCTTGGAACTATTTAGATAAATAGAAGAGCGCTTTTTTTATTATGAAGATATCAATCAAATGTTTCAATAAAACGGCAAAAAGATTTACATTGCGCTATAATGTGTATCTATGTTACGATAAGATTCCTAAGAAATGGATCATGATAATAGATAAAGCGATACAAAACGGTAAGCATGAAATTCAACGCTACGCCCGTGACTATTCAGGATACCATGACCCCTGATTACGAGCATCGGAGTTAATCGCTCTTAATTTATGTCCAGCCACTACACAGCTAGTACATCGGAGTATTCTAAACGAGGGAAATGACCAGCCACACTAACTGGAAATGCCAGCAGAGTACCGTTTCCGGAATAACGTATCGTTGCGACTGCAAACGTGTATGCGTCCCGTGTAGCGATCGAACCGTTAAGAGTAATCTCTCAAAAAGTCCCAGACGGTAATCCAAAGTCCACTGCGAATGACTCATAGCGTAAACAAGCAAATCACGCGTGAAGCAAGCAAATTGGATTTTATTCGCGGCAGAGATATATGTATCTCTTACTATTGCAAACGAAGTTTGTCTGATTAAAAACGGCCAAGAAGCTATTGAGAAACGGCTGAGCCATGGGTAATTTTTCAACAAGAATTTATCGAAACGTCGATCACTGAATCGTGGATGCAACGATTGCTTAGCAAAATGATTATGGCTCCAGAGAGCTGGATATGGTCGATTTGCTAGGTCCGATGCTATAATAAAACAGCAACTCGCACGCACGGTTGAGCTTTATAAACCGAAGACGTCGTCTCGACGCCTCGTTAGCGGGTGGAGTTATTAAGTGGCTGCTCGTTAACGATACAGAAAGAGCAGTCGTTAGCATGGCAGGAGAAAACATACCGGAACACTTGCCATTAGTCCGATATATCGATAAGTTATCCGTAAGCAAACAGAAACGTTAATTGATATCTTGAAAAGTAGCCGTGGTCGTTCCCGAATCGATTTTATGAGAGGATATAAAAATAAAAACGAAAGCAAATAGTTAGCGCGCTTTAACTCGACTACTCTAGACAATAGTTGCGCAATTATAATGGGATCGCTTATCGAGACCTCTCCTTTTTTATGATTTTCTCGCGAATCATAACCGTACGATAACGCGGCACGTTGAATCTCAATTTCACACGGTTGCTCCGAAAAATCCTTGAACTCGTTTATGGTATCGATGGGCTAAACGTATTCACGCGCACGAACCGCCAGGCCGAAGCAGTAATTGATCGGCACGAAGTCTAACACGCGGCATTACATAAAACCCGTTTAGGCGCGCATGAGTCTGCCTTATCCTCTCGGTCAATGCCATGCAGCGTTAAGGCGAATACAAAGATGGTATCTGCCGGTTGCCCGTGCGACTTCTCTTTGCCTTACCTTGACCGTTCGAGTGATTTTGCTGGGGCGACTGTGGCTGACCCTGCGTCAATATAATTTGACTCTCCAGTTGCTGAAGCTCGGCTTGAAGTTCATTCAGTTTACTATTCGACTTTTTCACGATCGTCGCCACGTCGGAGAGCGCTTTACGATCGGTCGCTACTTCCCTCAGCTTCTCGGCGCCGGCCTTTATCTTCAGCTCCTGCAACCAAACCAGCGTACGTAAACGTTCCTCGTTGTTTTATGGCGAACCTTTTGTATTACACGGCTACGTCGGGAATAAACGTATCCGCCGCATGTCGTTCTAGGGTACCCGAACCACACAGGAGACGGAATTTCGCTCGACGGAATTCATTCGGACACGATTGTTATTATCGATCTATCAATCGTCAGAGCGCGTCCATTCGTTGGAGACCACTCCTCTCCCGAGGCAAATGAGACGTAAAATTATACCCGATCTGCATGCCACGGAGCTATCCTTTCATTCTATTACCTCCTATTATATCCGCTATAACTTTTCCCCGGCGAGCACACCTGACAGAAGCTATATCTTCTAATCACGACTGACCCGTGAACACTATTTGCGAGCGGCATTTAATGAAACGATTACCTGCTCCCCAGAACGCGAGTCTGTTCCGCGAAATGTTTTACTTACTTCGTCTAACATGATTTATGACTGGTTGTGTACGCTACAAAGGTACATTCTCTACCTCCGTGGAGAAGACGTTACGTAAATAAACGTAATGCACCGCGTACGCTTACAATTACATCGATATCAACGTGTAATGATATTTTTATAAAAGTGCAGTTGATTGAAAGATATTCTCAGATCATCAAAACCGTACATCTACAGAAAAATTTGTTTCCAAATTATTTTAATCCAAGTCCAAATAAATAAATTTCCTACTAGTATTGAATTAGCAAGTACGCTTAAATATCCCTGCTACTCCAGAGCACGCGTGATAAACGCAGCAAACAAGCTGATGACACCTCCGATCATGATGAAGTATCGAAACGACTCATTATTTATTTACGATCGGCCAGTCGAAAAGGTAGCAGTGGTTTAGTGCTCGCGGTGCCGTAATTTCTTATCTCATTTCTGGCCCGCGAAAGAGAGGAAGAAAGTTTCTTTTTTTCTCTCTCCTGGAAATAACCATAAATTCTGGCCTGGATCCATTAGTCACGTGGATCGTACCGGTTTTCAACGGGCGTGCCACGGATCGACGATAGCCTGACACATATGGGATTTCTCTGTTCCTCCCTACGAAAGAACGGAAAAGGAGAGATGCAACGATGCAGAGAGGATACACGTTATAGAGCGAAGAGAGGAACAACAGAGGAAAGGATATTCTTCTGCCGTGCGAGGGATCGGTGCTCGTGCGAGTCGCGCTACCGTGTATATTGCGGTGTACGGCGAAAAAGAGAGCTTCGGGGAAGAGACGTAGTGCCGAGAAGGATAAGCGAAACTCGACATACCTTGCGTATTTCTCGG
This sequence comes from Bombus confusus, assembly GCA_014737475.1. NCBI lineage: Eukaryota > Metazoa > Arthropoda > Insecta > Hymenoptera > Apidae > Bombus > Bombus confusus. The sequence goes on along the minus strand of JACXIV010000002.1, from coordinate 8,352,843 downwards.
CGTATGTGCTCCCGGAGCTCGTCAAGACGAGCCGGCAAGGGCACCTGGTCACTGCTAGCCACTCCATACTTGCTCGACAGTTCGTACACTGGATGTCTGATGTAATCGCCCTGAAACAGATTCCAAATTCGATTATTCGAACAGTGTGTTTTTTCTCTTTCTTTGTCTTTCACGATACTATCGCAAGCATTAAAAATAAGAACGTTTAACGTCGCTGCTTTTTATGCTTTTTATGCGGCGCAATAAAGCACGAATTATCGTATAATTTCACGAGGATAAATTTTCCTTTCGGGTTGATAATGCGCCGTTAGCGAGGTACTCATTTGTGTTCAACATCGTCCTACGTTCGTTTCTATTTCCACGTCGCTTAATGCTGTCAGTGATATTTGCATTTTTCCGGGAACATCGAAGAACGATAGTTGGGCTTGTGAATTTGCGAAGAAAAGCAGTGTGGAATATAATACACCTTTACCGCGGCCGGAAATTGTCTGGCGCGTTGCGGCGGATGTGCACACCGGTGTCTAAGTGTCTACTCGTTCGACCACGGTTATAAACTCGTACTGAGCCGCGGGAAATATTGATCTTAAAATAAGTATCGGTTCCCGGTATCAGTATCCTATGCCTGTTAACGAGCGACTAATTAACGGCCGTATCTATATTTAAATTATTCGGCTTGCGATTGACCCTGATAGTGATGTTCGATCAATTTAGTGGCGTCATCGACTATCTCGACTCCGTGTATATCTATGTATATCCACGAGTTAATTATTAATACAACTATTGAAAAATCCAGAAGCGATTGTACGTTTCGTTGCTTTTATTATTAATGATATTAATAATAAGATTATTAATATCAATGTCATTTACACAATGCAGGGACAAAATTTATTTTAAACAAATATTGATATTGCGTCATGTTCAATTCATGTGCGATGAAATCGAGTGATTTATCAGTGGGGCACGTGTCAGACATTTAAACATCTGACCTGCGTAAGTGTATCGTATGAAGATGCTAAAGACAGTAAAAAATATTACCGTGCATGGTACAACACAGCTCCAACGTTGCTTGGGTTTACTCGACTTTGTTCGCGATAAACGCCGGCACGTCTTCTGCTTCTTTCCCTCGTCACGCAAAGAAACGAACGACATTGTTCAACTTTCCTATCAAATCTTATAAGTAACACCACAAAATTTCTCCTCGACTGTCTTTATAAGTAGATATATTTTACAAACATATAGTAGTTCACTGAAAACTGTATCCGATTTTCATTAACATTGAACTCACGTCCACAGAGATCGTGCACTATTAACTTTCTCCTACTCATCAAGGACTCGATGTGTAGTGCGAGTAAATTGAAATGCATAAATATGCTTTAACGCGACCAATCTCTAACGTGCAACAGTGGCATTTGGACAAAATCTAGGTTGTACTCTTGGACCACCTGTTGCGACAAACTACAATTCTACGGAGATTATCTTTGAGACAAACTTCACGAATTATTTTTTTACTAGAATATCATCACTTTTTAAATTCCCATAGATCTACAACTAGTGATGCGTGCGATTGCCTATAAAACAACCAGGTGGTACTTCTACGTGACCGATCGGAGCATTTCTATAGACTGACTGAAGAACTTTGCCGATACTTTATCTCTTATCATCTGCATTACGATAACAGCGATTCTAAATGGCGAATGTGTTGCGACTCCATTAAGTTAACGTTTACTTCAGTAAAAATCTAATTACTCGTTTAATGATTACGTATATATTATATTTTAAGTATATGTTGTGTAAGCTGTATGGTCTGGTATAATTATGATCATAAAATTAGAGCGACAAATACTCTTGTACTCTTTACTGCAAACAATATGAGTCAGAAATATCCTATTCTTGTAGTCGTTCGTTCGCGAGGCTGACATACCTATAGGTTGCTTAAGTTCGGAACTTTGGCGACAGCGGATTCCAGAAATAGTGTATGCTTGTGCATTCCGCTTGAAAGCCATGCATGATTACTAATAAAGATAAACTTGATCATGGTCTGATTCCGCCTAAAATTGATTTGAACAATTGAAATGTTACACGCGTCTTATTTACGCTATTATGAATATCATTTTAAATTCCACCCGGCACAATTACTATTTCCTTCGGCAATGCTGAGGATGAAGCAAAAGGCTTGAAACGAAATTGTTGTCGATAGAGATAATGTCTGAAAGCTCTTCCATCATAATATAGGAAATTTTGTAACTCCAGAATTAGACATGATCTTGGTTTTCAGAGTGGGTAATAAAATGACGAGTGAAGCGAAATTGAGTCGTACGGTGGGTGGAACGATTTAAAGAAGCAACGAACCCCAAAGCAAACGTGTGCACCTCAGCTATATGTGAGTTTGACACACTGACGCATGAGCTATTTTCATGCATTCCGTAATATGTGTGCCATGCATAATAATCCCGAGAGGTCAATAGTCGTCCAGAGCATTAGTATAACAAGGACATAAAAATCAGCCAGCAATCAAAATATTTACTTCGTCGATATCAACCTGATGTAGGATAGATTTAAATGCTAAAGTGACGTTTATGTAGCATGTTCGAGGAATGAAAATCACTTTTAATTGTGTGATTGTACATAAGATTGGACGAGGAGTAAATAATGCCATTAATAAAAAATGCCACCCTTCAAAAATTCTAGTCATAGCCATCTATGCCGTTATGATTAATCGTTATAAGAAAATAGAACTCAAGATGAGTGTACCTCTGCGCTGTAGCTAACCAATATGTACTATCTTATTTTTGGGTTACGCACAACGCAAAGCATCTGTTAGCAAATTGCGAAAGTATCGTACATCTAGCAAAATTGAACGAATCGACACATATGATAATAATCTTGGTTATATTAATGCGATTTGAAACGCGAATTAAATCGAGTGAAATGAATTTTTTTTGTATTCCGTTATCCTGTGATGGTAACATGTCAAAATTCTTTGAGAAAACATGATAAAACATTACACCTCCCTGAATATTTGATGTACGATAAAAGGAGAATCGTAATTCAAACAATGTGAATCCTTTGTTAGAGAGAAGTTCGAGTTCAAAGCGAAAGTTGAAAAGACGAACCGGTAATCATAGGAGCAGGGATTTGATCGTGACGATGCGTTAAGCCGTTAAGCCATCGCTGTTTCCGCTACAATGGAGTTGCCATACGATCACGTTCCTGTCAGAATGATTCTTAGCCGTTAGTCGACTACGCTTTAACAAACGTGTCTCGAACTGTATACCTATGTTGGTAATGTCAGGAAATACCACTTGCCGACAGGAACAGGTGCTTCCAGGAAATGTATGGCAAGTTTTTGGAATTATCCTAAATTAACTAAATCGATATCAGGTGTTTATAAATCGTCACGACTCGTTTAACGTAAACCAGACTGAAGGCGTTTATAGTCATGATCCACGAAGAAATCAGTGATTATCATCGCCTTTGAAAAACATTCCTTGAACATAGAGACAAGTGCGAGCGCGTTGTCGGCGTATGATCGTAAGAAGAAGAAAGAAATATGTAATATGCAAAGTGGCTGAATTACGCCCAAAGCGATCTTTTATTATGGCGGCTGGAATCATCGGTCGGGTGGCGACCAATGCGCACCAGTTCGTAAAGAGAGCGTGGATGGACCTGCAACTCACCTGATAATAGCTTGATTCCGCCATTTTGGACACTATACTTCACTCACTCACTCACTGCTTTCTATCCGTCCTTTGTGCATGGAACGACGAAGTCCATTGTGTTTACACGAGTAATGTACGCTGCACCACCGAGCTGGTTGGAAGTGTCTGCATTTTATATATTATCACGCGCATTCGATTTTATTCGCGAGATGTTCTCAATATAAATCTTTGAATAGGAAGCGACAAGAAGTTACTACCACAGAGAAGTATGAATGAAAGACGCGCGGCTCGCGAACAAAATGCAGACACGAGCGCATTCCACCGCACCAAACTGAAGACTGACGGAAAGTGCCGGGCCAATCGTGGCCCAAAGGCGCGCGCACTGTATTGCCACCGCTATCGCTAAAGGTGCGTTCACGATATCACTTTTATGTCAGCTCGGTGAAACAGCCTTTATTCATTAGTCGATTCCGATAAAATAATGAAACGAGTAACTGTGTGGAAACTTATACTCTGCTTATACCCTATAGGAATAATAAAAATAAAATCGAAAAGAATGAAATGTAATATGGATGTATGTAGAAGTAAGCATGTCGAATTAATATAATATTTTCTTATTGTCTTTCCACCAAACATTTTTTATGGATATAAAAGCATTAAAGCTTTATATAATTTATTAAATCTATTAAAAATTATTGTACAATCATGTATTATTTACATATTTGACTTTTTGTATAATTATACTTAGAAAATATCTTTTTAATAGACACTTAAACTGAAATTAATGTCCGTAAAAGATCCTCGGGAGTTCTTGAAAATAAACTGTTTGGGTTTTGATACAAATTTTTTGGATTGTGACATGCTTCATATAATTGTTTATAGATTGCTCCAATTACTTCAAAAGAACGTTTTTGGGTGATTGAACGGTGATTACTGCTTTGTAACAAACTTATTTGTGGCAGCAATAATACATCTGGCATCACTAAAAATGCTTCCAATTTGTTCTATAACATATTAAAAACTTAGAATAAAATTGATCCCTATCCTTCATTCACAGTAGTGAAATAATAGTTACATACAGTAAATTCTTTTACACTTAGGGGATCCATTCCAGGAATGGAAGACAATGGACCTTGTTCATGACCTTGCAAAATAGTGTAAATTGGACCAAGATTCAAATTTGCCACTAATGAACTGGCTTGTTCTGATGTAAGAGTGTCAATTTGTGCATCAGATTGCGCCTGAAATATGTCACTTTACCGATATCGATGTAAAATATATAAAAAATTCGTAAATTAAAACACATCAATTGTAGTATTTACCTGTAATCTTTCTAATCTCTGATCCATATATTCATATAGTGCTAAAGTAGATTGTATTTGATGCATACAATTTAGAAGATATACAGCCATGTCTACCGTAGGTAATCTTGATGCTGTTTCATTAACTTCTTGTAACAGTGGGTCAATAATGCACGATACTATCTGCAGATTATATGGTACGTGAATTTCATTCAAATACCGATTTTATAAAGCTATTAAATGCTGATACAGACCTGTAGCATGTCTTTCTCCCTATCTTCTGCAATACTTGCTACAGAAAGAATTTCGTTAAGAAGTGATAGTAATCTAGAAACAGATGGTGCAGGTACTAAGTCATTTCCTGGTGGTTCTGCACGTTCACCAAGTGCAATACGCGTCTGCTTTTGAAGTCTACTTAGAAAACTTTTTTCACTTAATATTAGTAGATCTGTCAATGTTGAATCTAAGATACTATCTGGTATTACTTGCTGAATTATCATCTGATAAAATCTAAGAAGAGTCGTAACAGAATATAATATTGCTGCTGATGCATCCATAGATATAACATTTTCTATTCTTGACTTTAAAGGATGACAAAGTCCTTCTGTGATATTACTTAATGATTGTTTAATCTGGTCTGATACATCTAAAATATGTAATAAAAAATAAGAAAAGTAGAAGTAAAAAAGCAATCACTTAGTTCATACCTGTTTTGTTACAGCCTTTCACTAAAGTAAGAATATTTTCCTTTTCAACAGGAATAACTTGATGAAGCCAAGCAAGCATATCACCAATATATCTTTTGGGGTCATTTGCATGCATTTCAATAGGGTTAGGTGTACTACCATATCCTTCTCCCAATGTTAAAGCATCGATAAAAGAACCTACTAAAGCAGTTCTTCTAGCTGCACAGTATTCATCTAAAATATATCTAAAAAAACACATACAAATAAATATAGATTCATTTAACATAAAGTATACTAGGTTTCTTATTAAATTTTAAATGCATACTTAAATAAAACTGGTCTATCTTGCAATTTATTCATTGCTTTAATTAATAATGGTGCTATGCGTTCATTTTCAATATGTTTACATTGATTTTGTGTCCATCTATATAGTCTTTCAAGGGCTGCCTCTTGCAACAATGTCATTCTTTGCATAATATCTAGCCCTAACGTTTGATATCCTGATTGCATCAATATTCTACAACTGCTATGAATCTCCTATAATTTAATGGAGTTGTTATTGATTCATCTTTAGATGAAAGTTTTTCCTTACATATCTTACCTGAACACGGTTAACAACAGAAAAAAATTCTTCTGTAATAGGCGATTCCTTGCTAGAACCATGTAAAATACTTTGTTCAGTTGAAGTCAATTGGAAATTTTTAATAAATGCATTTGCAACCTCTTGTTGCATAGATAAAGTTTGGCTAAAAATTGTAATATTATATTTTATGTATATTTTTTGCATAAAGTTTAATTTAATCCTGATAACTATTTAATGAATAAATGTACCTCTTATTCTGAAGTTTTGCAGTTTGGTCAATAAGCTGCGATGTTTGTGTTTTTGTAGCTTGTAAGCGATTTGTCATACATTGAACTGCAGTATTCATTGCTAAAACATCTTGATATATTTCATCTAAAGAAGATTTTACTTCTCTAAAAGCAGATAAAAAATCTTCGTTTATTGCAAGACTTCTTCTTTCTATTTTACTTCGCAAATTTCGACGAGAATTTAATGTATTTTCTGTAAAGAATGTGGATAATTCTTTTAAGGCTTCTAATGTATCCTAAAAGAGAAAAACAATTTAAATGAAATGATTATCTTTTATTAATACAAGTAGTTACAATTACAACAAAAAATAAATATAAATACCTTGTCATGCTCTACTCGTGATTCAAGTAATTTATTCACCCTTCGAACTAACGTAGTATTAGTATTTTTTTCACTCATTTTAAATATGTTACTTTTTTGCAATTAAATTCATCGAGGTATATAACCTATTTGTTTCAGAAATGTCACGTAGCAAAAGTATATGCATAGCTACGTATATAAAACACATAGAACATGTACTCCGCTAATCTGATCACGTGTATAACCGTACAACAACGTAAATTCCTTAAGGTGATATAAAAATGTTGGTAGCTTTCAAAGATGTAAAGGTTCGAAAATTTTAGTTTTTAAATTACTTACTAAATATAATATTTGTCAAATTATTATATTAGAATTATAAGCATTAAAATAATACTAACAAAATAAAATACCCATTAAACTAGAAATCTCATAGAAACTATTTTAGTTCTTTGTTTATTTAAAGTTATGTACTAATGTCCGTCTTAAATGCTTGTTAATCAGCGGCAAATTAGAAATTCTGATTGTGTTACCGTTACCATTCTAGTTTACCATCTAAGTTACTCCAATTTCGCGGAGAGGGTATATTTGCAAACTCTCAATATGTCATATCAGTTCCACGCTTTTCTGTTTATTAAATGAATTTGTATTTATAAAATATGTAATATTTTAGTGAAATGAAAGATTTACGAAATAGGATTTTATATTATAAATATAGTTTAGATAGAAAGTTATAAAATAAAACACTATATTGTTTATTCATATTGAGGTTAGTGTTTTAGTTAATGCAAAATAGTACATATAATGTTAATGTTATGATATCAGATGGGAATTTTCACAATTGGCATGTCATTATAATATTAGATTATTGCTCACATTGTTTCCTATACATTTTCTTTTTTGATTTTGTTCTATTTAGAAATTGGCTTATATATTTATATAATTAATTTCCTTTATGTATGTAAGCATGCTGTTCCTTATTTTATTGTGTGCATCGATAATAATTTGGTTTTAATTTCTTTTTAAGTATGCATGGTTTCATTTAGTTTGTTGGTGGCAAAATGACCACGTCAGAATCTGGTGTGGGATGTATTAGTGAAGTTACACTTGCAATTAGTAAAGCAAGGGGTTCTCAATCAGGCACTGTAAGAGTACTGGATAGTCCAGACTCTGATGGATCTGGGCATTCAAATTCATTTACTGTACAGCGATTCAATTATCCTGATAATGATAATGCAAATTCGGATATTTTACATCCTCCATTAACTAGTGATGATGTAAGAATACCAATTGTTGGATATGAAGTTATGGAAGAAAGAGCTAGGTTTACGGTTAGTTAAATTAAAAACTTCTTCTATATTGTATATCTTATATACACAGTCTACATGTAACATATATTTTTTTAGGTTTATAAATTACGAGTGGAATTAAAAAATGGAGACTGTTGGTTTGTATTTAGAAGATACACAGATTTTGTTCGTTTACTATCACAATTAAGAAGGCAGAAAATTCCAGTTTCTCAATTAAGTTTACCAAGAAAAAAATGGCTTGGTGATAACTTTGCTCCAAGTTTCTTAGAAGAAAGAATACGGGGTCTTCAAGCATTTGTTAATGGAATATTAAGCAATCCTCTTCTCATAGGAACTGCATGTGTCAGAGAATTCTTCTGTTTAGATGAGCCACCTGCTTTATCTGACACAGCAGAAGAATCTAGAGTAAATACACTCTATACAATTTTTTAATTTCTTCTGTTAAAAGATAGGTAAAAGGAAAAGTATTTTTTTTTCTTTAGGCAATTTTTGAAGCATTAGAAGATACTATATATCATTTAAGACAGCAATTACGAGAAAGAGATGCTGCACTTGCAGCTGAAACAGCTTTATGCAATGAATTTCGGAAAAAGCTACATCAAATATTAAGGTAAATGCTATACTTAGATACAACCATAGATAAATTATATTTATAATAAACATCAAATATCTGGAGTGTTAAATTAACGTTTCAGTGAAAGACAAACCTGTCAAAAATGTGGTGCATCTCAGCCATAATTTCTTATGAACTAGAAATTTACAAGTTGATATTAATAAAATTTATTACACAGAGACTGGTATAAATAGACAATTTTAGTTTTACTATCTTTGTTTAAATTGCTACAATATAAATAATTGTTATGTGTTTAAGATTTGTTAAAAGTGCATGTAGCATATTTTATGCATTCAATTATGCATTTTTTTGTTCTATTTTTGTTCTATTTTATACAAAATAACTTAATTTTTATATGAGGTGATATGTATAAGATTCCTTAACATAATAAGTACATTGAGCTTGCTTAGTATAAAATTTACATGGTAATTACAAAAAGCCTTATAGAGGTGCCTTACAGTTCTAAGAGACAAACAATTGTGTATGTCACCATACTCTGTAGTCAGAGTTTAAAGTTGACAAGTAAACTAATGTTATTAAACGTTATTAAATGTTATTAAACTTGACTATGAATATATGCCAAAGTATATTAATCTTTGGTGTTTTATAAAATTCTATATATTTTGTAGTACTTTACATGAAATGAGCAATTATTACATATGACAAGTTATATTTGACTTTAATAATATTTATTGTTGTCATAATATTAAAATATCAATGTTACTAAAGACTTTGATATCGCAATATTGTGATATATAAAGTGTATTTATGTAAAGATATAATAAATATTTGACATTTACATTTTAAATATGTTTTACACTATTATATAATTAAATTATTTTATTAAATTCTGTGCTATAGTCGATATTTATTATATCTTCATAGTTATGTTAAAAATACTTTACAATACTGCACAAATATAAAAATTTGTTATATATTTAAACTAATTATTAATTTTATGGAAACATGAAATTTTTTTTATGAAAATGGATAAAAATGAATAAAACTGTTATCTAATATTATATAATACAATGTACCTTTCTCTCTGTTTTGACTTATATTTATTGTTCAAAGTCTAAATATCTTAAATGAGTTATTAAATATATTTCAACCTAAGCCATATTATATAATAAAAATGATCTTACGATATGTACAATTAGATATGAAATGAAATGTCATCAGTTTTCTTTATCTGGAGCAACAACTAGACACAATACTTGGATCAAGTATGTGATTCTCACTGAAAAGTAACAAGTAAAAATTTACAAATAATAAAGAATAAAATAATTAAAAATGCTTTGAAACATATTTTTGGAATACTCACTTGCCAAAATACTTCTAACTTTTTTGTACACGTACGTATGATAGATACCAATACCACCGAGAATAAATAGCAATGCAAACAGGTATTTGGGTGAGGGTTCATGAACGATCGGTGTTACAGCCAGGAAAATAGAAACAACCAATACCAGCCATGGTATCAGAATTGGTACTGCGTACGGTCTGGATGCATCTGGCTTCGTTCGTCGCATAATTATTAACGACAACATCGCAAGTCCATAGAATACCCACGTCAAGAAACTTGCGAATTCGATAAGTGCGATAATGTCTCCCAAAAGCATACAAAATAACGTAAGCAATCCTTGAAACGCTACTGCTGCAGATGGAGTCATTTTCGCAATATGCACATAGCTAAAGACTCTGGGTACGTGTCCTTCACTTCCGGCTACGTAGCAGAGTCTAGATACTCCAAATTGAATACTGAGACTGCATCCAAAAGTAGATAAAGCAACACCCAGAGGTATTACGAAGCTCAACCAGGAGGGCAGAACTTTTTCCGCCCAGAGAACTGCTACAGCTGGTGCGCTTACCATTTCCGGTATCGTTAAGGCAGCCATGTACATTAAGTTCATCGAAACGTATAAAACGGTAATCAAAGGAACCGCGATTAGAATACTCCTAAGAATATTAACTTCCGGTTTCTGAATCTCTTCCGTAACGACTGCAGCGGAAGTCCACCCGTCGTAAGCCCATAATCCACTGTAAAAGGCTAACGCCACGCTACCAGGCGAATCGGTAGTACCATCAAACGGCTTCTTCAATAATTCCGTATGACCGGTACATAACCACCATATTCCACCACTGATTACGAAAATGCACGCAACTACTTTGCATACGGTGAATATATTTTGAACTTTCACGTATAATTTTACGCTGGTTAAATTGATATATGTGATCAATCCGAGAGCTAAGATTGCTATGAGCTTTTTCAATTTAAGCATTGATTCTTCAGGAAGATTGCTTAAATGTCCGGAGAACGGTTGTACGCTATACTCAGCGAATGTCAACATAACTACCGCCACTTCTGCTGGTCGTAGTAGTAATACGTAAACCCAAGAACATATAAAAGCTGGTATCTGTCCGGCATAATGATGCAAGGGTGAAAAAGCTTCGATAAAATATGCATATTCAGCTCCAGATCGTGGTACGACTGTACTTAATTCGGCGAATGCGAGAGCTCCTAGTAGAGACAGAAAGCCACAAGTAGTCCAGACGATTAGACAAAATCCAACAGATCCTGATCTTTCGAGAGCGCTGGTTGGAGACACGAAAATTCCAGAACCTTGAAGGAAAAATAATTCCTTGATTAAAACGAATGTCAGACTTAGTTTCATTTGTAACAATAACGTAAAAGTAATATTTACGAAACAAATAAGGTCGATCCTTATCAGAATAACTGTTATCAGTTTATTATTAATTGGTTTCCCTCTACGATGTATGTAGTGAGAGTCATGACCATATAAAATAATATAATGTACTTTGAAAAAGAAAAAAAAAAATACAAGCAACATAACTTCCTTACATTTGAAAAAACTCTTCCTTTTTTATTCTATTTGTGCCAGCGTAGAGATATAAATTGGTCGGAAGTTATCAATCGTAATCTCAATCGTTTCAACGCTATAAAATATTATTTGGTTTATAGATTGCAGATAAAATTTTAATGATAAAAGTAATCTTATATTCATAGATAAACGGTAAGTACGATAGATTTGTCAGCCTGCAAAGAAGATGCCTCGTAATACACGAGCGCGTGGGTCAGCAATTAACCTTGATTAACCCCCTTGATTCGTAATCGCGTCAAAGCTCTGCCCGTAATTACCAAAACGTTACGTTAAATTTTATTTCTTATTGTACAAAAATACAACATATAATTTGACTTTCAAACAGAAGGAATTAAGGACTAATCTAAAGGAGACTACAATACGTACATCGTTGTTCTCAACTAATTCGATCTTAACTAGATTGGTTGGATTATACCGGAGTAATGTAGATATTGTTTGAGAAGCTTCATCTGATAAATAACAGATGAAGCTTCTCAATGACAGATAAATATCGAAGCCAAAGTACACTTATTCTATTTGTGAACTCGAAAAATATTTCTGTGAAACTTCTAAAGTTCGCGTAACTTGCTGAAAATACTTTTTTAAGCTAATATTTACTTAAAAAGCTTACGAAGTTAGGTAAGATATATACAGATATACTATGCAATATTAAATAACTATAGTTCACTATAATGACTATATCATATATGTTTACAGCATATAATAAAATTATGCAATTACCAAATGAAATCTAATAGCCAATGTAACTAATGAATACTTAAGCTACTAAAAAAAATAACCCTTTCCGCCAAAGGGACATTGTGTGAAAGTATCGGGCAACGCTTTGAATGGCTATTCAAGGAGATACGTTGTACCGCTGTAAGTATAAAGCCTAAGCTTATTCAAGCCCACACAATAATGCAATTACAGTCAACTATTCTTAAACACGTGTTCGGTTGTCAAAGGGGTTCTGCTGAATTTCTATTGAATCTTTGCCGTTCTTTGAATGACGTAATTGTTGTTCGTTATTAATTATTACATTAATATCGGCTAAATCGAAAATAAATATTATTCGTAACAAAACGTTATCGATGGAATGTACATAGTTCGTTTCGTGATATTATATCGATCGTATTAAGTATTGACAAGATGAGAGGAGCGAAATATCTTCAGAAACGATCACGAGGATCTTATACATTCTTCAATAAATTCAGACGGTAACACCTGTTATCATTTTTTAAATATGCTGCTACTAACATTTAATTTACTATTATCTGCTCAAATGTGGTGATACCTTTACACATAGTAATATATGCATTTGATCACGTAATTGTTTCCGCGCTAAATATGTCTTCTACATATAAATGTAGTTAAACATTATTAAAAAAAATATTAAAGCCGAATGCAAGTATCGACAAAATTCTGTCTACGCGAAAGTTCATTGTTCGAGCATTTTACGCTGCAAGGATTACAATTTCATTATGTAAGCAGAATATAGAAAACATATGCTGATTATGCATACCGTATTTCTGACCTTCGGAAATTATCTGACGAATTCTTTAATAAATAAAATAAAAAATAAATAGAAAAAATAAAAAAATAAAATAATAAATAAGAATAAAATTGATTAAATTGTTAACTTATATGAAGAGTGCAGGAAAGAAGAAAGTAAAAAGAGTAAAATAAATAATTTATGCTGGTTGACTTTGCACAACAGACTTGATGTTGGTACCGGAAGAAAACATTTGTTATTCAATGTCACGATTTTATATTGGTTTCATACCGATCATAACAGCCACGATGATGCTTACTGCGCTAAAAAGACCTAGCTCTCGTTTTAGCGCAATTCTTCCATTTCCTTTTTCCTCGACTTGTCCCATTTTGCACAAGCTTCAACTAAACTCTTAACGAGTACCGATTACCACGTATTATCCAATTCACCAGCACTATAGCAAACCGTTTTCTTTTTGAATTCAAATATACATCGCGCGAGTCGTACGTCTGATTTTTAAACCGCCTTCGATCGGCTCTACGTTCGATCGGTGTAACAAAGGCATGAATCGGCTTCCTCGTGCCTTAGAGCCGGATCGAAGGCAGTGTGACGTTATCGGAAGATGTCCAGAACGAAACTGAAGTGTTAGCGGGTCAGCTAGTCGCTTATTTTTACAGGCGTGCATTGGTTCCCCTGATAAGAGTACTCTGTATTCTCATCATGGTACCGATATCTTTGATGATCGGTAGCTGAACTATCAGATTAGACGAGCTTAAGAGTGGTCGTACAAATATAAAAACGAAGCTTATAAATATCTTAGATAAACGATTACGTTTCGTGGCAAGTTACCGTAGACAAGATGCGTTGAAATGTTTGCGATCAACAAATAATTGTCTCATGATTAATAAACGTTAAAAGAACTGTTTGTACAAAATTCACGAACCCAAAGATATCGGTAGGAGCACGTTCGTCATCTTCTGGTAATCAGTAATCAGTCATGTTTTGAAGTGTATTATTCGGTTTTGTTAGAAGAAGTAATTCGATAAGATAGTGGAATTCGAATTCCAGTCGAACTTCGTGAAACAATGGTAATGCGATAGGAAGTAATATCTCTTCAGCGCACATTTTTCGGTGGCCTCATTATTTCCATACTCTTCCACCGATAATTACGCTTAGGAATATTGTTTGTGTTATTCCTCATGCAATTTTATCGAAAGTACATTTGCAATAAAACAAGTAAAAAAAAAAAAAACGCAAGGATGATATATATATTTCACATGGCATGCATATGTAGGCATTTTTTAAGAATTACTTAATATTTATATAATATACAATATTATATATATAGTATACAATAATTTTATCCATAACGTTGAATAATTTTTATATATTGTTTATTAACTTTTTCAACTTTTTGTTTATAATTAAAATACAATATGTAATAAAATATTATATATATATTATAATATATATAATAAAATAAAATATATAATAAATATTTATATAAATATAAAATTAAAATAATATTTGCAAAAAAAAAAAAAGATAGAACTAAGGTACATAATATCACACAATTTTATCTTATATAATATTTATATTTAAATTAATGTTTACAACACGTGCTTTTGAGTTCATAACGAAGAGCATGCGTTCTAAAATAATTTTGTGAAAATATTCCACTACTATTTTGCACTCAATCGTTTATATTTTAAATCAAATTTGCATTGCATTGAAAATACAATAATAATTAGAATAAATAAATCCACATTGATTTTATTTGATGTTCTATTCGTTACTCGTTATTTTGTTTGACAGATGATTAAGGTTAATATGTTACAGTGAATGTGTAGTGAACGCACGTATAACCTGTCGAGCACGCTAGGTATTAAATAGCGATGGAAGACGAAGAAAAAAAATGTCATGACGAAGAACCTAGTGAATTTTATTTCGAATCTGATCATTTAGCATTAAAAGGAAATAAAGATTATACTACTCTTTTAAAAACAATTGTCATTCTTGAAGCACAACGTGTTCAAGCTATAGAAGATCTGGACAAACTTTTATCAATTCGTTCTAAAGCATTGAAAGATCCAATATCTTTCGTAGCTCAGATACAAAATGGTGAGCTGCCGGAATTACCAGGGCCACAAAAGATTGCTGAAATTCCTTATATTGATTGGGCGCAATATAATATAGCTCCACCTGATATGCGAATGAGACCACAAACAAGGCATGGACATATTTTGCCTCACATACAAACAAAATCCGAACAAGAGAATGGAAAAGTATGTTATGTTATATATATTTTATATACATGTATATGTATTGACTTCGATATAATTAGATTTTAGTAAGAGGACGTGCTTTTGATGAGAGTAAACCAGAGACCTTCAATCAATTATGGACAGTAGAAGAACAAAGAAGATTAGAAGAACTTTTAATTGAATACCCACCAGAGGATGTAGAAATGAGAAGATGGACTAAAATAGCTAATGCTTTAGGTACATTATTAAGAATATCATTTTTGTTATGTTTGTACATTACTATTTATTCTTTTTAATAGGTAATAGAACTCCAAAACAAGTGTCTAGCAGAGTTCAGAAATACTTTATTAAACTCTTAAGGGCTGGATTACCTATACCTGGTCGAGGACCCAAAATGAAATTAGATGTGAAGAAAGGAATGGGTCATAGACATCAACGTAATAACTACTCATTATTTAGACGTTCTACATTTTTTCCTCATCAAGATATTTCTTTTACAATACCTGATGAAAGCAAAGAACAGGCAATTACAGAAGAATCTGTATGTGTTGCTAAAATTCTATACTTTAGTGAAAATTTAAGTTCCCATCATTTATTTCATTATTTATATTTATAGGAAGATGATGCTGGAAATAGTATTATTGATGACAATCCTGAATTGAGGCATATAGAATTATTAAAACAAGTGAAAATGGAGAAAGAACAAAATTCGTCTCCCGTGTATAAACATGTTGGATATAAGGTATGTACAGGTGTTAGAGTAAATTAGAAGAATTTAAAGCTTAATGGTTTATTTTTACAGTGTTCAATTTGTGGAGAAGATCCTCTGACAGGTACAAGATGGCATTGTACAGAATGCCAAGATGGAATTGATTTATGCGGTGATTGCGCTGTAGCGCAATTAGAGGCTGAGAAACCATTACATGATACGCTACATAGACTACTCCCTATAAAACCACCTATGTACACTAGAAGTTATGATTTAGATTATTTTCCACAAAGTTTCAGTAACTCTTCTTATAATTATTTAGATCCTAATTTTTTACCTGAATAATTATTATTTCATCAAATCTATACTAATAAGAATTATATCATAGTTTTATAAAAGTAGAATGTAAAAATAATTCATCATTAAGTATTAATACTTTTTTAAAGCTGTGTTATAAACTAGAAGATTTAGTTTCTTTCATATCTGTAGGTTCATCCGCTTGAATGACATTACCTTGCTTAAATTTTAAATTAATTTTCTTTTTACAATCATCAAAACTGCCACATTTTATGCTCTCTCGAATAATCTTAAAAAATTCAAGATATTGATGTACATTGTGTCTGAAAATATAAATCAGTGCGTACAGTCATACATAATAATATTAATTAATTATCTGCAATATCAGTATGTAATTAGAACTTACATCATTAAAAGAACAGTGCCAAGCATTTCCTTAACACTACATAGATGATATAGATATGCTTTGGTATGATTTTTACATGTTAGACATTCACAGTGAGAACATATTGGAGAAAAGTCATCCGCATATCTGCTGTAAAATATTTGTTATGAAAATGAAAAAATGATTATAAATTTAGTTCTACATTACCTTTCTTCTGTAAATGATATTGTATGACCTACATTATTACAGTCATCATGATCACATAGGAAAGTTAAAGCTCCTAGGTTTTCAGTAACTATATAAGGGTATGAAGTATCAAATATATCTGTACCTAATTCAACAAGGTCTAATACCATAAGGGGATTCCAACATCCCATTGATACCTTAAGCTTTTCAACAGGTAAAAGATTCTGAAATAAGTGTATTTCATGAAGAAACACAATATATAATAATAGGTGATTTCTAACTTACAATTGTGTATTCTACTATTTCTCTGATTTGTTCTGATGGTATATTTTTTACATCTGGTCCATTATTATGCAATCCATCAATCACATATCCTATTAAAGGCTTAGTTTTTAAATAATTTATTGATATTGTTCTAGCATCTTTATCGTAACCACCTTCAATTGCACCTAATATTTTAGAGGACTTCAATGCTTCAGATGAAGAATGTTTAGTTAAACATTGATCAAAGAATGACATGCTATTTCGTACAGAATTGAATACTCTTTTTTTACTACTATTGATATTAGTATCTCCATCACACAAAGCAACATACATGTCTGGTTTAAATGTCTCAATAACATTCATATACATATTGGGTGTTAATACAAATTTTCCACTTCTTGTCCATAAGGGAACAGAATTAACTTTTTGAAAACCTGAAGGCGTTGTATAGGCTGGATCATGTATTGTAACAAAATTGATGTACTCCTAAACAAAATATTTTTTTAATATAAAACTTAGAACTTTATAAGTAAAATTCACGTAACTGAAAATGTATAATAACATCATGTACCTTCATACCCACAAAATTTGCAAAATTAACATTATTATCCTTCATTGATTCCAGCATTAAATATGTAGAAGAAAGTGAAACAGATAACATTTGTGGGTCTGAAGTAACCATTTTAAAAACATCCTTAGTTAAATGCGGTACACAACCTCCCTATTAAAAATAAAACGTTAAATAAAATATTTCTGTTAGATTTCAAACTATTAAATTTTACCTTTGTATAAATAAGAGCAAGAGGAGTTTCAAAAGTGGTATTAGGAATTCTTTCAAATTCTGTTAACGTCCCAATACGGGCAGCACAAGATTTTATTGAATTAGTAGAGAATTTCATGTTATTTGTTATTAACATTTACCATAATTCGTAAGGAAGTTAATATAAATTAATAAATATCTTAATCATTAAGTACAATCACATAACTAAAGTCTATATTGTGACATAACCTGAATAAACCCACATGGTATTCAGCAAAGTTTGTACACTTTGTGCTTACATATTGTGTACGTGCAATAATGTAACTCACGTACGACCATACACAATACGTAACATAGATCTAATATCCAATTCCGTATATCTAAAATAGTTCGAAGATTGCCGAACTCTCTTACATGTTTCGTATCACTTCCGCTAATATCGATTCAGCATAGAATAAGACAACAACACGTCTAGTGGTAGGAATTAAAATTAAATCCAAATCAAATTTGATTTTTCTCAAGGTCGGCATTTCAGAACGTTAAACCATGAACTCTCATCATCGACCTCGTCTGTAATCCCGACATGTGTCACCGACGATGCATCTTGTCTATGAATACTCATAGGCCCCGGACCATTGAATAAGGATAGGATAGATATGACATTCTGACATACCGACTGGAAGAAAATCAGTGTGTTTTTTACACTCTCTGCAACTTAATAGGTCGAATATAGGAATTATGTTGAACTCAATTATCAAATGCAATAATGTCGGAGGTACGTCTCGATCACTCGCAATTCAATAAAGAATAAAAAATATCAGCGGACACGGACATACTTCGACTTCATTTAAATGTTTCGCACCTCAGTTCACCCAAAATGTAAAGGATCGAAGTTGACATAAAGATTCGAATAGAATCTCGTTCACTTAGCTGAATTATTGTGGAGCGACTTTCTATTTGATCGGATGGAAACTGGTGGAAATACGCGTAACACATGAGTTGTAACGGAATAACCGTACTATTATTAGTAATGTAATGTTATTCTTTTTGTTAGTAATAATTTAAAAAAATTCGTAAAACATATTTATTAATTGATAAAAATTGCCTGTAGATATGGAATTTGTCTTTATTCACTGTACAATTTCTTACATACAAAAGAGTGCAATGCCTTTAAAAATTGGTCACAATAGTCGACTTAATTGCGCACAGAATAAGTTCATTCGTGTACACAAGCGCATCACGATTATATACATGAAAATAAAATAGTTTTCTTTCTTTACAATTTGCAACGTTATGTACAAGTCGCGTCAGCACTTATTCTAAACGAATACTTAATACTCTGTTGTACTGTAGAATTGTCAAACATTAGAATCAAAATTACTGAAAGTTTATAATAATTTGATATTTTCATATAACAACTTTGACAGGAAAGGAAGAAAATATTTCTAATCTTCTCGGGAATTTGGAAATATAAATAATTTAATCGCAAGTATGACAATTCATTTTTAGCACCGTTTCATGTCAATAATAAGATCAACGTTAATTACAATACAAGCAACTTATAAATTTTCTTATTTTTACAGTTTCACACGTTCGTTTGGATTTTATACATTAGTTTCTGTATCGAACTTTGCTAGATCGCTATATTACATCTTATCCCATCGCTATAGTTACAAAAGTTATAGGCAAGAAACATCACATCACATAGAAAATACAAATTCGATAGTCAATCGTGCATTTGTGCCAGGAACGTTGTCGTTGGTGCAATAAAATCTCAATACCAGTTTTTTTTTTTTTTATCAGTATAAATATCATGTCGATACAAGGCAACCGCCAGTCTTTCCGTTCTCCGTGATTTCTACCTTAAAGTGTCGCGATCGAAATTGCGTTTCCAAGATAAACCGTTGGTTTGCTGTCTCTTTCGTAATGATGCATTTGATTTTAATCTATCGGTAACAGTCCTTTACGCAATGAGAGTTTCAACACACCGTATTGCGCCATATTACAGAGAATATTACATAAACGATAGAACGGAATTTTTTCATTTCTGCGACACTTTACTTGGTATCCGATTAAACGAGTTCCTACAGGTTGTACATAACGACATTGATTCACAGTGCTCTCGTTTAAGAAACATTATTCGCAAATTCGTTGGTTCGTTCGTGAAGAAGCTCTTGGCGGTTTTCAGCGAATTGAGTTTCAAGAGGACAGTACGCGATGCGCTGAAGGCAGCCGGCGAACAATTCAGCCGCGCAGGGGGTTTCATTCCACGAACATTTTTCCGGTGTGGGAACGCCACGGGGAACGAGGAACGCTGGGTCTGCCGCGATTTCACCGGTAATTCGAAAAATGCATAGGAATTAGCGGGAGCGGCATGCGTGCACGCGGGCATAAGGACGTTTCGGTGGCAGCGGCGACAAAGGTATTCGCCATAGGCACGTAGATGCGTGAGTTTATGCGTGCGCGCTAGCGTAACCTTTGGAAGGGAGACGAGAGTAGAAAAGGAGCAAAAAGAGGTGAAAGTAGGAGGCGAGGTGTGCGGGTCGCCAACACATATCTCGATATCTCACGGTTCGATCTTTCTCGGCCCGGACGCCCGTATATTTACATGTATAATTTATATATCCCGTAGCATGGGCGATGGTGGTGTGTGTTCAGCTAGGGCGGATCCGAACGTCCTTACGGCCCCGTATTCCTTTCGCCGCATCCTAGACGCGTGCTCCGCCACGCTCTCCGTATCGTCTTTGTACCGAGTAAAGAGACAATCGAGAAATTCGCGGCAATTCAACAAGATAAATTCCCACGATTCTGCCGCGCTGTCGATTCTCTTACTGTCGTCGAAGACGAGAATGCGCTTTCAAGGTTTTAAATCGTTTGCCGGATAGATTTTCGTTTAGTTTGAAGAATTTCTAGACTTCTGCAAATCTCGCAAGTTAACGAAGCGAATCTTTCTTTACGCTGCATCTTCGAAGATGCTCCTAAGTATCTCTTAAGCAAGGAGACAAAAGGTGCAGCTGCAAATCGCTCGCGAGTTTGACCGATACAAGCTCGTCGCTTAAATGCGGAAGATCCTGGCGGAGAAAAGCGGGCCTTAATTAAGCGCAGGCACCAACGAATTCCATAATACCGTTCCCGTTCGCGTAACACGACCACGATAAGAGCCTGCCCATCCGACAACGCGCCGCGTTCGTGGGATTTTTTTCGGCGAAATAATGCACCAAGCACCGCCGGCTCTCCCTATCGCCATTGTGGCCGCGAGGGCGCAATTAATTATTGCGTGGCCACGAGGGAGTGCATTGTTGCATCTGTTGTTGCACGCTCCGCGTTCTCTTCGGTGTGTATAGTTAAGTGGCGGAGAGCTGTGAATGATTCCGCACCGCGGAATGGTTTTTCGGCCAACGAAACATCGCGTTTCTTTGTGTACAACGAACCGAAGGGCCACGGTAATTTATGAGCTCACGGTAGTACCGACGTAATTTACGTTGGCTTACCGGCGTACACGGACGATCAAGAGAACAAAAAGTATGTACTTCTCGCATTTCGGGAGTTCCAGTGAACGTGGCAACTGTCACGGACGCTTCACTTGCATTACTGTTATCTCTACTTGTTGAGCTTCTTTTCTTACGTAACGTATGTAGATAGTTTCCTTATTTGAATTTGAAATTCAGAAGTCGCACTGATCATTTCCATAAGCTAAACGGTATAAAAGAACGATGTTACAGGCATTATCTTTCTAAATCTACGTAACAATTTACCGTTATGTAGGCCATTTCTTTGTGATACGTGATCCTACGAGTTCAAGCATCTGTTTTTTGAAAATTGAATACGAATTATATTATTTTCGTAATGAAATCGAGGAATTTACGAGAAGCGACCAGTTTAGCTTCCGAGAGGCTTATTTTAACGAATGGATTACGGATGTTTATACATTTATAAAGTGTTCGAAAAAAAAAGAAGATGTCTGAAGAAACGCCAAAAAAAAAAAAAGGATGAGCAATACGGCAGCATTAATTGCACTCGTAAAAGTATGAATTTTTAACGACGTTGTACTCAGACTTACAGAATCAACAATCGTGAATCGTCACTTAAATTTTCACGTTAATTAAGAGTTTGCGAAGATTCGCATGTATGTAAAAAAAAAGGAACTTTGTTGGTTAAAGGGATGACACGATAAGTAAACGTGGAAGGTGTGTAGTGTAATCTCGCGGCGACAGGTAGGCGCAGGTGAGATACAAATGAAAGACGTAAACGCGGGCGCGGTGCAGAATCTCGATGCAAAACGTCTCTTCCAGTTCGTGTTCTGTCGAAGAAACAATCGAGCCTGTCCGAGGGAAGGTAATTAAGAGAACACGACGGCGTCGATTAAACGAGTCCTGCCGAATCGGGTGAAACGAATTAATTCTGCGGTCGAACGAGGGTCGAAGATAAACGATTGAGCCTGACGGAGCGCCCGAATCCTGTTTAACGATTCAGTGGCGAATACTGTCGCGCGATGCTGTGAAACAGTCGCCCTCGTTGAAACAAGTTCTCCGATGACGTGATATCTACTTTATTTTTTAAATCTGTGATATGATTTATGTTTTACGTTTACAGACGTTAACACATCCATTGGTCTCGTATAAAATCGATCCGGATAAGCAAGGAAACCGATACGTAACTATTAGAATTTTATATTCGTACGAGATGGTTTGTGAAAATTATTTTCTGTTAAAATCTCAGTTCAGTGATTGAACGTTAAAGATGCCAAGCAACGTAACGGAAACGTTCGCTCGATTCGATGGCAAATAGCTGTTTGAAAAAGATACAAGAATTTCGAAACACCGTATACGGGAGAAAAGATATGGTGCAGGAGAGAAAGAGGAATATCATCGAAGCAGTGCATGCCATTCGCTCGAAATGCAAAAGCAGAGCGGATGTAGTCGAGAGCGCCGACTGAAAGCCCTGGAACGTCAAATTACGAAACACCTGTTCCCCGAAACGACTTCATTCCGATGGGTTTCGTGCATTCGCCGCTTCGTGATCTCGTTGCCTTCTCGAGGAGACCTTTCCGTTTCCCGTCCGCGAACGAATTCGATCGATCAAAGACCGTTCGAAACTGCCGAACACCGAGTAACGCTCGCGAATCCATTGTCCCGTTGCCGCGTTACAATAATAAGGCTAATACTCGTAACGTTTTAGATCATTAATAAGTCTGCAGACTAATTCTCTCTGTGAACAGTTATTCCCTGAGAGAAGAACAATAACAACATTGTATACGTAAGATAAAATTTCGTTACGCAAGTTTGGTTCACACAGCGCGAGAATTACTCTGCTCTTCTGAGTGCAACAGATGTATTCTTGAAGACAGTATCGACCGTCGAGAGCCGAGGAATAGTTGCAAGTATGTGAAATGAAAGTGGAACTGTAAGTCAAATAATATTTATGGCACTATCGTTTCACGCAAAGCGTTGATCGCGCGAATTTCGTTGTCATCAAATTCTTTTTCCATCTCATTGATCCAACGTAATACACTCGATCGTCTATTATCTTCGCAATTCCACACAAATATTCCTGAGTCCTGATCGTCGTCGAAAGCTTCGGTCTTCAATTCTTCCGCGATCAAACACTCGTTGTTCCAACAAGTGGACAAAGATCTTGGAAACGCGATTATCCGAAAAGGAAGTATTCACTGGTTGTTGAGTCACAGTGGAGAAATTTCATTCTAAATATAGTCCGAAGGCACGGAGCTCTCGTTTATCGCAGCCAAACGATACTGAGGCGTTTCTAGACCCTGTGGGTTCAGATGCAGATTCGTGCTGCTCCCAGAAGACGCCGCCGTAGGCATCTGTTGGTTCGCCGAATTCGAGCTCAGGTCGCTGTAGTAGGCGCTGCTTGGCGCGCTGCTCAAAGTTGGGCCATCCGGTTCGGCGTCGCTTCCGGTGTACGCTGTGTTTTGATAGGACGGATGGTCGCCGTTTCTGCTACCGATCCGCAGGTCTTGATGGTGATGGTGATGATTGTGGTGGTGATGATGGTGATGATGATGTTGCATCTGACCTGGCGGGACTGGCGTTGACGGTCCGTTCTCGTACATTTCGTAATCCGGTTCTTGTAACCTGGAAAGATTGTATTACGGCGACTCTTAAACATTGAAAACTTGATCGATCAAGCAATTAAACATAGGTATACGCACGATATTATTGACGTATACCTTAGAAGCGGGTTCATCGTAATTCTGAACTGACAGTGTTGCAGGGAATTATAAAAAGGAATTCGTTTAACGCATGCTCGTAGTATATGCAATGTCGTGCCTGTTAAACGAGTTATCTCGTGTTTATTTGTATAATAAATACGTAGATAATTAATTGAATATATTCGCGATAACGTTGCAAAGATTCAGCCTTTAACGTTCCGTTTCCTTTCCAATATTTATAGTCGATCGAGCAACGGAGATGCATATTAATAGGGTAATTATGCATGTTAACGGTACATTCTAGTCACCTGCATTTCTCGTAATACATGCAGATTGCGTGTCATCGTCGGTGCCCTACGATCAGTCGCGCATGCTTGTCTTCAGAGAGTAGAGGAATCTGTGCGAAACCGATCGTAGACTTTCTACGATAGGTTTTGATATCGTTTGGAAACGTTGGACCGGAAATAGCCACAAAAAATAGGCATTTAACAGTCGTCCATAAAATATAATAGCGACAGTTAAATTGTAAATCTTGCGGTATCAGGTGGTCGTAATTGTTCCGCGAAGTTAGATATATAATGGATAATGGGAAAGGCTCAAATATAGCATGTCGAATAGCGCAATACCAATACGCAATTAATTACCGATGGTACCGCTTTAATGCGCAAAAACAATTAGAGGAAAGGAATGCTGACTACTGGTTGTAGATTGAAATTATTAAAGTTGAGTGCCTCGAAGATTCATGAGGGCGTATTCCAGCGCGATTATTATTGCCGATAGAAAACGATCACGACGATTATAACAGCTCTCGAGAGGAGTAACTTCACGAAAAACATAATTACAGAGATTAATTTACCTTTTACTGTGACGTGTACGAAGCGTGTCCCTCTGCAAAGATTCGTCCCCGTTGCTTCCACCGTAATGACGATGTAACCTCGCGGCGTCTAGCTCGTGGTATTCGTCGTCCTGCCCGCCGGAAGTTGTACCGTACGTCGAGCTTCCTCTCATTTGTAGTTGGAGATCGCTCGCGTAGCTCGCGGCCTGAGAGTCCAGTTCTGCGTACAGAGCCTCGTCCGTTTGCATGTGGGTGTAGTGATTCTCCACAGGCAGATTCATCGCTCGTCTGTGTTGCGGAAGCGACAGAGGCGTCGTGACGACTCCCGGTGTACCGCCGCCGCGTCGCGAGCCTAACCACGACCACACATTGTGCCCTTGAATCACATCACACCAACCCATACAAGTCGCGTATCTCTCATTTGCTTTACGTCAATTATCGAGTACCCAACGACTGTACGTGCGTAGTCAAAGTATCCACGGTTTCAGAGAACAGGAAGGTAAAGTTACTCGAGCCACTTAAGCTTCAACATCTTACGATTCAACGTTCATCTTTGCACAGAATAATCAAATTTGTATATTACGAGACTCCGCTAGTTTTTCAAATAATACCGAAGGAATAAAGTGATATTTCAGTTCTACCAAGCAATTAACACTGAACCTATCACAGCGGTCAAATTGTCCGCTTTCAAATTTCTACGCAAACTTTACCATGTCTAAACGTTATCACATCGCTTCCTAATCTACGACTTTCCATAAAATATGCAAACGATATATTCTTCTCGGTATCTATTTCTAGTTTGATTTTTTTATTCTAAGAAAAATTTGTAGTCTGTCCTGCGTATCGCGAGCGATCAATAAGTATACAAGAAATGTCGGTAGGTTGAGCGTTAAATAGTCTGTTGCTGTCAAACGTAGATCGTTCAAAGATCGTTCATAAACGAATTTTGCGAACCACGAGACAAATTATTTAGCTCGACTCAGGCAGAGTATTCGAAGGTATCGCGTAACGATACGATGCGATTCCTGATCGGTTCGGAACGATACGTACCAGGGCTAGGAGCGACGTCGTGATAAGGTGGCAGTTTATCGAGCTCGAGAGGCGGCCGGTCGGGTATAACGGCCACTCCACCGCCAGCTCCTCCTCCACCACCTGGGCCGCCGGCTTCCTGAGCGTTCGAATCCTCGACACCGACGGTACAGCAACTCGCTAGGACACAAACAAAAAAGAATACAGGTCCCACGTGAGCGCTCGGTCCTCTGGAAAATCCGTTGGCAAGGATCGTGAACGAAAGTCGCGCTCGAGTTTCAGCGAAGTAGGGTCGAAACCCAGTGGGACTCGAGTCGAGACGAAGCTCGTGAAGTGCCAGGTGAGCTCGGACAGAATCCTGTTACGTTACACTGCCGACCGTGCGTGCGCGTATACGTACAGGCACAGGATCACGTGCATAGATATATTACACGTACCTATAATATACATGGACCCCAATCACCGCATTATGACATGAGCTCGCGTAAGGAGAGAGGAGAGGAAAAAAAGCGGTTGTTTTCTGTATGGCCTCATTGTGTGCCCGTCATCGTGCTGTCATGGCGCTCATAGAAACGCGACAGGGTTTGGGGTGGCTGGCAAGAGAGTAGGGGCGGGTGGAGGAACCGAGTGGTAGAAGAAGGAAGACAACGAGGGTAGGTAAGAAAGACGGAGACGAAGATGAAAAGGGGAAAGAGAGAAAGAGGGAGGGATGGAGAAAAAAAGAATTTCGGAATTTATAGATCAGAGGTGCCGCCTCGCGGTAAGTGGGCATGAGAATACCGCAGAGAAAAAACGAGATTATGGGAATCCCATGGTCGTGTCTCTCTCTTCTCATAAACGGTCGAGCTCATAACCTACGCACGTACGAGGGTGCTCGTTGTCATGATCGTCGTCCTGGTCAACGTTGTCATCCGGCCGGTGGTTTTCGTCGTTCCGAACTGTGGACTCTTGGAGCAGACTCGCGCGTCACAGCACGCCTTGGCGGCTGTCACTTGCCAGGAGATACAGAGACTGGTTCTCGTTTATCGCGGTGCCCCTACACCAGCGGCACGCGTAAGTGTGTGCCCGTGCAACGAGTATAATCTTCTTCTCCGTGGCTCGTCTAGACGCTATTTTCTTCTTCTTCCGAGAAGCCACAGAGGATAATCGCCGATGCGCCTTAACGTTTCAGAATGAAAAGCAAGGTGACGCAGCCGAGGTGAAATTTAATTCTTCGTTTTTTGCAATCGGCGTCCGTAGATATTTATAACGAGCCGTTACACCATAATTTACATAATTAGCGTTTATGCGTCGGCCACGAGATTACCTGGTAATAGGAGCCGCGAATCCTCTCGCGCGAAACTCTTTCGACGCATCGGTTAACGCGTTCTAACGAGCGCGTCGTCGCACTATCGGTACATCGCGAGTTTCAACATTTTCATCGAACTAACGGATATAGCCTGACAAGACGAGAAAGTTATTTGTCTTGCATTATGTAAAGAAAATTGTTGTTCGCTGAGTTGCACGGAGACACGCGAACCTGTTCCATCGGGACCAATTACCAGCCAGCTTTCGAACGTTTCGAAGATTTCAATTGGCTTCCCCTCGACCCTAATCAACCTTCCATTCATTACGAGACACTCTCGGCGCTTGGTGCTCCATCACCCGCGAGGATAGGCGTGCGCGACTTCATTTGCGCGCCACTGCCTAGAAATCCGAGTGCAATCGATTACATCGACGAGTGTCGACGGTAATCGCGTTATTTATCGCGGAACGCGAGTCTCTGGCATTCGGTTGGCGCACGCACAGGCCGACGGTAATTCAGAATTCCACGGCAACCGCTGAGCCGTTTATTGCTATCGTAAATAAGACGGTGTCGATTTATCGGTTTTCCACTTGGATAACATCGTCCTCGAAGATCGGCCTTCCTTTGTAATTGAACGTCGAACTGTCGCAAACATCTTTTCGTCCTCTTTCTCGCGTCCATGCCGCGTTCGAGGACGGGAAACCTTAATCGCACGAAACGTCGTACGATGCGTACACAAGTTCTATCGGGATGATTACACCTAGTACTTTCCACCTATTTGGCGAGGTGAGGTAACTGGACCCGTTTCTTTTCCAGGCTGTCGCTTCGGGTCGTCCTTCCGTGGACGCGTTAAGCCGCGTGATTTACCGGATTAGATGGTTCGAATATTAATTGGTCGACGGATGCATTAGTCCGGCAACCGGGACGCGTGAAAATCGTGCCGTGTCGTGACAGCGGGGGGCAAATGTTCTCCTCACGACCTACTAGATTCCAACGCCTGTAGCCCCGGATTCTGTTTCCTGGCAGCCGTGCGTGCTCGTTACGGATCGAGGTACACGGTTCTGTTTGATATACCTTTAGCGGTCAGCGCAGAACGTCGACGGTCTCTTATGCCTCCTTGTGCGTCATCATGTCAAAGAGATTTTCACTGATGCGAGAAAAGCATACCTTGGGTCTGACCGTTTACGGAATTCCTCGAATGACGGACTCACCTTCGTAATCCGTAAATTTTGTTACCCACTCTAGATATTTCTGAGACGTTCAAATTGGAACGTTCGTAGGAACACGGATGCGTACAGAAAGTTTCCGCGACAGAGAATGGCGTTGTTTCTTGCGAAATAACGCAAATTAATTTTTTTCCTGTATAAAAGATAGATAAAGAATATTCTTTGAACGAATACACGCGATCGTTGTCGTTGACTCTTCGAGGGAACAGCAGCTGATTCGGCGTATCGAGTGGAGGAACGCGCGATAAGCCGATTAACGCATTCGATTCACCTATTCTACCCGGCCCTCGAATCGCCATTGTGTCGCGTCGATCGTGCGGGAACCTAACGCGTACGGGCTCTCGTCTTTTTTGTGCAACAGCCCCTTTCAGCCGTCCATTAACGCCTCTCTTGTCCGTTGGCATTTGCGGCGATTCTTACGCACGGTTGTACACTTCAACGATGTTTCATTAATTCGTGCTTTTTTTCCCTTTTCTCATCCTATGAAATTGCCTGCCGCTGCAGCATCACCGCGCGCGCGGTTATTCAACCAATCCAGTCACTTCCGGTCTACCCTTCTCGGTAGAAATTCCAATTACATCCATATTCGATACATACAGCTATAATTTCCCTGCTGACAAGTTTACATAGACCACGGATGAATAAACCGGCGGTGAACAGACTCGCGACGTCGGTTGTTGTGGTTTTAACGTAATTAATAGAAACGGACGAAGAAGAAAACGGAGGAATCAGGGCCCGCGGTGTAAGAACACGTCCGCGGATGGTGTATCTCGTAATTTACAGCTTCCTTAAGCACAAATTTATGAGATCGTAATGAGAGTTTTAAACGTTTTACGATCTCCGAAGCTCTTCGAGATTCGGGATTCGTTTTCTTTCGTTTCTTTCTTTTTTTTTTGCGCGTAGCTCGTTCTCTTTCGCAGAATATGTTTCGTATTCCGTTATTACCGCGATCTCATTGTTGCTTCTTTAAACAGCGCCTCTATTTCTGTTTAATTAGCCGAAGCCAAGCCCTTCGATTAATTGCTCGTCTAAATGTTAATCGCACACGACGCATTCGATTTCAGTGTCGGGGCGGGAATCATTATCTCGGAAAGGGCTAATCAATTTCTCCACGGTAGACGCCTTTGGCGCCACTGGCAGACAGCGTTACACTGCCCCCGAGTGATCACGACGTGCCGGTGTGAAGGCCACTTAAGAAGCAAATCGTGGATCGCTGAAGAACGACGACGGAGTCCAAGGAGGTTCAGTAAAACGAGTGTCGGATAATTAATTCGGGTGACCCTTGTATCCCTCGGTCGGTAGTAACCTGCCCTTTCTCCTTCTATTTGCCCCGGTTCCCGGCTCCGTTCATCCTTCCCAGCTTCCCCGGGTCGGCTCGCAGCCGGTTCGTTCGTTGATCGTATCGTGCCGCGGGTGATTTTAAATCAGAAAGTTAATTAGACGCGTTTCACTGTCCTTTATGTCGCCCGTCCGTCGTTGAGCTGAGCTATCCTTTACGTGTGCGCAGTAGCAGCAGCAGCACGAGTGCATCGGTAGCACAAGCTGAATATACCGTCGTGAGCCGACCTTCATTATGCGAACTAATTAAACTCCAATCGGTTCTGACACTCGACGCCACGGCTCTACTATGCTTCTCGTTTGCACCAATCGACGTCATACGTCTCACGCGACTGTGAGGTCTGCGCGTCTTTCCTCCGACGGATCAAACATCCGCATGTAAGTACGTCTGTGAACCTTGAAACGAGGAAACTCGAGATAGCGATAAATTCAGAGATCGCTCGAGTTTCCCGGTGGAGTCGAACCATTTCGTTTCTTCAGAACTCGTAGATTCTTAAGAATATGCTATTTATATAATTCTCTTCTTCGATGATCGTACTCGATCGAGCGATAAACGCAAGTGATAATGATATTTCGAAATGTTGCGTATAACACGCATATAATATATTCGTAAAAGGTTTCTCGAATACTTTCGCCAGCAACTGTACGTTGAATTTCCTGTACAAAGTCAATTTTCACGTAGAATTTTACAAACAAAGCCAGTTTCCGGTCATTTTCGTTATAACGAACACATATAAAGCATCGTGGTTTTTTTTCTTGAAGGACCTTCAGTCCCTATTGTCGATCGCGCTACACGTGGCAAGGTTTCTTGAATACAGATAGGTAAGGTTTCAAAAAGAGTGTTCACACAAAGGGACAGAATGGAATTATTAGCAGGATATCATATTTTAACGACGGGGATGGTGGTTGAGAATGGGTGGAAGTTTGAATTGATATCCTGCTTAGGATTGGATAATTGCGAGTCGGTTTGAATGTGACCCATCAGAGCTGGTCATAATCATAACTATAATTAAGGCCATTTGGTATGTCCATTATACTAATTTTCTATACCTGAAGCGTAAGTACTAGGCCGCGCTATTGAACGAATGTAGGTCTGAGTTTAGTTAATACTTTTGGTATAGAAGTAAAATATTTTTCATTGACGACGAACGTATTCCATAACTGTACGTATACGTGATTACGTTAAAACTACGGCTATGTCAGACTCGATGAAAGATTTGTATATAATCCCGTTGGAGATCTTAAATAAGAGTTCAGATTTTATAATAATCCTGGAAAATTTCCTTACCTCTGCCACCAGCGCTTTTCAATCTGTAACAGAAAGAAAAGAATTCTCCTATTAGAAACGTACTTTACTACCGGGACCCTGTTACGTTTACTAGTGCGAATAATGTACTTATCTTACGACTCGTAAAATTTCATTAATAATGGAGTAAGTCGAAAGGAAGCATAACATTGCCGATTTTCCTTTGATTTAACGCGCTTAATAACAATAATAAAAGAAACCTGTACGGTGCAAAGACTAAAAGTATAAAAGAAGTAACGAACGGTATGAAGGCCGTTAAATCTTACGTTCAGTGGAAAGCAATTAAAGACACGTCGTGATGGAGTTAAGAAAAGTTCGCATAGGATGGAAGTCTTTGTCTGGACTGTCGCAAGAAATGGGTGTCTATAAAGCTGGTTGGACTTCTCGTCATGCTGGAACGAAAGTGCCGACGCGCAGTTAGCATTGTCTCTCGGTTTGCGGCACTTCCCTTTTTTTCACCGATTTCCTTCCCGGTTTTCCTTTTTGTCTCGTCGTTGTTCAGCTCGGATTCAAATCGACGACCGATCTAGTTAGCAACCGGTTCACCCTCCTTATTACGGCTCGCTTCTCTCGATTTTGATGCATTGCGGGTAGGTGGTAATTTAAGGGGAATCGATCGGGCAACTGGATTCGTTCGAAGCCCGAGCTAAACCGCGATCGTTTCGCGAATCTACCTGATCGCCGATCCGTATCGAGAGACTCGTCTCGTTCCTCCTTCTTCTTCTTCTTTGTATGGATTTCGAAAGCAATCTCACGGAAACCGAGCACGCAGGTGTTTACGTTCTCATATTTCAATTCGAAATTCCACGATCGACCGGATAAATTCTCCCTCTATCGTATCCTGATTGAATCCGCCGGAACCGCGGTTGAAAGTTCACGCTCGCGTGCAACCATCTCTACGCGATCTACCGTTCCGCTTAATGAGAGTATTCCCGCGTATTTCATCGTATAATAATACTGACCTTCGACAGTGAAGAAGCGTCACCATGACCACAGCCCCGATGCCAGCCGATACTAACGACACTATCACTAGAGTCAGCACCCATCCGAGTTCTCCAGGAGCTTCTGTAAAAAGAGCGAAAACCAACGATTAGACGACCGCCGTTGTAAACACTCGGAACTGATTCTGTCGCGCCATCGAACCGTAACCATCTGCTATGGCTTCTTTGCGGCGACGCTGAAACGTCAAACGACGGTGTAAAAAGGTATTTTACCGGGACCAACAGTCCCATCGATGACTCTATTCCAGAACAAAAGCCTTAAAACGATATTCGGTTCCGTTCCGCTTCTATCCGACCTTTCTCGTTTTTACCCGCAACTGCGCAAGTGTCACCATTATCCGTGCTTCTTTAAACCTATCTTTCTTTCCTTTATTTTTTTCCTATCAACGAAATCACAACCCGTGGAAAGTTGGCCGTAATCTTCTTGCCACTGATGCCGAGACAAGTATTTAACCAGCGCGAGAAGTTTCGCGTGCCCACGCCACGGTATCTGGCAAACCCGATCCGACCAGCAGTCGAAGAAAGTTTTCACAGGCCTTTTGGAGCGGCAAATTCCCCGCAGTGGACGTTTCCAAATAAATTAGTTAATGGGGGCTCGCGTGTAACGCGGCCGCGCGAGAAGATCCATAATTGGTTCGCGGTCGCGCTTGCCGCGTCCGATTTCCGCTCAGCGGGACATCCGCAGGGCTTTATTACGCGAGTTTCGCTGTTATTTCTGCGCCTTTCAGCCCGCGCTACTGGAAGCTCGATCCTCCCGAGTAACGAGACGCGAAATTATCGCTCGGCCTGGACGTAATCTAGGAACTGCAGCCGCGTTTAAAGTACACTGAAAGCGGCGGAGATCAAGCAGGTCGTAATCGAGTATGCGTGTCGCGATGGAACAGCTTAGCAGCTCTGTAGATGTATAGAACGTTCCTTTTCGCGACTCGTTTCGAACAGTTTTCCACGAACCACTTCTGAGTCAAAGAAGTCACGGCCATTTAACCAGTTTTCAGAGCGCGATTCTCACAGCTCGCGCAGTTGGGTCCGTCTGTTTTAACCGGTCGTCGAATAAGAAGCTACGATGCGACGATTATTCTCTTCGACGCGCTCATTAGCAGTCAACTTGAGCCGATTCTCCGAGATATCTTAATCCTTTAATGAAACGTTTCTGCTTGATTCCTAATTTAGAGGCTTAATCGGCAGCATTTTCCGCCGAACGAGTCGCGCCGGCCGGGCTTTATTGCCCGCGCGATCGTAAATAGGCGAAAAGATATAATTTAGTTAAGAAGAGACCCGAGAGATCGGTGACGACGAGGAGAAAATGAGGAGAAGCGAAATTTACTTTGACTCGTCTCCTTTTACATGGCCAGGAGAATCCTTATTTGCGATAATCGGCGACGTTATCCGACTGGTTATTAAAAACGATCGAGTTTTATCTATTTACGTACAGGATGTGTTCCAGGACGTCTTCATTTCTTGTGGTAATATTCTATACGTATATGGTCGATTAGTAAGCCAGAACGATTTCAGTAGCAGATTTTTTACGCGCGGTAGCCGTATCGTAAGAAAAATCAACTGTCTCGTCTGGTCTTTGGATGTTTTAGCGTACAGCAAATTGCGCTGGCTATTTAGCCTTGCGAAACTTTTTACGAACCTTGAAAGGTTCGAGAATCGTAACTCTCTTGTTATCGAATATGTTGTTAATGCATTTACGTAAAATAGAATGTGCCAACTTTGTAGAAAATGTTGCAGCTTTGAAGAAAATAAAAGATGTGATTGGATCGAGATCTTACGTACGTCTCGTTGCATCAAACGCGTATTGAAAGCCTAAGTAGCAAAACGATATCGTCGCTGAAAGCCTGTTATCGTACCCTGTTTATTGTATTTGTCGCGTCGTGCAGAAACGCACGCGTGTTTGAACTCATCGGTGTAGCGATTGTTCGCGACACAGGGAACACGAAAGGGTTCGTTCGAGAGGAAAAGAGGGGCGCTTGTAATCCGCTGCTGGTGCTCGACCCTGAGAAATCACCGCTAAAGATCCACTCGTTCGTGACTGTCGACTGACCGAGCAACGTTTAGAATCGTGCTTCGTTCACGTCGCTGTTTGGGAACTGTTCGCTAACAGTTTCGACCCTTTGTCCGCGTTTCGACCTCGTTTCCTTCGACGTACTCCCGAAGGATGACTTGGAAACGAGTTTGATGAATTGCGCGCATTCTGCTCGCCCGAATAGCGATCAATCATAGAAGTCACCGCGACGCTTTGAATCTATTAACTCGGGACACGCTCGAGTTTTTGATTATTCGGAACGTTTAACTTAACTGATAGAGAATCTCCGGCGGGCGACTTTTTTAATACAAATTAATTTCGGCTACGTGGCCCCGTCTGTTCACAAGATAACGGTGTGAAATCAGACAGGGGGATGCCAGAGAAAGAACGTGGAACCGTAGGAAAAAAAGAACGGGAGGTTAACACGCGAGCGTGTAAGTTTGAATTAACAGGTCGCGTGGAAGCGCGTCGAGGGACGAAAAACGAACGAGTCAGCCAGTATGCAAGACGAAGAGACGACGAGGGCAGCCCGTCTATCAGTGTCACGTTTTTGACATGAACATAACAACGTGCACGCTACGGCTGATAACGGCTTACAACGGAGTTATCAATCATCTACAGCGGAGCTTGGTCACCTAGGATGATTCGGGTTAACTTCGGGCGTGCAAACAGTGTCGCTACGCGTCCGGTTACAATGTTGTTTCGTACGACGAGATAAAATAAACGAAAGGAAAGAAAAAACGAGGGAAACAAGGGAAAAAAATCACTTTCGATTTGGGAACGTCCCTCATCTCGGATTCCCTGTCAAAAACGAATCAAGCGTACAAAAAGGGACACGTTTTCTGTCGGTGTTCGACCCTTTGTACGCCTGTCGATTTCGCGTCAACCGTACGAACCCATTCGACCATCGAACTTTTGGGTTTCAGCGGCCACCAGATCTTGTATATTGTTACCTATTCATCGCCACAACTACGACGCATCATCGTCTTCCTCGTTGCATATTCGAAAGACAGTTTGGTCCACTAAAATAGTTTTCTGAAGAGCAGTTTTTCGATGAGAAAATTCTCATTACGAATAATCATAATCTTATGACCATCTCATTTTTAAAAATCGATTTACAGCCGAAAGCGTGTTCTTCTTTTTAACTATTATCTCTGACTATTATCGATATCTTCTTACTGAACCGATTTAAAAATTTTACGATCGACGTATAGCCTCAAAACGGCAGACTCGTTTTCCCAGTTGTAATAAACACCAACTTCTGCCGTGATATTTGTCTCGCCGCTCGATCGTCCGATCGTATTTATTTTAACGCGAGATCGTCCCATCGTTCGATCTTCGGCTACACCGGCAATTGGCCATTAACTACGGCAAACATCGAAACGACGCAGAATCTCTGCCTCGATATTCCAGGATCGTTTAATCTCGTTAGAGGAGTTACCATTCATCGACCGAATGGAGGTTTAAACCTCGTTCATGCACGATATTCCATCGATCGATCCTTCTTTAATTGCTATACTTTCCTCTACACTTTACTCTTCGTTCACCTGTTTTCATCATATTCGTTTATTTTTATATCGCGAGTAAAATACTTTTTGAAATCAAAGAACCTTTTTATTCCCTTTATAAATTGGAAAATTTTTTAAACGCGTTTAAACATAAGGTATCCTACGCACCGCTGCTAAACACGCCGATTCGTTGCGTATTGCGACATTAACTTCCACCAAGTTGCAATTTATACTCTGCTCAAAAGACAGGGGACGGGAAAAAAAAAAGAACTTGGGAAACCGTAAAAATGGCACTATATTCGCAACAATGCGCCGTCTTTCGCATGCAGAACGTTACCGCGGCCACGCGCAGGAGGATCGTATTTATTCAAACGAGCCGATAACAAAACTACCGGATGGACTCGTTCCGCTTGGCCATATTTTCACGATAACCTACTGGAACGGGTTCAGCGTAGACTCGACGAGTTTCTCCGGTTAATAAATTCGATATTCTTCCTATATTATATCTCGACCGAGCATTCTGGTCAGTCGTTTCATACGTTTCCACGTTTAAATTTCGCTGATAGTTCATTTCGTATATCTTCGAGTACTTTTTTCCTCCTACGCATTCTCCGAGTAATTCGATCAACAATGTAACGCGTACGAGTTGCACGAAGAGTTTTCGACATGCACATACTCCGCTAACATGTGAAAGATGCGAGGAATGCAGACGGACAACTGCTATGATTTACGCTTGTCGTTGGTAACCTGAAAAATTCCCACTTCACGAGGACATTTTTCTCGTGTGCTCGGCCTCCACAGGTCGAATTACGAGGTTCGACAGGTAGTCGGGTTTCGGCCCGTCATTTATCGGGCCCGCGTATAAATGAGTTTTTTCTCGCTTCTCTCTTTCTTGGCCCTCTCTTGGCTGTGCACGGCGTTTCGTGGTCCGGGCAGAATCTAATTTTTGATTTGTAAGCGTCCGTGGGGGGTCGACGTGCACGAGGACGTGAACGCCGCCGGTACACGCATTCTCTGGCTCGATTTTACACGTGTTGCCTGCCACTGGCGACACTCGAGCCCGACACGCAACGAGTTCGCGCTTATGCGCTGCACGATTTATGCGAATATCGTCCGTTTCGCGGGACGAGCCTGAGAACAGGTGTGAAAAAGCTGGAAGAACGAGCCGTGATGCACGACCACCGCCGAGAACCGAGCCCATCACGTTATTGATAGTCTTGCTATCTCTTCGCTTAACTTGCAGTTACAGCGATAAATTACTTAAGAGATAAGAGACGAAGATTACAAGATTTTCTGATTTGAATATCGCGTTACAACTAGAAAGTATTTTAGATATATTGTATTCGTTAAAAGTGAAAACTAAATTCTGTATTTCTTTCGAGATCGCTCGTTCGTCTTCGCATCACTCTCGTCTCGATGCATTTTTTTGTATCTATAATAGAAATCTTGCGTCAGCGAGTAAACATCTTGTCAGATAAGATGGCTTTTCGACCTTTCTCTCTTGACACGGCTCGCCGTCAAACGTGTCATTACCGTTTCGCAACTTATTCGCTTTGAGAATTTAATTGAAAATTTTCACCGGACGCGAAAAAATTCAATTATCTTTCGTCTCATCGCCACCGCTTAACGAACCTTCCGTACGAGCGTTCCACAGTTTGTACAGTCATTATGTAAATCAGTAATTGCGGCGTTGTCCGTAAACACCTGAAGATTACACGAGGCCGGTTGTGATTCGGTCGCAACACCTTGCCCCTTTACTTTATGCTTGTAACGCACCATCATCCGGCAAAACGTTAAATAGAAAACTGGCGAAAGGTGTTTCGAAATCTATTACGCAAACCTATTAATTTCGAGTCGAATCACGCTTGCCCCCGCTTCGTACGCACGCGAGAGATCAGATTCGAACTTTAGCCAAGTATCGTCGAAACATTAATCATCGGTGTCGTCTCGATACGTATCGACTCTTCGACAGCTTATATCCAGAGTGCTTTTTATGGATTATCCAATATGTGCTTTCAAGGCTGGTTCATCGAGTTTCTCTCTTCGTTTTTTCATTTTGCAGATCGTCGTAGTGTGTTGCAGAGTCCTTCTCATCGACTTACGTTTATTATTAATAAACGACCTAGCAGAGTACTTCCTTCGCTCGTAAGGAGGAAAAAGCGAGCCGTGGACAGCTGCCACGCTGATTTCCAATACGAATATTTTCTCCGAACCATTCACGCGGAAGTACTACGAGATTTAATACGCGTAATTATAGCAACTCGTCATTATCCTTCTTCGAGAACATTCTTCGCTTCGCGGAAAAAGTCAAACCCTTGGTCCGCGCGAAAAAGATCATGCCCTCGGTCCGCGCCATGGTAATTAGAGATTTACCGTAACTTCGTTCTTGGTCGATACGCGTCGAGGTTTTTCCCCTCGCTAGAGACCCATGTCGTCAGACCTTCTGCGAACGACTATTGTGCGAGACCGTCGAGTTTCTTAAATTTCTCTTCTCTTCAGGTTACTTTCGTCCTTTTTCTAAAAACACATGCACTTCTTGCAACAGCGATAATCACGCATCATCGAGTGTAGACGTGATAGTTCTAACAGGAAATTTTATAGGTCGTACTTGTCTAAATACGAGCGACTGATCATAGTAATTACCGCGAAGAATGTAAAATTCAAGGAACAAGCATTGCTTGAAAAATTGACCAAAAATAAAATAATCATTTTAGGGCGGCCCTCGTGCCATTAACGAGAACTCAATCAGCCTCTGGCCAATCTTCAATGAAATCGCTTCCTTGAACCCTGCGGTCGATAGTATTTACCTTTATTACCTTTATAAATTTGTAACTGTAACTTGTAATCTGTAATAAGATCGGAAGTAAACCGAGAACGAATCGATTGATCCGATCGCGGAATTTATCGATAACAATTTCATTTCATAACTATTCAATACTCATAACAATTTCGCTAAAACGATGACGGCGATCGTATTCCTCGTGCTGCAAGTTCATTCAATCGGATTACCATTTTGTTTCATCAATTTTCTCGTAGCGAGGTCGAACCTCGCGGTTGCCGATGATTGCACGCTATTCACTCGCTTCCGCTTTAATACGGACTCTCTCCTCCTCTCCGTTTACCCGAGACTCGCACAGGATTTGCTTTCGTCTTCCATATTTCACACGACGTTTAATTACGAGCGTTTATCATGTTGTCAGCGGGCCGTGGCAAGAAAAAAAAAAAAAGACTCCCATTCATTGCCGTGGCGCATTGTCGCTGATTACGCGGCTGGACGATGTCGCGCGAGTAGACCCTCTAGTAGTCGGGTATTCAGTTAGTGACAAAATAATTAAGCACCGAACGCCGCTCAAAGGCCAGCCTGCTTCCACGAGCCGCGATCGTTGAATTACGACTCCGTCGGCTAATTACCGAGAGGAGTTACGCAACTGTTGCTTGTCCGCGCGTTCGCGTACGCCGCTCATTAATCATCATTAAGGAACGATTCGTGTGTCCTGATAACGTTCCGCGAGAAGGCTGGATCTCTCTCTCCTCGGAGTCGCGCGATGAGATTTCGCGACGTAAAAGGAGAACGTTCGTGAAGACCTCGTCTCTCCGGTGAGAATATCCCTCTCGCGCGTACTATTCAGTCAGGTGATGTAAACGCAGGACGGATATTTTGAAAACTTCTCGAACACGTATAAATAGCGTAAGATTAGTTTGTCACGGGCAGAAATAGAAAGTAAGAGGAGTACTTTTTTTCCATGCGTTGCCGGTGCTAAAATTGTCCTTCGGACTCTTCAACTCCATCCCCTCGTAAAAAACCACCGCTCCATCGTGATTCCCTTAATCGCGTTTCATCTTACAAACAACGATCACGAAGCGACAATTACCCTCAGCGTGCCTCTCGATCCGCGATTTTCTAGACGCCCTGGGCGCCTCCGGTTCGCTTAATCACCCTCAAAGGACCCAGCAACAGCGATACGAACGACAAGTCTACCGGATGAAAAAGAGATACACGAAGAACATAAAGAAAAGGAACAACGAGATCCAGCGAGAAAACGAGCAAGTAGAACACTGAGAGGTAGTCGACGAGAGAAGCACAGGCGGATGGCGGAGAAGAGGAAAGTCGGCAAAGGTCTGAGCTTCCCTCGAATCAGCAAATTATACCGACCGATATGCCGCTGCTTCCCGGCACCTATCCACCGGCGTACCATCAATAAATATGTCATTAACAACAATAATTTATCCGTGGAGTCGGGCGCCGCTGATCGCTCCGGGGCCTTGGCTCCCTTTGGTCTCGTCGCTTTGCAGTCGCGCGCACGTTTAAACGCTCGTGTGCGCCACAGGTCTGGCTGCTTGCTTGGTGATAATTGAGCCGTCGCGTCGCCCGCCACCGCGGCAATTTTAATCGGCTTCGGTTTTTGGCTCCGCGGGCGAAATCAACGATCATCATCCCTGCTGCCGCTGTTGGCCTCCTTTCACCCCGACACACCGCTCTTATCTCTATTCGGTCTGTTCGAGTCTGGACTTCCCTTAGCCTCAGGTATATATCGTTCGCGATCTTTTTCTCGCCATGCTCTCCGCCTTCGATTCCACTCTCGTTTCTCTTTTCTTTTTCTACTCTCTACTACTCTTTTCTACTCTCTATTTCTTTTGTCTTTTCTCTGTTCGTTCGGTCTGGTTATACCCGTGCGATTTGTTACTTTTCCAGGCCATTCGGTTTGCTCGTTTTTACTGTTAATCGCGCGCTTTGTAAGTGTCCGGGCCAGCGAGCTTGCATACACCGCGGCTGCCGACCGGAGAAAGGGAGAGGCCAACAATTACGCGCTCTTAAGTATATTTCATCGGTTGTTTTTCGGTTCGTAACAGGGTCCCCTTTCAGCACGGTCTATGAACCGATCGGAATTCCGGGATTTTTTGCTTCACGGTCACGCCGCGGTTTCAGAAAACGTTGCCTCTGCTCGAGCGAACCAATCGATTTTCTCGAGTCCTTTCAACCTGATCGATCTTTTTTGAAAAGGTAACGATCCCTGTCTTGAGATGGCGTGAGCACGGTCGACGATCTTCGGCGAATATCTCGTTACTTTCGTTTCGTCTCATGGTAAAATCGACTCTTTGTGGCCTTTTCTTTGCCAGTGATATCGATGATCACTGGCCTTGGTTAACAGCGTGCATTTTCGACAGAAGCAGCCAGGGTACGCCGTTAACGAGGACGCTTGGTCATCGTTACAACGTTGTAGAGAGCGTCGCCTTAAAAGGTGACACTAAAATTCGCGCGATTACTCAAGAAATTAGTCGGTTGGCCGGTCGTAAATAAAAGGCGCGCGATCGAGGATTTTAAGAGCGTCGTTCGATAGGCCATCTCGACTACCTGATGGCTCAATATACTCGCGGCTTCGTCCAATTCATTATATATTCACGACTTTATCCTCGTCCGACTCGCTACCATCTGAAAATAGTCGCGCGGAATAAATCATGGAAACCGCAAGTATGCCTGAGCAATTAAGCGGACCGCAGAGGATCTTAATGTCTCAATAGCGATGGGGTTACTGTTTTTTCCTCGAACGGGCGATTCGCAAAATTGTACCTGTTTCAAGAATTCTTTGGTTCGAGTTATTAATCGATGACGCGTATTTCCTTTTAGCGGTGAAATGTTTAAATTTCGAGAAACGAGAAATCGTTTCGGCTTCGTTGCCCTCCTTCTTTCTTTCTCCTTTCTTGGTCGTGTCAATTGAATAAATAACGAGCGAAGTGTAAGTACGTCGGACGATTCGAAGATCCGTAGAAGTTAATTGGTTCCGACGACCGGTAATTTTGCTTTCGCACCGCCATTATAAAATTTAATTCGTCCTTTATTTACGATCAAATTTTTCTAGATAGACGCCGACGATTAAAAAGGAACGAGATATACGACGATGCTTTCGTGGGCGAACGTAGCTCGACAGCAAATCACTTTTACTCGCCCCTTTACGAGCTTTCGAGAGCCGTGGACCAGCACAAGAATGTCCAGAGGGTCATCAGGAACTTATCCTTTGCACCCTGCATCGCGTATCCGGCTATTCGGTTGTCAAAAGATATTTAAGCTCTATGCTCAGCTCCTAAATGCTCGTGTAAACAGATCGTGTACCGAGAACGACTGACGAATGTACTTTAGAATTTACGACGTTAGTTTCTCAACGATCGACGAAATTGTAGGTCCGTCGGTTTACTTTCCCTTGTGTCTCGACAACACTATTTTTAATCTGTCTTCTGTTTCGTCCATCTGTTGCTCGTTTTACGATATCTATAAAATAACCTTTTTGCTCGAACAGTATCCTGTACCGACATTTTTAATACTTTTATCGTTATTACCTGCTGTGTTTTATACTGATAGGTAATATAAATTAATTTAGATATAGAGGCGCCAGTATTATTATTATGACGATATCGTTGCGAAGCTCCATATGAGAATGTATCACGAGCTTCTTTATCCACGCCTTTACATTCAATTTGTTTATATTTCCGGTTCGCTTATTTATATTCGGTTTACCCTTTTACGCTAACAATATCATTGATAATATATAGGGAACGTGTAAATATAGGTGCAATATATAGGTGACTGTTGGAATTATTTCGCCGAAGCAACGAAAATTAATTATCAACTTAGTCCAAGTTGATCACCAAAATGAGAATATTCGGCTCAAGGCATGGCCATTAACCTTCGTGTTTATAGCGTCGTCACCACGGTTTTCGATAATACTTTCAACAATGCAGGCGAGCCGGTAGGTATTTCGATGAAATTAGAAGTCAAAGATCCTCGCGTTATCTGGACCTCGACGCTATCGAGGTAGGCACACTTCCCCGAGACACGTCGTAATTCACGCATCAGACTTTCACCGTTAATCGTTTCCACTCCCTTTCCTAAAACGATCTGCGGCACCGAGCCACGTTAACGACGCGTAAATCATCTCGTTACGTCGATTGCTACCCAGAGAACGACTAAACGATGTATTTTCAGCCGGACACGAGATCTTTCTATATAATTTAGTTAACGACTATAACGAGTTAATCGACGCCACGATACAGGCGCCGTGACAGATGACTCGATGAAGAACGGGACCAACGTTTGCGATCAAGTTTGG
The DNA here is from genome assembly GCA_014737475.1 of Bombus confusus. NCBI lineage: Eukaryota > Metazoa > Arthropoda > Insecta > Hymenoptera > Apidae > Bombus > Bombus confusus. Next base: position 8,310,035 of record JACXIV010000002.1, on the reverse strand, counting down.
CAACGATCCAATCATTGTTTTGTTAGTTACACGATCATCAGGCTATTCCTGGATTCCGTTGGATATTTTGAAGGGAAAAGAAACCGGATTCTTCGTTTATCCGGCGCCTGTCGTATCACTGAGATACTAGGTACATTCAAAGGCTCTTTTTCCTTGATCCTGACCATTTGTTTTACTTTACCGTAATCTCCTTGGTTTTTCTTCAATTTTATACCGTCACCTTATTAGGCTAATAGGTTTCCAGGCGTCGCTGGAAAGACTATGATGACTCCTTGATCGTAAAAGATTTATCGTACCGTTGGAGATTTACGAAAGTAAGATAGGAAATGAAAAATTCCACGATCGTGCTTTGTCCTCGAGGCACAGGAACTAAGTAACTGGACGTTGCGTTACGTCATATTAATCTACAATCAACGTACGTATTAATGGCGCGGCAATCGTGTCATTACTGTATCGTAACGCGGTCATTATCCATCCGGTGAAGCGACGATGGAATTATACTGCTTTCATGCCCGACTCAATTGCCATCTCGGAACTATAATCGAGATAAAGCCGTACAACGCCGGATCGTAGATCGCGATTGAAAATATGTTGTAAGGTGTACGCGATGGTTGCGTTCAAGACAGGACCAGAGACCAGGGGAGGGAATAAAGGAACAGCCGAGAACAGATCCATCACCAGGTGAATGATCGTTCGTCCGATTTATCCGTCATCCCATCTAAAGTTCACCAGGTCCGTCGCTGCTTCCATACGCGCCGCTCCTGTCTATCTGCCTGTAAAGGTGTGGCCAGAAAGACAGCCGAATTGACAGTCAACGCTGGGTGGGTCGAAATCGAGATGGAACGTATCGTTCTGTCCGTTCTTGTTATTCTGCATTTAGAAGAATTACTGCGATTTCAGGCGATACAATTTTCCGCTTAAATCGTTCGACTTTGATTTACGGATCCTCAGTAAATTTCTGAACGATTAAAAATTTCAATTGCTGGGAGAACGATCCAAGTTAATAAATTACCTATGTCATTGTAAAACGTCAGGGTTGCGCTTGCAGAAAAATGTCTGTTCATTCTGCCGTAGGATTCACGTAGGATCGTTAAAGTTACTTCTCAAGCAGTCATCAGAGTAACGAGAAGATTAAAGAGACTCAGCGTCGTCGGGAGAAACGAGTAGAGAACGTAAAATCGCGAAGTGGCGCGTTTATCGTTCGATCTTTCCGATTCAACGCGATGTCAATCGTATCTCGGTTGTCACCTTGGCACGATGGGTTATCGACCACGGCACTACAGATTGCACGGTTCGATTAGGTGCGTAAAATCAGCTCTCGGAGTACGCATCAATCTTGATATACCGCTCGCTATACCAGTCTCTCCAATCAAGGATACTATTTACAAATAAAAATACCAGGCAGTTACACGTCGAGTCCGAGCATAATGTTTTCAACAACGTCAATTGCTTAGTGTCTGAACCGTAGACTCACTGTAACGTCCGATTTCAACGGGTCGAAGCGAGTCGAAAATTCTCAAGGAAGCAGCGTTCACTCGATGCACCCTTCAACGTTTCCTGAGAAATAATCCTCAGGCTACGCGAGCCAACGTCCAGTTAACGGAATCATTCATACTCTACGTCAACCGTACGCGAACCGGCAAGGGAACCAGCACTTGGCACACGTCAATGTCAGGTTCTCGTACTTGCGTCGTGTAAAAGTGTAAGAATAGAATCGAGTGGATAGGTTCTCCTCGTCCTTCCTCGACTCGACGTAGACAGAGGTACACTTCTTCCTGTTTGGGAACGCTTGAGCGTAATCGGTAATGGTCGCAGGGAAAGAGGCCAGAAGGAAAACAAAGCGGGCATTATCGTTCTTTGGGAACACGGCCGCTTGTAGTCACTTCAACGACTCGTGCGGCAATTACGACTTGATGGCTCTATTGCTGCGGTGTCTATGTCGTTTGAAGCCCGGCTTTTTCTGAACGCCAGTCGTGTTTCAATCTTTGAGTCGCTCGACCGATCTTGAAAACGCCAGATCTTGAGATCGGTCGAGGGAGTAAGAAGAATTCGTTTTGTTTCGTTTTTGTGAATACACTCTTGTGATCCTTCTGGGGAAAATGTTGTAGAAGTCATAAAGCCGATCGAGTCAGGTCGATCTCACGTGTAATATCGAAAATTGCAGCCATTTAGTGTATTCGATACGAAGAAAACGATTTTATCAAGAATCGAATCGAAGCTCGATCAACTCGGATAGGTCAATTTACCACCTTGCTGTTCCACTATTCTGGAGCAGAGAGCAAGTAGAAAATTCACGTGTCAATAAAGATAACGAATAAAAGACACCCTTCGATGGATTGTGGTAATCAAGAGCGGAGTGGGCCGTTAGGTACAAACGAGAAAGAAATTACTATCATTCGGAGGAACCGAGTTGAGTTGAGTTGGCAAGCCGTGCTTCGTCGATTTGCCACGGACGCTGGTGGTATTTCTATCGGTTCTAATGTAGCGATATACGCCGGCTGTTAACAACTCTTTCCTCTCCTCGTGAGCGCGCCCGTCGCGTGAAACAAGATAAGCGAAAAAACGAGGGATAAATAACGGAGGCTACTTCTCAGCTATCCTTCCAGCGACAAGAATTCCTAAACTAACAACGTATCTGTGTACACACACGCGTGTGCGTGGCTGTGCGCGTGTCACCATGGTGAAAAAAAAAGGTTGCGAGAGGAAGAAGGAGAGAGCGTAGAACGCGGATGTTTCCGGAACACGGTGGATGGGCCGTGTTTCCAAGATAAGACGCCTAAGTTCGGCATAGTTCGGTAAGTGGCGAAGATAAGGAGCATCGAGACGACTGTGTTCAGCCGTTGGAAAACACGCGATAGCCTGTCTCCGGGTAATCGACGCGACTTGTAATCTTAATTACCTGAATACCGCAGGCAGAATCGCGTAGCTCGGTGTATCAATATGGCCGTTCTTTACTCTACGAGCAGAAAGAAAGCTTGTTAAGTGCGATCCTCGTGAGAACTTTTAAGAGCGCACCGCGCTCTGTTATCGGTCCAGGGAATGGGTCGAGTCGGTGACAAGCAACGATACACCTGCGATTAGGAGAAAAGCGTAGGAATAATGTTGTCTTCGAGGAACGATCATTCGACGGATGAAATTAAGCCGAAGGGTAACGACTTTTTGGCTCGTTATTGGTTGAGCGCTACTTATTGCTCGCGTAAATTTTAATGGAATTCGAGAATGATTACCGAATGCGTCTTGTTTCTACGGAACTCGAAAGTCCAGTAAAATTTACATACGTGATTCGAGCCGCTTTGCAACTATCATTCTGATAGTTGTAAGGTAAAAGAAAACTCGTTAAGCGCGACCCACGTGAGAACGTCGGATAGCAAATGCAGTGCGCTATTATCGTGAACGAGACGATAGCCTGAGAAGGCACCTGCGACCAGGTTTGAGGGTATTTATAAGGACGACAAGTGTCTGAGAAAACGACTGCATGTCTCAGAATAACTTGTAACTCATTACGTGCCTGTGACAAAGGTAATTCCACTCAGTCTCAAGGTTATAAAATTCTTGTAAGTTTCCACGAAGCACGTAGTTCTCAATACCAACGAGATCATTAGCCACGACTCGTTGCTCGAACCTTGTTGATTGCGTTGATTGTCATTGTTAAGGAGTTACGAGCATCTTGAATTATCTGACGACAAGCGCAACTATCTTCCCGTGTTTAACGAACGCCACGCTACTCGAATACGGTAATTATGATGTTACAGCTATCGTATGCTTCAATTTATAGCAACACCTCTTCGGTTATGATTTACACGCGTCGCTCCAAAGTAAACTTCGCGTAATATATCGTTCCGCGACAATCTCCGACTCGATCAATCGAAATTGGTCCTCCGTGGCGATGATGCGCGTGCCGCATGTACGCGTTTCGTACACAACTCTAAATTCGTCGCTGCACCGGCAACTTCTCCGCGGATTAATGATTCGCTCGAACGTATCCGAGTGCCGTTTGTTTGCATATCATTAACGTACAGCGCGGTTAATTAATCGTTCGACGATCAGCGCCGTTACGCCTGTTATCCGGTTTCAATTTGCCATGCAAATACAATTTCGCAACTTCTTTTTCTCCTTTGCGCCATCTGCTCGAGGCGGCCGCTTAGCATTTTTCATCAGGATCATGGAACGACGCGTTCGCATTGCCGCGTGAATCATGCCATCGCGCCACGTAGCTTCGTTTGAGTTATTGGCTGTTCTTGCGAGAAGCTCATTTGTCCAGACCTATCAAGATTATGGACTTGAATGCTGTTAACTAATGGCTTCCATAAAAGGCAATTAAAAGCTATCAAGGATGTTTACAAAAATTTAGCCTCGGAAATTTGAATATCTGACGGTCGGATTTTTCGTGAGCTTGGAACGCGTAGGTTTGGCTAGGACGTAGGATAACTGAAAATGATTTAGAAACGTGTTTCTTTGATGTATTGCTATAGTACATATACATATAGCATCTGAAGCTAATAGAAAATCCCCGCGTGTGAATTTCTCGTCTCGTAGAAAATCCTATCCTTAATCCTTTAAGGTCCTAAACCGAGTTGGAATACCTACCAGTATACGGACATAGTACGTACTTCGTTGGTTTCGATCGTGCGCTACCAAAGAATCGGCAAGATTCACCCACTCCAGAATCCAAAAGCGTCCTGTATCCGTTTCGTTTTATTTAAAACGTCAAATTGCTTTATTTCTGCCATACATCGGAGTCGAGCGGAGAACAATTCCTCGGCAGGACGCGCGGATTAACCGTAAGCGGCCGATAAATGCGAGCACGCGTAACGAATCGGGGTGCACGCAATCAAAGGGGCAGCACACAAGTGTACGGTAGCCCTGCAGCGCGCAAGGAACCGCTGCCAATAAATCTACGTGGGCGAGATTGCCTCTAAGATTAAAAGTACGCGGCTCGGGAGAGAGCATATAAAAGTGCCGGGCACCGGGAGGAGCCGTCGAAAAATTTTCGGTCGCACGAAAGGGACCCGGTTCGCTCTCGTTTGCATCCTTCTGGAGCTCGCACTTTACGGGCGCGAACCAGCCTGTTTCTCCTTTTTTCTGCGAACCGAAACATGCGACATCGTGGCTACGGGGAGAAAACGACGCCGATGACCAATGGATTCCTCGATTAGATGCCCGGCTCAATTAAACGGGATACTCCCAGCTACTCTTTCCGAACGATTTATCGTTGCCGACCCTTTACGTAAAAGTGAACTCGTTGTACAGGGATTTGCTTATACTTGTGGTCGTTGGAGATAAAGGTAGACTACGCGAAGAAAAAATCTCTGATATTCCACTCTTTCGGGAGAAACAGTTGGTAGCACGAAAAAGTTTGATAATTACAATCTTCTTCGATATATCACCGCGAAACTCCTTAGTCCTTTAAGAAACGGAACATGGAAACAAACAAACGGATGATAACTAAAGAGACTGCGATTTTTCATTGCCAAAATCTTCAAACTTTCGGGGAACGAACCAAGTGAATTTCACGAAAGCATTCCCAGTTTCCTGTGCTCCGAATTCGAGGCACCGAAATCTCGAGGCGTTATCCTGGTTACCAAAGGTGTGACGGTGCACCGCTCGCAGAGGAGAAAGAAGCACAACGAACAACGCTACGACAAGAACGCTGCCGGTCAGAGAAGAGGGGCTGTTGCCGGACCGTGCAAAGAGAAAAAGAGTCCTCGTTATGTAGCCTGGGTCCAGTATATAAGTACGCAAGGAGAGATAACATCGGCCCAATACGAATATACGTAGCCGGGGGCGCGTAACGCGAATTAAAAGGATGACTCAGGCGAGGACGAGCATGCTTTTGCAAAACGCAAGGATATCCTAACAAGCGGCCGATTAAACCAGACCACGGACGATAAATGACATTGGCTGCGAGAGGGATGAAGTTGTCTCACGGTTTTACACGCACGAAGGAGGCTGTTCGACGTGTGCTATTACAATCAGCGCGCGGCCGCGCGTTCTAATTGACGGTCTGCGATCATTTCGTGCGGCATCGCGTGATTAGCTCACAATCAAGCGAGCCACGATCCGTTGCGTTTAAAACGGAGCTTCACGCGGCGATTTCGACTTGCCATTCGAGATGCTGCCAGGACGCTTCAACCGTCGCGTTAGCGTGTTTCTTTGCGGTTGTCGGCACTCCGTTGGCTGCACCCTCATTTTACTCGAACGATCCGCTGTCGATGGACGATCGGTTAAAATCGAGCGGCGATCGCTGATGGAAACGCGTCGCCTCCGGCTGATCCTTTTTCATCGACCGTTATACACTCGTATCTTGCGATGCGTCCCGATTGCTGCTGTCAACTTTCGACGTGGTAATTTACCGAGTCTTCGGGTAAGCAGTATATATTATACATATATCTCGCATCTAATTCTAAGAAATACGCGTTTCGTACTTCGGGGGTACAAAGAGAAACGCAACGTCTGGTTTAAAAATCGGCTCTCGAAAACTCGAGTGGAGAAATATTCGCTACGAAACAGCACGCTCGAAAAGATGCTTAGCAACGTTGACGTGCAACGAATCTCGAGCTAAGGAACGAGTGGTCCCGAAGTCACGAGGAAACACGCGTCCACACGAGAGCCGGTCTCGAAAGAAACTCGAGAGCTCGAATTAAGTTCTCTCTGTCCCTTGCGTTTCGTTCGTCCGCCCGTTGCATCCCGTCTTCTCCTTCGCGCCACTTCATGCCACGACGACCAGTTCGCGCACTCGCACCACCGACTCTCGAGTCGGAGGCGCGATCTCGTAATTATTACGTCGCGCAAGATGCGAAGTGACGCGATGATTACCCCATCGCGAGGCTGCCTTAAACATCCCCCCATCTCGAGGTCTCCTCTCTCTTTATCCTTTCCCATTCCCTGCTCCCTATTTATCTTGGCGTTTTTCGCGGGGTAATTGCATCGGTTTCGGACAAGACAACGGCGCCCGGCCGCGGATCGGCCGCAATCTCATCGGTCTACGAAACGCCTCGATCTTTGCTTGATTTATCTCTTTAATAACGGCATTAAAATCGACCGCACGGCTTATTACGAGTCATTCATCACTCGAGCGGGTCGCGCTCGTCTTTCGACTGTGGCGTGCGAGTTTCAATTTCCATGGTGTCGGAGCTTGCGTTTCGCTTGACCGTCCTCGCGCGACCTTTCGTCGGATTTACGAGCGCTCGAGCCGTTCGCCAGTGGTTCGTCAGGCGGCCGCTACGTCGACAGAAGGAGGAATAAATCTTCGCTTTGAAACGAAGCGGGCGACGAAACGCGGCGAGAAAACGAAGCCACCATTCTCCAAGCTAATTGTCGGTCGGTGTAAGCGGTGGAACGACATGCCGGGAGCGCAGGCGCCCGAGTAAAACGGGGATGGGGCCGAACGGAGCGTGTCCTCGTTGCACGGTAGGATGCACCGGGCCGCCATTTTCGTGGCGGTACAACAGAGGCGTAATAACTGCTGGAATTCATGGTAATGGCGATAATGCGTGCCTGGAACCATGGGGCCCGCAGGGGCTGAAACAAGGAGGAGGGCGGTTGCGCCGAACAGGCCTCGAACAGAGGTGGGGCACCCTGCCACGATACGAACAGACTTACGTATGTATGTATGTACACTTTGGTTCGCGTACGTGCGAACCAAGGTCCTTCAGGGTAGAGCTGGCTTTCTGATTGGACGAATTCCTCCGACCGAATGTACAGCACGGCCTCCGTCCAAAGAACCCTTTCAATCGAAACCGTTTCTACACCGAGTGTTTAAGCACCGACCGATGCGGTTTTGTTTTTACGTTGTTCAGTTATATGCGATCTTGTCTTTTATTATTCAATTCCGTGTAACCAACCTTGAATCCTTACAACCATCCTTGAAATCGTCCATATCGAATTGGACAGATTCAAACGTTCGTATCTTAGAACCTGCCAGTCTGAAATTACATTTTTCTATCTTTTACTATTTCCTTTCGTAGCTCTTTGATACGAAGCTCTACGATTACCAACGTGTCACCTACGTCGAAGAACGAGGAGAGGAAAACGGATCGTGAATACGATCGCTGAAGGGAGAGTCACAGGAGTGGTCGTATCGGGCCTCCGATTGGTCGAAACGTCTCAGCCGGATGTGGAGGTCGGGCTAAAGCGAGGGCGAGCTCTTGAATTATCCGTCTTAATTTGTCCGTCACGAGAATTAGCGCGAGTCGAATGAGGGCATGTGGAGAGGGAGCGTGCGAGAGAGCGGTGGAGTGAAGTTTTACAGGCACGAACGCGCGCCGGGCCTCCCATGGTGCACCCAACGGTCGACCTTTCACCCCGAGGACCCCATACGCTGGAAGACGTACACCTTGCGTGCTCGTTCCTTTTTTACGTTTTAACCAATTCCGTCCTATCGATTATGACATCGCGAACGCCTTCGGGGTATACGAGACGTTAATGTTCTACGTAGCGTTACACGTACATTAAAAGACTACTTCTCTTGCTCCTTTTTCTCAAACGTACAAGCTGATCGATCGTTTCACTGATCCTATCGAAACCAGGCGGTAAATATTTTGTTATTTAATAATTTGCCTTAGGAACATGCGCATCCTAACGTTCTATTACCTGACGTTAAATCTTAATAGGTCGACTCAACTCGTTTGCCCCTAATTTCCAATGTGTACTGCGACTACATCGACAGCTGCCTGACCATCGACTTCGAGTATCTTCTCGTAACGAAATCGCTTCTACTTTTCTTATGTAAAAAACGAGCAACGCCAGACCTCACGATGGAACACCGCGCGCCCGATAATGCCCGTCATTTTCTTCGGTGTGCATCGTTACATCGCGTAATAAGCGCCTGTAAAAATTCATCTAGTCCGATCTTCTAATCGCGCGAATGTCCGAGAGTCGTACTGGTCGCTGGACTCGGAGGATACTTTAGGAGAGACCTTGGTTTTCGATAGAAACTTGGCTTGAAGCATCCTCTAGAAAAGCTGTTTGCTCGGCAAATACGCCAAAAATACGGTGGAGTATGTACAGAAAGAATAACACGTAGCCCTTGATGTTACCACTACGATACTTTCCTAACCCTTTTCGAGAGAGGTCCGGTTGAAGAGCTGACAAGAGGAAGGTATTCCGAAAGGGACGCTGAAAACATCATCTTCTAGAAACGCGTCGTCAAAGCAAAACACTCGGACAAAGGATCTTAATTGGAACCGAAGAAAAATCTATAAATTTGATCGAGTAGACGATTCGTCGCGTGTTTGAACGATTACCCACGAATACCTGGAATATCGGTATCGTCGGAACGGACCGCGTGAAGGGAGGAAATAAGATTGTGCCGGTGGCACTTACCGAGAGTGCCGTCGAGAGAAAAGGAATGCCTGTTGTTCCTCCACGCCCATGAACACAAATCACAAGTGGTAAGTCCGTCGGTGGTAACACCCTCCTCGGGTAAATAAGGTGGTCTAGGCGGCGGTGGCACGAAGCTCCCGATCACAGCCCAAAGAGAATCGACGTCGTTGCCGACGCCCGTGTAGTACAGCAGTTCCTCCTCGGCCACACCGGCAAACCAGTCCATGTCGTTTACGCTGGGATGAACCGTGTTGGTGCTTGGCGTGCTCGTACTGACGACCGTCACCTGCAACGTGAACATCCCCATCAAACAATGGATTTTGGTTGAAACGTTTAAAAAAGACTATTATTTCTTTACAGTGAAACGAATCCTTCGAGTGTACGCTGGATCCTCCTTTAAACGTTCAGGAAATTGTCGAGTAAAGGACGGTGTAGGTATCAAAGAACGACTTTCTTTTAACAGGTTGAAACGGACAAGAAGTTCCGGATAAATACGGTTAATGGAAGCAGCGTGGAAACATTACGCTTCCCAATTGGAAGGATACCTACATCTGTCCATGAAGACAGCGAGAGATCGCAGTGACCAGACTGATGATCCTCTTCCGCTCGTGTTTCGTGAATCACCGGCGCAAATAGTGACTAAAAAGTGTACCGTACGGCTGGTCGTTTCGTTTTCTGAACCGACCGAACGAAGAGAGAGAGAGAGAGAGAGAGAGAGAGAGAGAGAGAGAGAGAGCGGCACTTTGTGGGGAACGCTCGGTCGTCCTAACTCCTACGACAAACAGTTGAGACGGTGCGGGCGGTCGCAAACAAATCTTTCTCCCTTCGTCTCATCGCTTCCAAGTTTTACGCGACGGATAAACCTCGGTAAACAGTGACAAAGCGTTCGTACGTTCTTCGTCGACCGAATAACTGGGATCGATGAGTCGCGTCCTTGGGAGTGTTTCTTGCAATTGGGGCAGCGCACAAAGGAACGGTGACGATGCACCTTCGGAAATATTCTCATCGTTCGACGGTCTATCGACGGACTTTAATCACCGAGAGATCTAACGCATCTTCCTTTTATCGATTTCTTTGACGATAAGATTCGATTACTTGGATACTCCATTAGGCGTTCAAGCAGCTTGTAGTAACTTCCACGGTGTAACAGTATGGCACGTGATTGCTGAGTATTCTTGAGCTGTTATTTTAAACGTACCATAATTTGTGTAGTTTTCTATTTTTTTGTTATTGGAATTCCCTTGAATCATTGAAATTTACATTCTTTCCTGAATGGAAAAGTCTTCCAAGTTGAATGTAAGTATTCCAGAAACGCATCGCTAAAGGGGAATCACCGAGATGACAGATTATTTTAATTTCAATTTTGATATAACTTTCGCTAAAAGTACAAAATGGCCTGCAACAAGTAATGCCGCTGCTTCGTGCTTCAATTTATGATCTCGTTATACGACGGAGACCGCTATAACTATCAGCATACCTTCGAATTCGTAATGAAAACCGTAACATGATCGAAAAGTTGAAATGCCCTTCCGAAGATCACGAATTACGCTATAATCGTTGATAACTGGAAGCCACGAGGATTCTACTGGACAAAATGAGCAACTGGCGCATATTACGGGGAAATATCGTGCGGATGATTGTAACGCAAACTCCATTCGATTAATAGAATGAACGTTGTCGTGTTGGTATCCGCGACGAGACGAACCTCCCAGCGAGCACGCTTTAGGGAGGAGCGACTTTGAACGATTTTCTGGTATCGATGCTTACACAAGCCGCGATTATCCCGACGAACGACCATGTGCCACGAGACCGTGGCCGCCTCGAGCAACGAATTTCACACACGATTTCCCTCGACTCGAAGAAATACCACCTTCCACGCCGCGTTTCTTTCAGCTACGAGAAATTGAAAGGAGCGTATTTATATTCGTCACAGCCCGAACCTGCCTTCCAGCCACGCGCAACATAATTGCTCGTGATTATTGAAAGAATGAGCCACGAAGCACTAGAATTAAGGATAAATCGTAACAGTAATTTCTATCGTCCTCCTATCGTTCGTTCTACCTTCGTGCAGCTCTAGACATCGTTAAATTGATTCCAAGGGTTCGGAAATTTCGTGTTCGACCATGTCGTGTCTTTGTATTTCTCGACAATTTGTCGATAGAGCTTGCAAAGAAACATTGTTCATGCACGAACTCGAGGTAAGCCTTCGCGAGAATTACATTGTACTCGCGTTTCAATTAAACGAATTGTATCATGTGGAGGATCGCGTCAATTTTTGTGCCTCCTTTCACGCGGTTTCTCCACAAAAAGAAGCAACGCGCAAGGATCGAAACACCCTGGTGTCCCATGGGCCGGGGTGCTTTTGTGTCGGACGAAGGGGGTCCATGACCGTGATTATGGATGGGCCTTAGCGTCGATGGGGCCCCGTGGTCGCCGCACAATGGCATGCATTGATCGGCTTAATTACCGTGATATCGGCGTAATTAAAGCCCCGTTGTGTCAAGACCCTTCTCTCGAAGGCGTCGACAAAACCCGTGACTGGACTCCTGGCATCAGGATTCCATCTCCCTCTTCGTCGCACCTCCCTGTTCGCCAGCTTTTTTATTTTCTCTGTTCCGCTTGGCCCGAGAGACCGCTCTGTCACTTCCTCGCGCGCCACGCCGATGCTTTGTTAATAAGCTATTATCCGCACACGGTGACGCGCCTTCGACGAATCGCCGCGTATTCCACGCTTCAGGCGTTTTCAATCACGCTACGTACGAAAAACGCGAACATCCGAGCGTACCTAAATCGACGTGCCAGTAGAATTCCAATGATCCTGATTCCAAAACCTTGATCATCCGTTACTCAACTCCGAGAACATTAGGTTTTACGAAGTTTGAGGCAAGCACAATCTGCCTAATTTAATTTTAATTTACACCGTGTATGACGGAGAACGGAACAATAGAATATCGTCATATACCACTTTTTCAAGAGATCAAATCGCGTTGGTTTGAACGAGTACAAAATTCATCGTGTTTTTATAATTTCAACAGCCTACGTCGAGTTTGTGTATTCGAAGAAATTCACACCGTTACGTAACGACGCCGTTCACGCGATTAATTCGAGTAGGAAGCTGAGCAAGAACGGTGTAAACGAGACAACTAACCAAATCGTGCAAGATCCAGCAGGAGTTTGACAGGGATCGTGAGCAGCCTGAACTCGGTGAGTGAACACAGCGGTTCGCTGCAGTACGTACATACGGTTACGTTAACAAATCGTGATGAAGTCAGCTTAGAGCACGATGCTTGTCGCGCTACGGTCAATTAACTCGTTCGGAAAAAAGGTCTCCTCGTGAGAGAAATTTGATTGATTTGCGATTCTCCGCTATAAACGTAACGAGCAGACGGAAAGCCTCGGTGCCACGAGAGAAGCCCGTGGCTTTTCGATCTGCTCTCAGTTGGCTCGTTACGTTCGAACGGAACGTATCGTTATAATTACGAGGCGTTGGCGTTTACGAGCGAGAGAATGATGCCTCGTACCTGTTAACCCGAAGGTTCTGTTCGCCGCGTCATTCGTTCCTGTGTTCCGCGAGCGTCGCCTCGTTAAAAGATTCGTTAACTTCGCGCCAACCGATCTTGTTTATCGTATTATTCCACTATGAATTTTAAATCGTGGTCATAAAGAAGCTCTAGCTTGGTCAGAAAATTTCATTGTTACAGAACCTTGACTCGGACTCTCCGCTGGCAGAGAGGATTCGTTCTCTCCGTCGTAAAACAAACACGCGCTAGAAAAAGAGACAGTTCCTCTCAGCGGGACAAAGGGACGAATTCCCTCGTAAAATCGGAACGAATCTTTCCCACTGTCGACGGAACGCGTCAGCCCCTTTTCCCGAAACCCCGACTCCCCCACCTGCAACGGAACATCACGAATTCCTTGGTCTCGGCTCGAATCCATCTTAGAGAATTACACGTTGGAATTCGCGCCCTCTTTCCGTCGACTGCGTCGGTCCCTGTGTTTCGTCGGCTGCCGCGCTGTCCATTTGCAATTCTGACACACTTCGCGGCGCGGCTATAGAAGCGATCGTCCCTGTATCGGCCTCTTCGACGAGGCCGCAGAGGAATCTGTCCGCAGTTTGAAGGAGGAAGGTGCCGCGAGTGGCGGTAGCGTTGGAATACCAAACGATTCCCGGAAACCGCTTCCACCTTACCCCCGGTTTCGCAGCCGGTCTTCCTCCTCTTCAATTTCGTCCTTCTCGTGTCGCGCGTTCGTTCCTTGGTTCGTTCTCGTTGGCCCGCTCGTGTCCTCGTGGTCATTTTCGTTGTCGTCGAAGAAGGCCTCCTGCCCATGCCTCCGAGTTTTCGGGCGCGATACACAGAGACGCGTGGAGAGGGGGCTGGACTGTTCGTGGCCAGCTTTAAGGGGTCGTTAAGAATGGGTTCGAGGGCCAGGGCCGTATATAACGGATAATTGACAGCCGTTCTCGAGGCCGCCGTTTACTTTGCATGGACATTGAATCCGCGCGGCAACGCCGGACGAATGGACGAGCGGACGGACGAGCGGACGGACGGATGGACGAAACGAGACGAGAGAGCATCGACGTGGGACCACGAAATTCGAACGCGAGGGAGACCGGCCGCAGATACGAGGATGCTGTTAAGGGAACGGGCTAAGGGAGGTGCGGTGTAAAGGCAAATGCTCGGGCCGGCCAACCTCGTAAATTCTTCAATTTCGATGCTCGAAGAGGCACAAACGCGGCCGTGTCATGCTACTCTTCCTCCCGTAACCGCGACCACGAGCACGGATTCGGTTTAATTGCCGGCCGCTGGGAAAACGGATCGATCCCGCTTGTGCCGGCGTTGAAGTCTCCGCCGTTGGAATCCCTTCTGACGCTCCGATTGCGATTGAAATACGAAATAAATATTTTTTGTTAGTAGCGTACCTTTTTCTGTTGTTTAACATTTATATGCGTGACAGTTTATGTAACGTAATCTCATTGTCATTGATACGAAATTACACGCACCAGGGCGGTGACGCGTACAGTATTTAGGAACAGGATTTAAGCGGTACAAGAAAGGTCGGTGAACACGCGTGTCATGCGATATTATCCGGGGATCCGTTCCACGCCACATTCCTGAACGACATAATAACAATGTACAGTTACGCGAATGACAAGTAGAGCAGTCGCGATGCCCGTGAAAGCGCGCTCTTCTTCGTCGAGTTATGCCGCAAATTACGATCTCCTGCTGGTTTGTCGTGCGCGACCCCACGCGTACCCTGATGTACGTAGTGCCACGCAACTCTCTCGCATTAAGAGAGTTGATGAAGTCTTTCGTGCGCGTTTCAAACGACCGCTTTTTCCCCTGTATCGCGTTTCTCACCGTTACGATCATGGCAATCTGTACGACGAGGGAATTTTTTTTCTCCACTGTCTTCTTCTCGACTCTCGTTCAACGTCGACCATCGAGCGTGAAGCTACTTAAGGAAAAACAAACGTTCGAAGAATTCCGTGCGACTTTAATCGCATCGTATCGGATCGATCGAATGGTGACACAATCGGACGGTGATGAACACAGGAGAATCGAGCGTCTAACGCGGAAGAGGGTGAGAGCGAATAAATTTTGATACTCCGCAGGACACCTACGCTCGCCTCGTATTTTAAAATACAGAGACAAGCAAAGGGAAAGAAACGGGGAAACAAACGGACAGGAACGGAGGGACACGCAGTGCACCGAAATATGCATTTCACTATGGTGTCTGTGGGCTGGACGATATGTTAGCGAGATTGGTATCAGCCGGGAGCGATGGGAAGGATTCCGCGAAAGCAGGTTGCCCGGACCAAAGTGACTTGTCAAAAGATTCCCGGCCGCGCTCTCTCTCTTTCCAAGAGTCAGGTAATCGATCGTGTGGTTTCAGGCAACGATTTTTCTGTTCCTCGACCCTGGTACCTGTGGTTTCTCCTTTTCTATTTGTCGCCCCGACCTTCCTTTCTCCGACGAATCGTGGACTTGTCAACTCGTTTGGCTTACACCGGCTCGGTGATCGAGATAAAATCCACTGGTGGCTTAGCTACTCATAATGATACCGGTGCAGAACTCGTCGATGGACCAGTTTGATGTCACAATATTGATGTACACGCGGGTGCCATAGTCCTACTTGACCCGATCTCGATCTTTGTCGCGATTCCAATAAGGTACTGCCATTCGATGATTCGATTATCGGTTTAAGAGAGACCGACGTCGTTCGAAGAATAACGTTCGCGACAAATTTTTACTTCTCGTTATCGCAGCGGATTAATTTTGACATCGTTTAATACGATAATGAAAATTACTCGAAGAATATCATCGGTAACGGCCTGTAAATGATCTTTAGTTTAAATCGCTTCTTACGAAAGGAACGCACCTCACGCGGAAGCGGAATAGAATTTATTTATGCTTTCGAGCGGGCTTTATTGCCCCGGCGAAAAAACCGGTAGCGTTGCTCGATTTTGCTAAAGTCCAATTACCCCCTGATAACAAAGGCGCGCTTTGCTCGCTGCCAACATAAATTACAAGCCGTTTAATTAACCAACGTATTACGAAGGAGAATCGAGCCCGTTAACAAACTTTTGCGTAATGAGTTCGGTCGCTTTTATTGCGGCTTGCGACAGAAAAAGTACGAGGAAGCAGGCAAGAAAGAGATTTTACCGTCGTGGGCGAAAAAATGAAGATCGATCAATTTTTACGGCGGTGTATTGCTGTTAATTAGTAAACGCCAGCGTGCGTTTCGCATTACTACGTTAATTACTCTTGAGAAAAAACTCTCGTTTCATTCGCATCGAAGAGGCATTTCTCCGTTGCCTGGATAGTGCATCGTCGAAAAGCAACCAAACGCGTTAATAAATTTCCCTGTAACGAGTCAGGTCGCTTTATCAATGTTCGCGAAAAAAAAAAAAAAAAAAAAAAAAAAAAACGGGAAACGATCAATTTCTAAGAAAACGCGAACGACCGACCGGGAAGGAAAATTAGCTAACGCGCGATCGACAGGGTATCTTCGTCTCGTCCTTGTTCAATCGACTGTCGTCTTCGTCCTTCTCGTCCTGGTCAAACTTGATGAACGTACCATAACCAGTTCCGCTGTGCGGTCTATGAACGATGGAGCGAAGAGAAACGAGAAGAGAATTGGACGAGGAATAGGGAATAGGAAGATGCGGACAATGAAGGAGACGAAGAAGAATAGGGACGAGGAAAGGATGAGTGCAGCGTATATAGTAAGCACCGCGACTACTTTGTCCGTCTGTATACGTTGAATCATCCGGTCGGTTTCCTTTCACGAGCCGATGGCAGCCGTTCCCGCATCAAGGCCTGTGGTCTCCTCCGAGCAAGCATAATGACTCAATCCGCGATCCACCTTGCCCCCACCCTCTCTTCGCAACCACCAGGAAAGAGATCTTCGTTTCTCTCTTCTCCCCGTCTCTTCCTTCGACTTCGTGCTGTCCTTTCTCTTTCCTCCTCGCGCTGATATTATACGTCCGTTCTCTGCGAAACCCGGAGAGGCCAGATTCTCCGGTAGAACCTGCGATTTCTCTCGTCACCGTCTCTTTCTGGACACATTCCGTTGTCTTTGTTACTGCGACCGCTCCTTTCATCGTCCTTAAGCCCTCTTCATTTCCTTCGTTCGACTTCCACCATTATGTTCATCAACTACTACCGATTTCGCGTCCTTTCTTCTTTTCTTTCTCCTCTTCTGCTGCCACGATCCCTGGAAGGCAACGTTACCCGACAATGGTCCCCGGGCTGAACGGTGCTAACTCGACCGGCTCGCGTGACGGGCCGCTGTTTGTAATGCTCGACGACCCCTCTTGTGATTATAGCTCATGATCCTGCCGAGCCGGCACAGCTATGACGAGAGAGAAACCAGGCGACGAGACGCGGACGTTCGTAAGCCGCGCTGGAACGAACCGAGCGAACGCGTAAGGTCGGTGGCTAATTGCCGGCCGACCGTATCATCTCCGCCATTCGCAGAGAAAATCAGAGATTGCCCGGCTGTTAGCGTCGAGGTCCCACTTTCGACCCTCTCCTTTCGTATCCGATATTACGGCTTCCAACAAAACCGCTCGAGGATATCTCCAAACTTCGTGTAAAAGCGAACCTCGTTGGCAGCAGAGGCTCTCTTATAAATTGATAGTTTATCGGCCCCGATAGGGATTCTAGAACGTCACGGAAACGATTAGCCAGGTTCATGGGAAATTTCGTCGGAATGCCATTCGAATTTTTCACGGTGGCTCCATAGATTAAAAGATACAAAGTGCGCCGTCCATTGGAAGCTTGTACGTATCACGCGGGGCTTCAGGTACACAATTTATTACTAGGAAACGCAATGATCCAGCGACCCGTGGTGAGGAATCCGAATAGCGATTACCATACGGCACCATAGAGCCCGCTTATTCTGCGGTCGTACGCGGGATCGCCACCGTGTGTCCTACGAGCGTTGCGTGAAATAAGAATCATTACTTAGCCATCAAGGTAAATGTTCGACTGCGAGGATGTTCAAAGGTTTCTCATAAGACAGGAAACTAATGCGCCGATGAGGTTAAAGACGGGCGTGAATCGAACGATTCGAGAGTCAGCTTGGATTATAGATTGCGTTTCCTACGATTCGAGAAGGCACCAAGTTCAACGTTTCCTGTAAATCTTATTTAATGGCTTCGAGTATTAATCGCGAAGAGACTCAGGTACATAGAAACTCACTTATCACTTTATGTTCTAGCTCTTCCACATTCGTCATCCTTAAATCCGTTAATTTCGTTTATTTTGTGGATGGATATTCGTTCAAAGTTCTCTGGTGCGCAACTACAATTTGGTCCCTGAAATAACATTTTCCTAATCACAGGTTCGTTAAGTTTTCTTCAATACCGGTGCTCGAACAACGTTCCACGGACGACCTCCTCGAAACTCGACGAATCAGGATCAGTTCAGAGATCACAATGATCGCTTAATTGAGCGCGAGATTTCGTGGTATCGCCGGAGGAGTAGCATCGGCGGTCAAATCTCCCGTCGATAAGAATTCTATGTTTCAACGTTGACAGTGGAACAGCTCCGAATGATTCGGCACTTCTGTCAAGAGGGAATGTGGTTCCGAACCGGTCCACGCGCCACCTTTTCGGATTGCGCTGGCCACGCGGATACTTTGTACCGGGTGTTCTACCCGAGTTCATTATCGGAATAAATTTCTATCGACATCGTAGCTCTTTGAAAGCCTCCGAATCGCTGATCGACATGAATCTGTCCACGTCTTGTCTGGTCAAACTCGCCGAGACGTGTCCTTACCTCCTTGTCTCTATCTATCTATCTATTAAGCATTCTTGTTCGTCGCTACTGAAATTAATTCTGGTTGAAGTTTTAACGATTGCTCCAGTAACAGATACAGAGCAATCTCGTACGAATTAATCCTAAGATTCTCTTTCATCGTTAAGAAAGGTATGTAATCGTTGCCGAACCTAAGCTCAAATAAATCTCCTAGCTGAGATTCTAGTCAGATACTGCGATAAAAAAGACAGACGCCAAGCACTTTCAAAGACCTCGATCTCAAACTCAATTTCCATCGAGTAGAAAAATACGAGATTCTCAAATTCTCCCTCCCCTTCCGCATCCATGAACGTTCAAACGTCGAACTTCTCCGGTCTTCAAAGATGACTATTGTTCTCTCACGACTTCTCGCGCAAGGATCTCGCGGCGATCGACGCGCAAGGAGCGATAATATAATCGGTCGACAGCGGTCGGAGATGGATCAATTACCACTAGAGTATTCGCTGGAAGCCGACCGCTAAACGACATCTGTATCCCGGTTCGTAACCGGGTCCGCGTAATAATGGATCGGCGGTATTATTATGATTTCAATGGCGTGGCCCACCGATGCAAATCTAGATCGTGCAGCGGGCCTCGTTATCGGGCACACCGATCAGTACGGTGATTGATTCTTCGGTATTCATGCGGATCGGCGGACTGCGATATCATCGTCGTCATGGTGGAACCGGCGCGTTGCCATAGCGAAAGAGACACGTTGTGCCGCGATACCAGAGATACACTACGGCTCCCCGTGAAAACCGTGTCCACTTCCGATCCACGTCACGATCGACCGAAAGCTACCGACCTAACTACCAGTCGGCTTGCGCGTCCACCGTGGATAGCTTTCAGTCTCTTGACATCGTGTTTAGTCGAGTGAAACGTCATTTTTCTGTCTCTATCGTTCGTAGAATGGAGAAAGAAAAGGATCGTGGCCGATGTCGTTTACACGTCGTTCGATCGTCGAACAGGAGAAATTGATCGGTGAAGTATGGCTTCTACTACGACCACTGGGCCGGGCAAATTTTAATCAAGATTTCGATTCGATGAAATTATCGCTACCGCGAAAGGAAAGGTGTCGTAGGAGTTTCGCGACGTTGATATATGGACCGTTTAGTATCTTGCCGTGCGAACATTATGCCATCACTTGCAACACTCTGCAGCATAGAGGGATAGCGTCGTGTGATAATGTCGAACCGATGACACGCCGATAAATACCTCGCCGTTGGCATCGTTGTGTAGGTCTGCGTGCCGATATCTGTCGTTTCGCGGTTGTAATTTGTTGCCCTCCGGCGTATCAGAGTTTCACGTAACACTTAGCAGTATGCAGGAGGTATTAGCTGTGTAACTATGAGATCGAAACGCGACTTGTTGTTAACGGAAGCTTAATCTCGTTGTATTAGAGCAACAAAGGAACAGTAATAGAAGAATTTGCGACTATCGAGAAGGCAAAGAAGGAGGAAGTCTCGAGGATATTAAAACGGGAAACCTACTTTGTATTCCCAGAGTATGACCTGGACAGCGCAATTGCAACTTTGCGGTTTACATTTTTTGTCGATCGTTTCCACCGTAGCTCAACATTACGGACGTCGAGATAAAAGTTGCATTACCATTGCTTGAAATTGCCACAGCTATAGTGTCAAGAACATCGAGCATCCGCAACGAGTGTCGGTGTACCTTTATAAATTCATCGTTACAGGTGATATCGCGGCGTTAAGGTCCGCTGAGAGAGCGTGAACCGCGCGTAGCAGTCGAGCGAGCATTAAGAATCCGATTCGCTGGACGATGATTCAAGCGTGTATCGACGACGACATCGCTGCTGGTTTAATAATGTCTCCGAACACGAAATCGTAGCTTTGTACAGCGAACGATAAAAGGGAGAAGAACGGCGGCGATCAGCGAAGAATCGTGGAGAACTTCGCGAGGACGAGGAAGAAACGAACGAAGAGAAAGAAAGGAAGGAAAAAAGAGGAAGAGGGAGAAGATCGCGTTGAACGAGGGAAAGAGGAACCTGTTATTTCGGCGAGGCTCGAAGCTAAGGCGAGATTACACGCTGTCACACACCGTTCCTCGTCCGAAGCCTTTCGGCTGCTCTCGCGTCTCCACCCAAGCGAACCTCGCTTCTCTTTCGTCCGGTGTGCTCGAGAACCGTTTAAGGGGGAGACGAAACGCGGACGGTCGGCCAAAATCCGACGTCTTACTCGCGCGATTATCATCGCTCGTCGATTTGCGTTTCGTGGTCCTCGATCACGTTGCTTGCCACTTAATGCATCTCTCGTCTTTAACCGATCGTCCAAGAGTATCGAGTAACTGTTATAAGTAGCCTCGGGTTAATTATATTTTCCATATGAGCCGTGAACATTGCTCCGTTTAGTGTGACGATTAAACACGTTATCGTATATGGCCTATGGGGCTACTCGTATCGGTATTGAGATTAAAGAAGAATCGATGAGGTGACGGTGAAATCTCTTTTGTCCTTTTACAGCGACTATTATTATTGGCACGGAGATCAACAATTTTCAGTTGCTTGGAATGTTTATAGTTTTTACCAGTTTCACTGTACCGTTCTATTTACAATTTGTTTCACTAACCGTCACATTAAGAGTTGTTAAGTACCGACCTTGCGGTCCATTCTTCGTATAATTGAAACGTCTGCTTTTTCACGACTACCAAGGTTTCGACTCAATTGCTCATAGTCTTTTCTAGTTCCTTTATACTTTCGCATTTGCGTTTTGTTTCACCGACCATTGGACAAGAATAGCCTCGCAGCCTATTCTTCGTGTAATTAAAACTGGCTTTGTGTTGCTCTTGCACGATTTCCAAGGTTTCGATTCCTCGATGCTTAATTGCAATTTCTCAAGGCTAAGTTTTTGCCAGCTTCTTCGTAAACCGGCCACGTTTGTACGAGCTGCGGTCCACATCAAACGAACCATTATTTCATTGTTACGGAGTTTCGTGGTCGCGATCGAACGTAGTCGCGCGTAGTGTCGCGGTGGTTGCATTTTCAACGGTCGCTTAAACGCGAGCGACAGACGCATTAAGTCGCCGACGCGGTAATCAACGTCAGAAAACGCAAGTCGACAAACGATAATAGCCGCTCGAGCGGATCGAATCGGTCGAGACGTCAGCTATTCACGAACATCTTACTTTCCGCGCGATAACGAGAGAAATCAGCCGACAGATTTTAATCCACGGCTTCGCGTGGGTGTGGCCTGCGCGCTAGAAGCCATATGCAAACATTTCGTACGCTGTAATCTCGTCGTGTCGCCTTGAATCCACGCGCGAACAATTAGACCCCTACGACGTAATTGACGATCGCATTTTACGCCAGCGTTGGGCATAGAAACTTACCCGGCCAGGTAGTCGGTTAACAGAGCTATAATTTTACCGTGATCGTATCAAATCGTTTCGTGTGAAAACTTCATCGTAATGCTGAAATCTGTTAAGGGGTTAAATCGAGTTGCAACGTTTAGTTAGGAAAGTATATGCCAGCGATAACGACGAAAAGAAATCACTAGGAGAAACCTTGTGACGTTATTCGTAAACTTTCACTCGTCATAAATACGGCAGTCTGGGAAATTTATGAACGTAAGGAGGTATAAGGAGAAAATATGTAAATTAAGATCTCCAGTTTCCTTTCTGTAAAACGACGACTGGGTCTCAAAGTAATTTATAGTCGATATCAAGTTCCCAAAAACAAATGCTTATTTATGCAGTTAAATTATATTTTCATTGTCAAATGTGGCGGAAATCCCGTTGAGTGAATCATTTTTTTTAATACGAAATTCGTCAAATAGTTTTGTCGGTTCGATTTATCATCATCAAACGGACTGTATCTGTCACTTCGATCGGGCAGGACGTCGAATGTATCTTCCGCGAGCCGCGATCCATCGCCAGAAATCTGACAGCCGGCCGACATCCGGTGAAGCTAAATAGAAGAGACAGCGTACAGGCCGCCGACGTTGGGAATCGTCCGCAGATTAAGCGATTTAGCTCGGCGATCGAGACGTTTCACGAAGCGAAACTCGTCCGCGACCTCTTCATCCGGAAGGGTTCCTTCATAAAGAGATATACGTGCGGCCTCCCGACAAGAAAGAAAAGACTCGCTAATAATAGAAACACGCGTATAAATATGCAGATCTGGACGCGTATTTTTCACGCTTCGTTACTTCTCTGTTCGACTTCCGGAGTTCTTCCCAGTCAAAAGAAACGAGCGATATTTTGTATCGTTTAGCTTTTTTTCACGCTTGCGAACAATTCAATTGGCCTGAAATATCATACTTTATTATCCTTTGAACACATATATGTATTTCTGCCTCGATAGAAATGTTAGTCGTAAATAAAGAACAACGGAAGATAGCTGCGAGAAGCTATAAAATTAGAATGTACGTAGTATCTTAAAGATCAAACTCTATTGTACGAGAAAGCTGCGCATCTAGTCGTTCGAGCTCCAACTGTTTGCCCCTTTGCCATAACACCAGGTATAAATTAAAAGATAGTACGAGACTCTTAACGAGAGCAACGACGAGGAATGTTGTTGTTCGTCATATAATGGCGCTCCTAATCTTTACGGCTCGTTGGAACACGTTTCGTCGCCCATTAATACCAGCGTCGCGTGCATTTTACGATGCTTAAATAAGTATCATCTTTGGTCCTACGATTTTATGTCTGTCGTCGTTATAACGTTAATTCCAGTTGGTAATCCTTCGAATCCAGTTGATACCGAGATTGTTGCTACCTGTTTGCGATCGCTCGCCTAAGCCGAACAACGTTTCATTTTTCGAAATCTTTCAGGGACGCGAGCGGAGCTTGTTCTGCTCCGATCACGTAACGTCTCTTCTTTCTGTCCGTGGTACTTTCGTGTTCGATCAAGATTAGGACGAACAAGCGAGCCGGAGAAACCGCTTCGACTTAATAACACGCTATCTTTTACGAAAGTACAGCGTCGGCTAAAAAATGACTGCATTAACGGAAACGTATTTCGTTGCTGTTGCGGTCGAGCGCAGTAATCAGTGAAAGTGAACGCGTGCAGAGCGGAAACGACGAAGTTCGCTGCGACCATTTTGTAGAATGGTGCAGTGACACACCGATTCGACGTGCTGCAATCGACAACTACCAGATTTTTAGTAGCGATTTTTAGTACAGTCGAATACTTTATATTACTCGTATCTTCGATTAAGCCTTTACCTTTGTGCTAGACGACACGAAACAAGTACAGTTGCATCTAATTAGTTACTACGTAAATACCATAATAAATACAACGGTGTAACATAATTTCCATAAAGAATTTCCGAAACATTTCCTCGATCCTGTATCCACCAACTAAATTATAGTACACGGCCCTAAAATCAACCATTCTCAGGCCCTTCCACATCTTGCATAAGACGTGGTGCATGAATTCCAAAAACTAATTTCCTCGCGTCGTTTAAATAATCCAAGCACCGTGCCCAAAACATGCAGAGTCGATCGAACAGGTAGTACACGAAGATCATAATAATAAAAGAGGCAGAAAGAAGAGGTATGGATTCAAGGGAAGAGCGTACCTGGCAGGGGGTTGCTAGGCGATGCCGAAGGAAGAGTCGAGGGGAAGGAAAGAGAAAGGTTGGAAGGGGAAGGGGGAAAGGAAGAGGGAGAAAAGAAATGCTACATAAATAGATGAGCTGTCGGAGCGGCGGGATTACGTATGACGGGACACGAGGACGGTGGAGGCGAGATGATATCTGGTTCGGGTAGGCACAGTGATAAATCTGTGGGCCTCTGTCAGGTGGAGGCGCACAGGCTCGGGTGTACGAAACCAACCGGCGATCAGCTTCCTACCGCGCGCGCCTCCTTTGTCTCGTCGCGTCTCGGGATAGCTGGAATCGATCAAATCCCTTACGAATTTCGCCACCGTGGAACGCGCCTTCGACTCGTGTCTTTGCGCCGGTCAAAGGATAACGATCGGACGATAAACGATATCGATAAGCGATCGCGTTCGTCGCGCCGTGGAATTCGACGTAGAGGCGGACCAGCTTGCGCCGCCTGATTGATTCTTCCTTGGAGCAACCGACGCGAGACGTCGATTCTATATATATATATATATATATACATATATTACGATAATGTAATAATAATGTATAATACATAAGTACGTGGACGTTTATTAGGGATCGGCTTGTGCTATGGGAATTTTTCTGCGTTTTTATGACCGGCGATTGCCTCGTGTTTTCGTCACACGCGAGTACTTATACCGCGTGCTTGATGGAAATTCGATGACGCTGGATTCTACAGGATCGAGTTTATTTCTAATTATCTGTCTTTCGAGTAGATCGATAGCGCGTCGTTACTCAGGCATCGTTTATGTGTTTTGTAAATTATGCGAGAAATAAATATAACGAACGATCCATTGACAAATTCTTACCATTCAAGAATGCCACGAAGCTTCATTCCTTTCAGAATTGGAATTTGTATGTAATCATAAATGATGTTAAATTGAGGTCAAATTGGTTTTGAGGTCGATTCGCGAATAGTAGTTTTCGTCCATTACAGAACCGTTCTTAAAGATCGCATGCGACGGTTGATCTAAAAGTATCGTACGTTTGTTATAAAGATACAGCACGCAGCTTATAACATCGAAACTCTCATAATCTCCGAAAAGAGAAGGCTTAATCCGTAAACACGTCGTTCGACGCCGACGTTCCTCGTCCTGCATTTCGAGCAACCGTAATCTTTCGTTCCAGCTCACGCACACGCGTTCCAGTGCATGATACAACCCTTGGCATCCACGATCGCATTAGTCGTGCTCGCTTTCGGATCCCCGAAACGGATTCCGGTGACTGGAAAAATTCAGACCCAACCGGCAACTAGGACCGATGAAATTAACCGGAATCGTTCGGACGTACTTGGCTCGAATTTAGAGCAAAGCGAGTCCACGAAAAGCTGAAAATTTGGATCGAGGATTTGTGCGTAACGTCGAGATAAATTGTTGCAATTTTAAATTCTTGTAAACAGATTTCATTCTTAAGGAACCGTTCACTCTCTCCTGAAAGTTTCATTAATCATATATTTAAGAACCCTCGATTTAGGTCGCGACAGATGGTTCTCGTTTGCCGCGATTAGTAGACATTTTCGCATTCTCAATTACCCGCGCTGACCTTCCATCCCCGTAACTCTAACCCTTCTCGTCGACTGCGAAACTTACGCTAACAAAAAAAAAAAAACTCTTTCTCTCGGAGCGCAAAAACATGAAATCCTCAAATCACGAAGGTTCGCGTCATAATACCACGTTGAAGGCTCGCCAATCAGCTACGATCGTCTGGTCGATTCAGACACGAAACGCAACCCCGACAAAAGGTGGTGAGAGTCGAACTGCGAAGAAATCGGCGGCTCATGTGTGCCCGATCATGGCAAAGCAAACACACGTATCGTCTACCAAGATATACCGGCGTGTATCGCAGGAAGAAAGGAAGAAGGTCGGTGGTGCTTGTAGCCTGGCAAGGTATAAAGGTTAATGAGCGCGCAGGCGCAACCTATTATTTCAGTCGGTTGGGTTCCTGCCCCCTCCCTGTTTTCTGCTAGTCATCCCTCCTCACCCTTTCTGCTGGCGGTGCCACGTCTTATCCTTCTTCAGCCCCTCTCTTCGTTCGGGCACGTTCTCGCTTCTCGTCTCTTTCTGGTGAACGCCGAACCGCCGAGGGCGGCACGAACAGCAAGAGGGAGAAACCGAGAGAAGCCGAAGAGAGCGAGAGGAATGTTGAGAGACAACGAGGGACGAGAAGGACAGACGAAAGAGCGTAGTAGAAAGAGCGAGAAAGAGAGGAAGCAGAGGGGAGAGGAATCGTTCCCAGGAGAAGGGAGAAGTGGCAGACCTTGAGCTGCCACGAAGCTCTGGACGTCTTCATCCTGCCTCAAGCTGTGCTCCAAGAGAGAAGGATACGCTCTGCTCTCTCGTCGGACGTGGTTTCACGAAATCCTTTAAATTCGTACGTACCGTGTACAAACTGGACGTCGTCAAAGGATGCCGACTACGATCAACGGGATTTAACCTAGCTGCCAGCGGCAACCTGGAAGAATCGCGTGATTCTACCGCGTGCTTCCTGCCTTGAAAACCCTTCTCTCTCGTCTTCCTGGTGCGCGTTAAGTTTCCTAACGTTTCTTTCATCTGGATAAACGTAACCTATTACACTTAACAGTTAGACAGATCTTTTCGAGTAATCCCTTTCGCAGATCAATCGAACATTTCGAAAATCCTAGACTCCTTTAAGCCTAAGCAATTACGCGACTCGAATATCGTCACGAATCTGCAATCACCGGTGCTATTGTGGCCGAACTCGCATCGAGCACCCTCCACGTCAAATTCCACGCACGACATATACGCAACTGCTCCTTCTTCCCATTCGTTGTCTGACGTCGACAACCCTCTTTCTTCCTGTTCGTCGTTCGTGGTCCATGGTTCTACTCTATACGAGGCTGCCGCAATCCCGAGGAGGCGTGCACGCTCACGTCAGCCGAGGAAAACGTATCTATTCGAAGTGGACGGACACGCGGGAGAGACGCGCGAGCTGAGACGGGTATCTGCACGCGAGCAATGCCATTGTGTTCTCTCGGCGATCGAGGGACATCCACGATGTTTGTCGACGTTCCTGTGCTGCGACGACGCGTCGATGTTACAAAAGGCTGGGTCGGGATAGGTCAACGACAACCACAATTCTGCTCTTTCTGCGTGCACACGCGTGCCTGCATACTTCTATGTATGTGTTTCGAGTGACTTTGAGATTCGCCACTCGATAGATGTTTCAAAGTTCTCAAAGTGATAATAGTTTCAAAGGAATATTATGATTCCTTAGGAAGTTTATCTTTGAAAATGCTTCTAATATATTTCAATATGTTTTAGGCTTTAGACTGTCGGGTTCATGTTCGATAAACCATAGAAAGTGTCCCATTCGGATGAAAAATCCAGCTGCTTGATTTAGCAACTCTGTTTCGAAATTAGCGCGCAGCAGTCATTCCCCTAAATTTAGCAACGATGCGTCTAAAAAGTTGATCGCGTACAAAAAGCATTCTAAACCGCGTGATTCTTGTCGGCGACGTTTCCCTTTCGGCCAACAAAAGCAACCGCGTACCATGAAAATCGTTTCAAAGGGAACACCTCGTGCACTGATGTTTTTTCTCTTTCTGCCGGGTCGCAGATCAGGTCGGTTTCTTTTGTGAGCGCGATACGCGTCACACGACGCGTTGCGTACAGGGCAAGGGTGCCAGAAGAGGGTGAGATTTAATGCAGTTCCTCTACCCCTCTCTGCTCCTCCCTTCTCTCTCGTTTTGCTCTCTTCACGCGACCTCGCAGTCGTTTTCTACGTATCCTACAGCTTGCTCGATCCGCTTTTGTGGCAACCGTTAAATTGGCTCTACGAGCTACGCATCTGTCGCTAATACTCGAGCCGACGCTGCTCTGTCCAGGTCGTAAAAATACGTCCGTTACTGTTGCGGTTTGCTTCGACTGGTTTCATCAAAAATAGAAGCGAATACCATAGACACTCGTGTTTTCAGTTTCGTCCTTTCGAAGTAGATGCTCGAAAGTCTCATCTTGATAGGCATGGGGACGAGACGTTTGGAAATTTCGAACGGGATAGCGTTTAATCCCTAAAAAAGGCGCTCTAAGTATACTTCGAGAGGATGTCGAGATTTTGGGAAGGATTTGAGATATAGCCATCGACGAGAATCTCTTGTCGAAGAGCAAATTTATGTCACATTTAGGACGAACTCGCACGGTATCACCCGGTATCAGGTGCGATATTACTTTTACGAAATTCCATCCCTCGTTAGGGTTTCGCGGCTACGATCAGCCGAACGTGATTCTCGTATGCCTGCGATCAACGAGATAAATACAGCTTCGACACAGCGGCGATTCGAGATTGCAGCACGCCGCCTGTAATTAGCCCAAAATTGCAAACTTGTCCGCTTGCCAACCATTGGGATGAACTATCAATTATTATCACGCTCGATGCACCGTTATCCCTAAGTTTCGTACGCGCATGTGGATCGT
This sequence comes from Bombus confusus, assembly GCA_014737475.1. Classification (NCBI taxonomy): domain Eukaryota; kingdom Metazoa; phylum Arthropoda; class Insecta; order Hymenoptera; family Apidae; genus Bombus; species Bombus confusus. The sequence continues at coordinate 8,281,388 of JACXIV010000002.1, read as the reverse complement.
GCATTGAATTCTTATTTACACGGCTTCTGTGCACGCGTGTCTGCTATCGAAGCCATTAAAAGCGATTAAAATACCAGATGCGAAGATATTCAAGCGTCGTATACTGAAATGGAAGGAAGCCATTTATGCCACGTACGAGCTTCGTCCTTGCTATGACCGAAGATTACCGTAGAAAGGCATTTCTGCTGATAGCCATGGAGAATCGTTCGCTCACGCGCGATCCTTACGATTTAATTAGCCGTTCTAACATCGCGGGCGAGTATCTTGACCGGTCGAGGTCAACGCCGCCTCAGAAGCCGGGTCAGCGGCTCCGCGGCTATGAACCATTCGTTATTACGATTGAGACTTTACCCGTTCGATCGATCTCTGTCTGCGATCCGCGGATCTCGCCGCGATCGCCGCGCGTTATCTCGATCTCGTTTCGATCCCCGCCACTTTCGTCTCTATTACGCGCCGCGTAATGAGAAGATACTGACGCGGAAACAGTGAAATTATCGCGCGAATTACATACCAGACTATTTCCAGCGGGGTCGTGTTTCCGGTTTCGTAGAAGGTTACGGATCCTTTTCTAACATCGTCCTCTCTCTTTTTCCCGTTCTAACGCTCGGTCGAAGTAACGGAGTTTGCGGGTCAGGCTGGCAGCCATCTTCGTGAAATTACGAGCGATCATCGATCGCGTCCCAGGCTCATTAGGCCTAGTAATTACAATCTTGTCGCAGCTATCAATCCGGCTGTGTTACGTAACGAGGAGGTAGCCGCAGTTGCGCGATCGTGACGATATTTCACCGTTTTAATCAGCTTCATGTGCAGATATCGCTTCGAGATGATCGGATACGTGGAAACCTCCGGTTGCACAGCGATTAGAAACCTCTTCTCTCTTATGCTTTTAGTAGCCCCTATATCCGACTAAAGCTTCGGCGACAGGTTCGTGCGGCTACTTGTCCACCGCCATGTTTCACCGATTCCGCGAAACATCTCGCGTCCTTCTCACACGTGATACATCTGGGGAAATGATGACCAGCAACGCAGCGGCATCTTCTGCTTTCCAGAGAGAAGGAGCGAGAGAGAGAGAGAGAGAGAGAGAGAGTAATGACTCTCGTTAGTAGATGGAAACACGTGCGTAAATTGCGATCTCTATGCGCTTCATTAGGGAAAACCGTTCTAAGCGTCATTAACGGTTCCTCTTCCTCGATAATCGAACAGAATTATGTGGCTCTGATGGAAAAGATTGCGATCCTTCCTCTTGCTAGCTGTCGACCGTAATCGTTATGGTAAACATTCCTCGTCTAACGATGCTTTATTTGAATATACTAGATAAAAGGATTTGATGCTACGTAGTACTGTAATTTTCTCCGTAGGATGCTTTAATTACGCGGAGAACAATGCAAAGGAGCGAGACGTAGGAAGATAATATTACATTCTTCGTTCTGCGTTTCTTGCTACTTCGTTCTTATGTATATTTCCATTCATTCTGGTAATCAATCCCCTTCTAAACTGTCTGAATATATCAAGTAAATTATCAAGCGTAATTTTGAAAGCTGATACGAATCATATTACCAGTCTACGACGTCTAATCTGTACTTTACTCCTATGCACGTCATTTTAACTAAAGAGGGTAGTATAACAAAATCTTTATTACTTCCCAAACATTTCCCACCATGTTGGATCGAATAGAGTCCCGGAAGGCACGTTCAATAGGCTTTAAAATACTCCAAGTTTCGATCAAAAACTATCCAGCTGCTAGACACGAAGGACTAAAACGGTTCTCCCCTCCGATCCAGTTGCCGGTTTCGATCTGCGTGGACTAGTCTGCCGCCCCTTTCCACGTAGCTGGTGACGTAGGGTCCGAGGTCGTCTGCGATGCCTCGCGACCCAAGATCGAATGTGCGATCGAGTGTGTAAGTGCGAGAGCAGGCCACCAGCAGAGCTCGGACCACCTCGACCGCCGGTGCAGCCGGCGTATAGCCGGTCCTCTCTCGCTCTTTCTGCCTTTGCCGTCTCCTTTTCTGCCCCTCGATCGTTCCCTCTTTATCCGCTCTGTTCGACTCCCGATGGCTCGTCCTTCGTTGCCGGTCCTCTTTCCCTGAGCGTTCGCGGACGTTCCTCCCTCTTCGCCGGTCGACGCGAAGAACAGCCGCCGCCTCGACGAGAGACCACGATCAAAAAGAGAAGCTGAGACGAGGCTCCGACCGCCGCGGAAAGAATGCGTGGGCCGGACATAATGATTCGTACTTTGTCGGCCCAGTGGCGCGGTACAATCGGTCTCGTGGAACTAGATTAAAAGCCAAGTATATAAATATTCATGAATCACGGCCACGAATTCGGTGTAACTTCCGAACGTGGAACGTCTTTTCTCCATTTCCACGACTATTTCGTTTCAACTAAGCCAAGCGTGTCGAACACGTATGCAACCGACGGATAAGTCTCGTTTTTATCGCGGTTGAGCATTGGAACGTCGAGGAAGGAGTCCTTTTAGAATTACCGGTTTCTTTGTGTAATATAATAACTAGTTAGAATTAGTTATGGTATTATCGCGTGGAGTCAACGTGTCGATCCCATTAACGGCAGCGTTGGCAAATAATCCAGCCATTTCCGCGATTTTATTGCTGGAATACGGAATCTATTTAATCGTTTTATCCTTCGTGTCGTTCGTTCGATCGTCTTAACAATCCGTTTTTCACGAGATTTTATGAAGTTGAAGTCTACAAATCCTTGCTTCTAATAGCCCGAGTGAGCGGATAAAGAAATTTTTAATTCAAGCTTGAAATGAACAGGAAAGAGCGCGAGTACTCGTATTTGATCCTAGAAGGAGAAATTTCTTCGTCGAATTCTTGCAGTCGATAAAATTGAAAATCCATTACACCATTCGTTTTCAACTGTATCGCTCTTGAAATATCGATGTTTCTTTAAATGCTGAACTTATGGTCGTCGTGATCGTGCGTCTCTAGCGATCGGCCGTTCAAAGAGAACCGTCGAAGAGGGCTTTGCGTGCCGGCGCGGCATGTTTTTCTATAACGGGGCCGCGGGGGTATCGTTAATCGGCGACTCTGATTTAAGAATATCACCGGTGCCGTCCATTGTTTCAGCCGACGTTTCCTGACTCTGTGGGCCCTCGAGAATGTCGGTAGATCGCGCGCCACGTGGGCGTCGATCGCCGCGCAAGCTGCCGATCGCGGGATCTTGGAGGAATCTCGACTGGCCATAAATTTCTATCGCGTACCGTAACTTCTAATCCTTCCTAACAAAATTCTTCCACGCTGTATCGAACCACAGAACGTGTTGATAATTGTCTGTACGATCCCTGATCAAAACTCAGTATTTGTTATTTCCTTGGTAAGATTTCCTTGGTAAGAACGAATTTTAATAACAAAGTTATTAATTATAATATATATAAGGTGTTGTACGTACGTACGTATATCGTAATTTCTGCACGTGGTCTTAATTCGATAATCACGGATTATAGTAATCGAGAGGAAGTGCTACATTCTGATTTTTATCAAAATTTCTCGACAAAAAGACAACGAATCTCGTTATTTTGTCTTCTCCTACGTGTAATCACACAATCGGTAGACAGCGTTCGGACGAAAGAGCGAGGATACCAGAGATAGAGAGGATCGTTGTTAATCAAGGCGAGACCACCGTGGCCAATTCGATGGCAGAAGAAGCCGCGAATTAAAGTCTCAACGGAGCGGAGAACACGACTTTACGAGTGGTCGTGGTGGGGTGAACGGCTCGCATTAGCCTAATCGTTCGAGGCCGGTCTGCCAAATAAATTGGCTGATTTGCATGGGAATTAGGAATCCCCCGTGGATCGGCATGGACCTCGCCAGGTAACCCGCGTGCATGAATCTATCGCGCGAGCCATCGACGTTCAGTGTCTCTGAGTCTCGCCGAGAGAGACCTCCCTTCTCGCGGCACTTTCCTCCCTCTCTTCTCTGTTTCCTTCTATGTCCTGCTTACGCGGAATGCACAGTTTAAACGCGTAAGTCTTGGGTGGTTGTTACTTCGGGGAAGATACACGCGGAAGTTGCCTAGCTTTCAATGGAATAGTTAGGTTCAGCTACTGTCTTCTGTTTGTTCCTTGCTAATTTATCGAGTCTTATGTTCCATTCGTTACCGACGATTCCAGCGCTTTCTGAATGGTTTCAATGCCTTCGAAGATTCTCAAACGTAGCGCCAAATAAGAAAATCTTGGGAATTGCAAATTCTCTTGTAACTTTCCCTTTAGCTGAACAAATTCCTCTCGTTATATTTTCTAGTTTTTATAGATATAGAATCCACGGGTTTACAAATTTTATTCGCAATATTGTAAGAAAAAGTAAACAATTATATTTTGGCGCTTTCGATCACGACAATGCGTGATCGACGAACGACTAAGTTTACAAGCATGAGCACGATCGACGCTTAAATCGGATCGTTCTTATTCCGACACGTAATTCGCACGAGTTACGCGAACCCGCAATAAGGATATCTTTATTAAGCGCGACTGGGAGGACGCGCAGGCGAGAAGTCGCCGAGTAAGTTTCCGTTTACGGTTGGAAGAGGTGTCGCGGAGGAGTTTCGTGAAAAAAATTAGAATTTAAAACTCGGATGGTCTTCCACTGGATTGCGAGACTGGCTGCAATAATCTCACGATATTAGTATTAATAATCTATCGAATTGCACGAGCAATCTCTCGATAATCTAACAGCCAACGCTACCGCGCAAACTAGTTGCTACTTTCCGAACATCGATATTACCCATCCATGTTCCACGATTGCCGCTCTTCGATAATCCGCGTTCGAATGATTAATTCGACCAGTTACCGATATAGCGTATTCAAAACTGTTTAATTATCATAATTCCTTCTCCTCTGTCCCTACTCGATCGGAGGGCCTCGGCATGCACGGCGGGAGAGGCCATCGGCGAAAATTAGCTCGTACCTTCGATCGAAACGCACGCTGCACCGGCGCCCGTACAGGCAATTAACATAATATTACCCATAACGCAGCGTTTCTAATGGGATATTTATTGCGGGGAACCTCATCCCACCTTCTCGGCCGGACTAAGTGCAGAGATCGTGCGAACCGATCTCGCTCGGTTCACTCTTCGCGCCGCCCGAGGATCTTCTCACCTCGATTATCGCCGATTTTTCTTTTCCTCGTTACCGACCAAATTGCTCTCTTTCTCCCTCTCTCTCTCTCTCTCGATTCACTCTTCTTTCCTCCTTTTACCTCTTTCTTTCGCTAGTTTCTGTGGCTCGCGGAAACAACAGCCTTCGAGTTACGTCGTTTTGACCGCGTGTTCAACCATTACGAACGACGCGGACTGAAAGTTACCAGCTCGCGAACAGGAAACCGCCCTCCCCCAATCGATCTTCTCGCGCTGCATTGCGACTACAATCACTGTTAGCCGCCGATCGACGCGCCATGCCAGCCACCGTGAAAACGATAATTTCGAGCGTTTACGCGCGTTCGCGAGAAAAGGAGGCGGTCACGAGGGCTACCGCCGCTTTACGACGCTTTTACGACAAGAATTATTCGCGTCGGATTCCCGAAACTACGAACGAGCAGCGAGCTCGATGCACGGGCCTTCTGAACGAGATAGAGTTCTCGTTAAACCATGATCGGCGACCGACGAGTCGTTCTCTCGAGTGTATCCTCTCGAAGACAGTCTTCTGGCCCGCGTGTGTTTCTGCTCCTGGCAAAAGAGAATCGTCCTTCTTCCTTCTGCGGCGTTGATAACGCTAATTAGGCTCGGAGACATAGCGCTCGCCCATAGGATCTGTTTCTTTTTCAGCGGCTTCAAGCGGCTTAAGTGGAGTCGCGCGTAGCTTGTTCGCCTCGCGTCCTTTCCTTTTACGGCAGTTTTTAAGCGATGTTTTCCACGAGAGGAAGCTTGTCGCTGGAATGGTTCGAGCGTGTTCTGCACGGGAATATGGCTCGATTGGAATTCCGTTCTTCTTGAGTTCGCTTAACAAGGCGATGACGATTATTTAATTTTTCAGCCACTTTGTTTGTTATTCGACCAGAGGGAAATAGGACGCCTGTTTCTTTTGGAACGACGGAAAATTGGGAACGAAAGATTCGTGGGACGAAAGAGATGACATTTCTACGATTTTTTCCTGTATTCCGCTTTTGAGACGTATGCGGTAACAGTTTGGTTTCGGAGATATTAAAGATACGAAGTTTGGGGTATTAAATTGTAGTGTTTATAAGAGGACAGCTGCTCCCGATATTTTAACCGACGCCCAGCGTCCTTCCACGTGGTCTCGGCCACGGGAGACTGACTAAAAAAGGGTTCGAGAGTTCACGTTCGTATAAACACCGAGACGATGAAACGGTCCTCTGTGTACGATTCGAACTAGGTTGCATATTTGAATATGTTCTTCGCTGTGTAATTTAAATGCCATCTAACAGGCTCCATGTAAACAATTAATCTCGATGATTTACGAACAGAATTAACCCTCTGTCCAATGGCTTATGAGGTGAAAAACTAGTTCTAGTAACGTGTATACAAGGTACAAGATATACAATTAGTCTAGTTTATACCAGGTTAGACCCGAAGAATCAACCTTGATGGATCCCATTCGATAAATTGTAAGAATCACCTTCCAGCTCCTCTTTCCGATCAATTACGAGGTCGAGCCTAAGGAACAGCCTCTGAATGTTTGCTCACTGCTGTAGGATCGAGGAAGAGAGCAAAAGGGCGATCGAGGAAGGAACGAGAATGACGGCGAACAGAGGAAAGCGGCGTAGAGGCTAAATACAGGTTCGAAAAGGAGAAACGAATTACCTACGAATCGGCTCCGCATCCCCTTTTTATTCTTTCTTCTGTGGACCAGCCAAGAGCGGTTCCTTTCATCCTCTTCTTCCACCTCGCTTGGGAAAACGACTACGGGTCCTTTCGCCCAAAGCGACCACCTCTTATTCTCCCCCACTGTTCGCGTCCGTTCGTCTCCTCTTTCTCTCTCCACCTCACCGCCGACTCTCGACTCCTCTCTTCTCCTCCTCTCGTTCCTCCGGCCCTCGAACGTCTCCATTAGAAGCCGTCGCGCCTTCGGGCCTCGCGGTCTCCTAATTTGCCTACCGATCCGCACGATTTCGCTGCGGGTAGCACACGAGAGAGCAACCATACCACGAATCCAGGAGAGAGCGCGCTGCCGCGCCGTTGCACCGAGCAATTTATTTTTTGAATCTCTAGCGTGTTCGGTGCGTTTCGTGCTCGGTGAGGCTGCTTTTGTCGGAGCTTGCTGCCTCACTCTGCCGTTCCCTCGAGCGAGCTGCTCCGGACGCCAGAGGCCCACCACCTATTCATCTCTCTCGTTAACCACCGGACATCTTCATCGGGGATCAATGGGTCTCCCTGGATGTCTCAATAATCCGGGCCGCGAATTACACGATCGGCCTATGTCCATTCCGTCCACCCGTCATTTAAGGTTACCGAGCTCGCGCGTTCTCGCGTGATTCCGTGATCACCACCAGCACGCCGGATCGTTCTACTGCCCCCCTTTTCCCCTCTTCTCTCCTTTCCTTCGACGCGATCCACGCGTAAAAACACCCTTTGTCCGACGCGGTCGCTTTTTCGATGTATAATTATTTCAAATATGTGGCGCGTTTTTTGCCACACGGGGCAATTAAGTTTCGGATCGGCCGCCGGAGTTTAGACGCGTCTCTCCCTTGGCTTGCAGCTTCTAACAATAAGGTGAAAGCGTTCCGGGGAAGGGGGACCATCTGCGTGGAGGAGGCGATCGCTTTGATTAAGCCATCGATGAAATTACTCTACTTCCCCAAAACTTATAAAAAGCGAACTTATAAAAAGCGAACTTATAAGAAGTAAATTAATACTATACACGGCAGCTTCCTCCACTAATGTTTGAACACTTAATTTCAACCCTCTTCGCGAAACGGTTATTTCTCGCAACCAATCGTTCCCCTTTTAGATTAAAACCAAATCGATACGCGCTCGTAGAAAATTACGGGATTCGTGTCGACCCTATCGCTGCGAGCGCGTGTGTTCCAGCTGACGGTCGCCTATCACCTGGCCGACGATTTCACCGACCCCCGAGGATAAACGCGCGTGAAAATCGGTAATCGACCGGTCGTGGAAAGCTCGCTGATGTCCCATATCGCTGCTTCTCGACCAAATAATTCGCGTGATTCGTCTCGCAGCCGGCCACTGGTACCATATCTTTCTCTCTCTCTCGAAAGAAACACGAGGGCAATTCGCTTCCGATACTCGTGCAACTTTCCAGCAAATAACAGCGTTCGGCGGTAGCCTTGACTGCAACGTGTACGCGAGCGCGTGATCATCGACGATCGAGGGAATCGAGGGCTCCGATGATCGTCGCAAAACGTGGCATAAATCATGATTAAACGAGAGTTTCATGTGTGCACGGTTCACAGCTGGCGCGTTAGTCGGAATAATTAGATTACGAGGATTGTTGGGCTGGGGAGGTGTTGGGGTTTTGATAATATCAGTTTTTCATAGTGTAATAAAACGACAAACACTATTAATAACTGAGTTACGTATGATGACATTTGAAACGTTATAATTTGACGATTGCAACATCGTTAAAGAGTTAAATAGGGATAGATCGATGTTATCTCAATTTTGGAATGGTCGATTGAATAATAAACGTTTTGTTCGAAGCAACAAACATATGTCGTATTAATTGTGATAGAGTAACGTACGATCGTTCTAACGTCCAAGTGATTGATAGTAGTCGCAAAAACGTGAACACGAAGCATAATAATGTACTTAAACGTAACTAATGATGATCGACCGTGGATAAGTATAATATTCGGAGAGCGAATGCGATTCAGTGATTCGTAATAGCGGAACGAAACATCCGTTTGCATTAATACGAATGCGCTACGCTGAATTGAAAAGGTAATTTTTCTACTCGAGGCTTTAATATTCCACGATCGGTGGATCTGAAAATGAGAGCATAAAGCGAGCACGTCTAATCGAGTCCATCGCGTTTCCCGGCTACTCAAAGCGTCGGCCGCCATTAACGAAACTCATTAATAGAGTTTATTACCCTCGTACCAAGGCTGTTGCTATTTAACGTCATCATAAACTGCAGTTACAACGCTCGAGCCTCGACTTCTGCGTTCGTACGCGCTTCTAATGTATCGATCTCGTTCGATCGGTCCGTCACAGGCGTCTTCTTCTCCTTGAACTTGACGTAGCCTTGACTCGAGACTAAGCGTGGGCGTCACAGTCGGGGAGCCTTCGTTTTTTATCGTATCTTCTGTCCCTTCCCTCGCATCTTTCCCTTTGTCTCACCTAAGCTGCTGCGCGTTAAAGTCACGGTCCGAGATTTAAGTCCTCCGCATGCTATTTGGTCCTCCATTCACTCTTTACTAAGATTCACGGCAACTACCGTGGATCCTCGTATAATACGGATTCGTATAAAATTGCGACGATATTCACAGAACGTGATAACAGCCGCTGTTCGACGCATTACATAAATTTGGCACGATTTTCCACGCATATTTGGAAGCTTCATGCGGAGATTTGAGTCAAAGAACGAGGTTCCATAGAAATGGAACATTGGCGATATCTTCGTTAGGAAATAAAGAATTGGTAAACGAAATATAGAAATACTATTCGCGAATACCACCGAGCAAAAGCGTCGAAGCCGAGATGCATCGCGGGAGGAGCTTGGAAAGGCCGCGATTTTCCCTCGCGCGAGCGATTAGCCACAGCGCAATCTGTCCGCTCGTTGGTTCTTCCTTATGCCAGGTCTGCTGCAGTTAGACGCTTGGCTAGCTCGCACTTAAGTCGAGTTAGGCGTTAGTTAAGTCAGGCCAACGGCTATTCACGAGAGCACACCATAGCGAAACGGGCATACTCTCGCGTGGAAAGGAATGTCTGGTCCGCTTTTCTCTTTCCTCCTGATTGATGCCGGCAGCGCTACGTTCTTTGCCCCTTTGTCTACGATGTACTTACTAGGGGAAAACGCGGTACCGCGAGCCGGTGCACCGCTTAACACGCGGGATATTTATACATCATCGTACTCGTAAAGCGTTTCGTGAAGTGCTGTGCATCGCCGGTGTCGGCCCTCTTCAACGACATTCTCTCCTTGGAAACGATTCGCGTTCCTGCTGCTGCTCCGGTGTTCCACCGGGGAAGTCCGTTTCTAAATTAACACGTTGGAATCCGAAGGATCTGGTAAACGCGCGATGTTCTTCCGTCAATTCCAAGTGGATAATTTGCGGCTAGAGTGTGCTTAGTTAGAAGAAACGGGTTAGAGGATTTGTTGGAAGAAGGAGACCACCTGAGAGTAATTTTCGGTAGAGAAAGAAAAAGGTCGTAGTTGAGCAGAGTATGTGTTTAACGAGGGAATCTTCGCGATATGAATTTCGTGTAATAATCCATAACGTAACATCCTAAATGATTTTCCTTCTTATTTATAGAATAACGATTGCGTAAAGTTGCTAGGAAACTTGTAATTACTATTTACCATTGGGAATGGTCAAATTTACAGAACGCATAGAGAACATAGAACCGTAGGTGGCTGAGAGAACTTAATGGCTTTTTAACGAACAGGTCCGTTTACTCTATTCACGACTCGCGTACCGCTTCTGTTCCGCTTGCTTCGTGGAATATTTATCATAATCGTCAGCATTCGTTAGACCGACCGTGATGACGATTTAATTAAATTCGTACAAAAACTACGTCGAGGGGCCGAGCCAAAAAAGTTCTGTCTCGCTGCACGTCCGGTTGCGGAGGCGTGAAAACGTTATTACACCAGAAACCTTTGCCTACAAAATCCAACCTCTGATCTATGTCGGGCAGTGATGGAAGAAAAGAGAAAAGAAAATTGCATAAAAGACGGGGCTCTTTTGAAAAGTCGAGTAGTAGTGATTCGAGTAAGTTCACATTGCGATTATATCAGGAAAATTTGTAGCATCGTATCGTAATAATTAACCTAGATATCATTTGGAGAACATCCGGGGGCTCTTCATACTGGAGAAAAACCTAGCTAAATTTAGATCAATGTAGTCAGTATCCTTCTAGAAAAAGGTATACAAAGATGAACGAAGTTTGCTACGAGCAAAAGATACACACGCCCACGCGCTTCGTCGAAGGATCGTCTGAGAATCCTCGCACGCATACTATTCAGCGGATAGCGTTTAACGTGGGAAGTTATGATATTTAAAGAGAGCGGCAGCTCTCGAATGGTTAACGGAAAACAATGCGTTTCTATTTCACGCAGTTCTGCGTTCACCGGTATGGAATTTCCGCGATCTTTCGATCGATACGTACTCGTACCGGCGCACGGCAGATGATGCATATCAAACGGAGTGAAACCGGGCCTCGTTCGCGCACCGGTAACAATGCGTTAATGTCTTGACGCTGATCTGATTACGGGGATTTACGTTGGACATCGTCATTTCACAAAGAGCTCGTGTCGCAACCGAGCCAAGGAAAGATTTTTATCATTTTTCTCGTACCACCTGAACCAAAGCAGAAACGCACCGCCTCTTATACCGCATCGTGTACTTACGTGTTTCGAGCATTTCGAATTGCAGGATCGTACTTCCACGTACCTAATCACCGGTATCAAAATTCTTGCAACATTGTACACGTTGAATACAGGTTGATTTGCACAAGCCCGTCATTAGAGACTCGCTTTTGACGGGCTGATTATAAGCGCTTCCCGCGACCACGATATTACTTCAGGCTTTTTCGTGTTAAGCAACCAAATGGATGCTCGATCTTCGAATTTCCTGTGCTTCGGCCGTGGGTGTGCAATTAAGGAAACAGTCGGTATTATTGCTCCAAAGAACGAGGGTTACTCATATTTCTTGAGCTTTTCTTTAAAAATCCAACGCGTTACATACTTGATTATAATGAGACTATAAACGAGCCAGCGGAACCATTTGTAAGGCTCGTTCTTAGCGTTACGTAACCGAAACGAAGTGTGTGAAAACTCTGACGAATGATGTAGTCATCTGTTAGGCACGGACATATAGGAGAAAGTTCAATTACTCACTGTTGTACTAAACTAACAATTCGAATCTTGGATATTCTTACATTAACCACTCCAGATATATATTTCGCTATTATCTCTTTAAACCTACGTACGACTTTAAACCGACGTCAATTTCCTGTACCATATTTCATCGCACTACTTTGCATTCTTTCACGAATCTCGCTTTCGAGTTCTTCGAACGTAAAACACTGACAACGTCAAGGCAAGAAAACCACAGCAATTTCGTCGAGAACAATGACACGCGTCCTCGACCCCATTGAATGCAACGTACGACGATCCCCAAACATACCAATCGCGTTCAGTCGCGAACATACCAACGCCTGGATTCTTCGATTCCATCTCTTGGCCGTGACGATTAACAATTATAATTATTCCGCTGGAATTATACGAGCAACATTCGTCGAACGATTCCACGACTCGCGTCCTCTCGGCGCGAGAGTTGTTCGCGCGAGCGAACGGTTGCAACCAATTTGCGTACTTCTATAAATGCAGGTACCGGTGGCGTGTACCGGCGTTCGAGCGGTCAGTAAATGTTCCTAGGCGTCCAATACCGGCTGTATTCCGTACGATACATAATGCATGAGCCGGTACGCGGTGTGTTTCTTCCTTCTACCCTTCCTTCCACCGGATCTCGCACGGTCTGGCCGCTCGTCCGCGCGAACATCAGATTCGCTAATTAAGAAGCGGCTGAATTTATCTAGCGACGATTAAATCCTATGAACGTTCCAGCTGGCTATCGAATTGTCCTCGTGTACGTCGTTTGTTGCCAGCAGTTTCTTCTCCTCCTATCGTGTCCGCTTCGCCTCGTTTAGCCGCGACGAAAGCAGCGGAAAACACTCGTCACCCATAGCTGGGGTCGCGTTAAGGGTATGATTAACGCGCGAGCTATAATCTTCTCGGTAATAAGGTGTCGAGCCACTGAATCGACGAGTTTTTCGCGAATAATTGAAGTTTAAGTTTAACGATCCTTTCTCCTCGCGTAACGACGCGATCCTAGTGGTATCGTTTTTTTAGAAATTAAAGTTTATCGTGCCGGATGCGGATTATTATTCCCTTCCGTAACTATTTCGCGTTAAAATACCGCGCGACCAAGCGACGTAAAATCAGAAAACCAACGAAAGTCGTACGCACGAAAAGTTTTGTAATATTTTAGGATAGACTGTTTCGTACGAGATACTTTAACGATGGAGAAGAACGATTGCGAACGAAAGCAAAGACTTTGAAATCCTGTGCGCTTAATCTACTGCGTGATATCAAGGAAATGAAAAGAAAGGCAATTAAAGAGTGGTAGTCGGGGAAAAAACGGAACAAGCTCCACGAGCTCGTCGACATACAGGTCGCGAGGCGTTCCAAATGTCTCAACGCCCTTTGACGATGATAAAGTGCAGATAATAACGCGACTAAGTAATCGCATGGTCGCGTCGGCCTGATTCGCCAAAGCCGCGCGACTCTGTCCCCAGCGCGAAGAAGATAAATTTCTCGACACTGCTAATGGCGTTTCTTGCTTGCGAATTCATCTTATAAGGGCGTTCTGCGCCGGCGATGATCTGGGTGTTATAAGCCATCAGCGCCGCGGAAAGAAATGCTCGCCCCGCCACGCCGCTGCATAAATATGCATGCATCCGCCGATGGATCTTGTAACCCTGCCTCCTCCTGGTTTTTGTTAATACCATCTCAAAAATGTAGTCGTTCCTCGTTTCGCCGTAGCAAAATACCAGCCGTCGTTACCGATATATCACCGGTTATGACGCGACACGCTAATAAATTAGCCAGCCCCACCGTTGTTGTCGAAAACCCGTACTACGCTTACCGCGCGACTTATGGTATTCTGTTGCACCGAGTTGCAACTCTCTGCATACATAGAGATCTGATAAAGCGGACTGTATCGAAATCTCGTGTCGTAAGGTCGGAGATTAATTTTTACGGGGAATTTAAAAACCTGGTACCTTAATTAATCGAGATGGTAATCTGTTTTCTGCGCAACGAGCCGAGTCAGGAATAAACAGATGCGCGCGATGACCGGATTTACGGCATATACGATGAAGCGTAGTATGTAGAGAAATATTATTAGAACAGTTACGTTAAATTTTTCGAATAAAAATTATAAAGAAAAATTATGTATTCCCAGCTTTCCTAAATTTCTTCGTTACAAAAGAAAAAAGTTCAACTAGCCGCACGATGTCGATTTGTCAGCTTTCAATGGCACCCTCCGCGATATGCAAATGGCGGCGAAGTTTCTCTGGTGAAACCTGGTCCGGACCGAGGGTGCACCGATACACGTCGCTAGTAGCTATACGTTCCTCTTGGTCGGTCGGGGTCAACAGGGCACGCTATCGCGCGAATCCGTGCACATCGGTCCAAGAATTTCCAGAGAAGCTTCGTATGCATATGCATGCGGCCGCTGCGTATACGGTAAACACCGGTAGACGTAGGATAGGAAATAACTGCCAATTAGCGCGAGCCCCTAACGGAGGAAACCTGAGCGCAAGCCGCCTCCGCTCAGCGCTGACTCACTTTTCATTGCGGGGTTCTTGCGTTGATGCGCGCGACCCTAACCGTGCGATTGGGCGTTTCCCAGGATCGAAGAACGGAAAAATAGATATCTCGATTCTGAAGAATTTTGTTATTATCAGCATTCCATAGTTGTATAGCGGGAATTTGTGGCTACGAGGATTGTGGAATGTCGAGAGTGTCTGGTTCGCCGATGGAATTTTGGTGATGCCGTGGCACTCTAGCTTTTATTGAGACATTCGTTTCTAATAACGAAATTTAATTCCCTCTAACGAAAAAGAATCCACTATTTCCATTACACGAACAAACACGAATAAACGGTCGGATTTCACGATGGGTTAAATATCCATCCGCCAATATTTAAGCCCACCTTCGACAAATATGGTCGATCGGTTATTATCTCACTGAAAAACGTTTACGTCACTCAACCCTCGATGGGAAGTAACGCAGCTGTCTCGAATGGCATGGAAAAAGCGTCCAGGCAAACTTCGTCGTCGTGTCACCATCGGCGCATGGACACGCGCGGCTGCCTCGCGGGGAACGTGGCAGATGCGTAGAGAATTGGTCTGATTGAGGGTGATACTGTAACGAACCAAGGCCTCCAGGTTCGTGATCCAGGATGATAAAATCCAGCACGGGGAGGGCATATGGTGTTTCGCGGTGTTCGCGTGATCCTCTCGCATTTTTCTTCCATCGGTTGCATTATATCGCGCTCTCGTTTATTTTTAATCACTGACGTGTATGTAATTTGTGTCGCGATTAATCGGAAGCCAGTTCGATTTCCTGGGTAATTAAATTCGGATACGATAATTAACCCCGCGCAGAACCGTAGAGTATCCTTGCGCTTGTACAAGGGCTATATGCTTGAACAAGGGTCAACGCAATTTTGTTCGTGCTCGAAACGAAACGTTGATTCGGAGCAGAGCCCACTGTAATTAGTAGAAACCATCGATTCAAACTCAATTTCGTGTTCCTTAACCCGCGTAGATTACGTTTTTCGTCTGCGATTCAGCGAAAGTCGCTCTACCGCCGTTGATTCCTTCGGAATCATTCAAAGATCCGGTTCTTACCGTAATCCAGGCTAAAGAATGAACGCTAGTAAACAGAGAAACGGGTCTGCGTAGTTGCACCGGTTATGCTATGAAACCGGATAAATTATTTATGAGTGTCATTCCGGTTCCGAACTTTACGAAACACCCTTCGCAGGTATTCTCGGCCTGTGTTTCTTTTCCCTCCCCCGCCGTGGTTAAACTTCGAAGCTCGCTTTCACCGGGATTGTCGATAAAAGACTATCCTCCTTACCCCTACGAGAATTGTATTACGTTTAGTCATCGTCATCCACGTGTTTCTTCCCACGCTATAATCTCACACCCCGTCGCAACGCCAATATAATGCACCGCGTTTCCACTCGAAGAACATATAACCAGCCACGTGTACGGTACGTAGATAATGACGTTTTTGAAGGCACATGGCGACAGAGAGATTTATCCGGTGAGAATACCGGTGACACTGTTTCCTGCAGCTCCACCCCTTTGGCGACAGGGTCTGGTGAATTCTGAATGCGACCGCCACTTGCAATGGTCGTGGACGACACATTGAGAAAAAAAAAAAGGAGCAACGTGTAGAGCGTAGAGGAAACAAAATCGGCCAGATTCGGATCAGAATTCAGGGAGCATCCAGGCCGCCACCACCGGCCGCGGAAGATTTACGAATTCGCGTTAGATCTGCGGCCGAATGGTCGCGCATTCGAGAGTACATAATCGATGCGGTGTCACACGGTGCCGTTTTCGTGAACAAAGCTCCGAAATTATGCGGAGCGTGAGGGGAATACGCACGAAAAAGGGATGCATCCTGAGATCATTGTTCACGGTATATATTTGGAACGATAAAATTCCAGAAGATCGAAAGTTACGATAAATCCATTTTTGTCAATTTCCTGACTTTTACACTACGTACAAAGTACGTATTTAATCAAACGCAAAGATAGCGTTGCAGCGCGATTGGTTGACGATACACTGAATTTTGTAAAAGACAGAAAATAGACAGACTTATTATATTTTTTAAAGTCACTGTCACTTTCTTGCTAATGAACAGTAAACGCTTCTCGCGCTGGGTCAGAACGAAAATTCCCAGGCGAGAAGACGGGACAATGAATAACTGGCGAAACTACGCGCTGTCGCTGCGTTAAGAACGAACGCGTCGGATCTGGTCGATAAATTTCCGTTCGTACGTAAAATAATCGCCGTGATATACGAGCCACGATATTCGTAATTTCGCGACGGTAATTTACCGATAGTTGTATTTTCATAAAAGCTGCTCGCGGACAGGCGAAATATTGCGCACGCCTCAGCCCGCCACGATATAAATGCTCCGGTAGAGATCCGTTCGTATCCTTGATCCAGCCAAGCGGCATAAACAGGTATAGGTCAGTCGGAACCTGGTGAAAATTGCCACGAACGCACCCCCGAGCGTAGTCATCAGCTACTTCTTGCGAGCTTTGGCACTCGGAAAAACTGTGTTGCCAGTCGTGACGCACGCGCCTGAATCGCGATCATGCGTTTCTCTGAAACTAATGTCTCAATTCATGGAAACATTATACGCGAATTACCTCTGCGGGAATGAGCAGAGATCGTTGTGGGCTGTCGCGTCATTATACGTGCCATTTGCAAGTTTATCTTTTAAACGCGCGGTGTACTTTTTCATCCGATAGTCTATCATCATTACTTTCCCGCGAGGAAAGTTTCTCTGTACGTATCTTACGAGGATGAGAGGCTTTGATCGGGCTTGAGTTGTTAAAACAGAGATGAAATTAAGTCGGAAGGGTTGTAAAAGGGTAATTACACTGTTGGAAATAAATTGTCAAACGAGCTGACGTTTAATTCTCCTATTTGCACGGTGGTTTGCGGAAGTACTTGAACGTTTATGTTCGTTATTTCCAGCGGGTGAGATATAGATATTACATTGAAGATGTTGAACCGAGTAAGCAGGAAATAATTCGATTATATGCTCGAAAGCACGAACCATCGCGTCGATGGATTAAAAAGTACTCGATGAACTTTTGAAACGTTAGAGAATCGGAAGAAAATTGGTGGCCATTTCTCTTCGTTATTCACGTAGCACGGAAGTCAACGAAGTGTAAAAAATTAGAATTACCGCAGCAATTTCACTACTGAATGGAATTGCCTCTGTCCGTTGCCATAGACTATAATTACACGCTACTTCGTCCTAATAAAAGTAACTCGGTTGCGCCGGAGGAGTCGAGCCGAAAGCGAAAAAAAGTCTGGAGCTGGAGGGTGTGTCGCTACCTCCTGTTAAAAGCCGGTGTTTAAATGGCGAAATTATATAGAGGAGCCGCGTGGTGTGTAAAAGCCGCGAGTGGCCGATTGCCGTCGCGAACAGAGGATTCGTTTCACTTCGATATATCGTGATTAATATCTGTAAAATAGCGTCATTACCAGCGATGGTAGAAGCGGACGGTGTCATTCGCGGAGTTCGCCTGCTTCGAAGCGGTCAACACGTACGACTGCAATTTCCAGCGGGTGAGCAGAGTCGTCGTTCTTGCAATTTCATGGCGTGTTAGAGCCGATCGTGGCCCACGGCCATCGGATATTTCGCTGTGTATATACATCGTATCGGTACACGAGCGTGTACGAGAGAAAATTCGAAACGATCGCCGGACGAGAAACCGCCATTAAGCGACCGCGGTTTCCGCTAATCGAGTCGTTTCTCCCTTGTAACGTGGGAGGTTCGGTACACGTCGCGCGATTCGCAAAGCCTCAGATCTTGGACAGCCTGTAACGATGTTTGTGCAAGATGATTTACGGAGATCGAGGTGTATTTTCTCCGGTACCGCTCTAAACAATGAGCTTTCAAATCTTATTTGGCCATTGTGCGTGTATTTTATTACGGCGATTCGGCTGAAATCGTCGGGAGGAGGAGCGCCGGGTTAAGTGCAAGCTCGCAACCTTTGCAAGGTGAGTCTTAATTATACGTTATGACTATGTGCAAATGCACGGCGGAAAGGAAGAATGAAATATCATGCGAGACGAGATTTATGGGAAATTTTAAGGTACTACGTGAACCGTATCTCGCGAACAACAATGATTCGTTGTTCTTCGGTAACGAATGTTCCTCGTACGTGACTCCATTAACAGTTACCAATTTTAACACCTGTCTCTTATTACGCCGAGCTTTACACAATAGCATTTAAGAAAGTATAACTTTTTTAGTCTCCGTCGTTTCAACATCTGTAGCTTACATTGTTTAAATTTAAAATAGAAACCAATCTATCATGATCTTCTTGCGCACGATTGAACCAACATTATTAACGAAAATATCGTGCAAAAGATCCCAGAAGTAAAATTGTACGTATCCTACGTACAATTACGAACTCACTTTCACAGGTTAAAAATTTTACGATAGAAAAGTAGTCCGTCTCATGCTGAAATCGTATCACTGAAAGAAAACGAGACCATAGAAAACACGATCGCGCGTTATCAAGCAGAAATTCCGAAAGGAAGAGTGTATAAAGGGGGCTCGGCTCGAAGCGGCGTTGTTTCACGGGGGGTAACGATCCTCGAGATCTCATTTACAGTACAAATTAGTCGTAGGCCGGTCCTTGGTCCTTAATGGTTGGCCGGCACGCAAAGAGGCTAGCTTTAATGAAGACCGCGCTTTGTCCGTGACGAAGTACTGCGCGGTGTGACGCGGCTCGCAGCCGATCCGCTCGCGTCGCACCGAGCCGCGCGGCCGTATTTCGCTCGAACGTTCGCTGAATGCGAGTTAAACGAAGATTTATGCCGTGCCGTGTAAATATAAACAACAATATGCAATCCCCGCCTTATTGTCCCGCGCGAACGAGCCGCGCAAGCCGACCAATACGAACTATGCTTTCACGCATGCTCGCGCGTCGCGAGCCTTTCTACCGAGCTAATTGACTGAACACCCTGAGACACCGGATAGTGACTGCTTTTGTATGGCGAGCTCTTCCCTTTCGAAATTCGTCGAAGTAGGAAATATTAAATGCACAGCGGGTTCCAACAGTAGGAACTACAATTAGAAGTTTGTAACTTACTTTTTAGCAAATTAATCTCGACAATGTTCGTTTAATCTGCTTTGAACGGAGGTATGATCGTGGGAGGTGAAAATGTTGAAGTTGAGCGCAGGTTGCGAAATGCCTTTCCACTGAGCGATTTCAGAAGACCTTGAAATAGAACTTGAAGATCATCTACTACCAGACGTATGTCTAAAACTCCAAAAGAAATTGTACTTGCAAAATGTTAACAAAAAAAGAACGAAGGCAAGACTATTTATCATAATTCAAGGGACGTATCAAGAATTGCTACATCATCGAAACAATTCGTCCGATCTTCGCTGTGGTCATAATGTGTGTCAGTCCTTCATCCAGTTCTTGGTTCATCATACTCGACGCGATCCGTTTCTCCTAACTATCCTCGGCAACGACGAACAAGATAGACCGCGAAGGGAATGAAAAATGGAGACACGCGGTGTATTTCGTCAGCGAGAGAGAGCGCGTTACGTCTCGCCGGCGAAATTTCAGCGAGCGCGTAATGCGCGCGCCTATTAAATGAACCGGTTTTAATGAATTTGCTTGTCCGCGGCGTACGCGAGCCGGCACGGCGTGCACGTGTAGTGCGGCGAACGTGGAGTCGCCTCGGAAGACTAATCGACCGGGGCGTAACGAGCCACCGAGCGACGATCCTTCCTCCGTACGGACGAGGACGAAACACTTCTCTTCTCCGCGAGCGGCCGCGTTTTTTGCGAGCGCGCTTCAGAAATTTGTCTGTCGCTGCCTTAATACGCCGGCTGTCACGCCCGTCGACGCTCATCCATCCAGAGTACTTCTGGCAGGTACGTGCCTCCCTCCGCTCCTCTTGTATCGCTTTAATTCGCCGGTTCCCACGTGCGATTTCGCCGACTGCGATTTATTCTGAAGCGCTTAACTCGCGAAAGTTGCCTTGGCGAACGATGAATCGCGTTTCGTTTCCTTCTCTTTTCGAAAGTCTAACTCGGATGACGTAGCTTGCGGGTTTTTTGTAGCGATTACTCTTAGGAATGAAGATTTAGCCATTTGACATTCAGTTTCTCTGTATAAACGACGTGGTTTTAATATCGAAGAATTTTTCAACCAAACGAGCGAAATGAGTCAAGGCGAAGATTCAATTCTCCGGTGCCATCGATGAAATCATCAGACACTGAACTAATTTGGAGTTTTTCAATTAACCAAGGTTCTATCAATCTTGATGATGCGCGTTTTGTTCGTGAAATAGGTTTCGGAATGACACGGCCATTAGACTCTCGCCAGTGATCGCTTCGACTGTAATCAGTACTAGCTAACTTACACCAACCGGGCATATCGATTCAATAAATCTCGCGATTCTTTTTTCCTTGTAATAAGTATTACGCGAGATGATACGTAAGACATTCATCATCGACGCGAATGAAAGGAGATTCATACATAGAAACATGCAGACTGCATCGTGGCATTGGTTTCGAATCAACTATCACGCTGACAATTTAGATCAATCACGAATCGATAAATTTCTGTAAACTCTAACCAGAATAAAATTACCGACATTAGGTATTATATTTATAGAAGCGTAGAAAATTCGACAGTTCGAAGGACTATAATCCAAGGGCTGGCTTCTTTATGGAACACGGTGTTTCTCCGATAATTTGAACATGTTTGTTTCCCAATAATCGCACCCCGGCTTTCGAAATACCCGCTGCCACCTCACTTATGTATACGTGTCCACGCTACTTTCCGCCCTTTATCTTGTAATTATGAACAATCGTGTGCGGCTAACGTTCGACGATCGTACGTCATTTGCGCGCGGGGCTCTGTGATTACAACGCTTACGACGTTTAGAAGGGTGGCGAGGAGACTCGTGGCACGAGAAGAGACTGCAAACGCTCGTCTAACCGGGATCGCCGGTAATAACACGCCAGTCGATCTGTCATCGGCTTCGTTTTACTCTTTTCAAGTGAAATTCATTCCCTAGCCCGAAAATAATAGCTGTTTGACAGGTGAAATGTACTCACTATGTCCTCCATGCTGTGATTTCCAGCGTGCATTAATCCGGGATCAGTACAGCTTCCCACGGGCGTCGTGTGAAGCGAAGAGGAGCTTACATGTACACGCGCGTTACTATCGCGAAAATTGCACTGCCTGACAATTGCTTCTCCCTTCGTCGTTTTCTCGATCGATCACGCCTTCCTCCTTGCACTGGATATCGAACTAGCAGCTGTCATGCCTGGGATCGTCGTTCGAAAAACGATCACTTTCCATCGAACCTGTCACCACTTACAAACTCCATGGAAACTTGTCCCTGCTCCGAAACCGCGCACCGATATCTTCCTGACGATCATAACACTATTTTCACGGAACGTTTATTGGATTACTCGTATCAGTTGTTAGATGCAAAGATTTCTTCCTGCTCACATGTAAATGATTACACTTGGCCGCGTATACTTTCGCGAATCGGAGCTGTTTCTCGTAATCCGAGATCGAGTATCGAGTCTATTTATACACGGAAAAGCTCGCGCAGAGACACGTACACGCGGGCCCCGCGATCTCACCGTAAGATCGCCGCGAGGATCGTCGTCACCGGTACACGGTGACGACAACGACGGTCAGGGTGGTCCACGACGCGCGACATCCTCGTACCGGTCGTTGAAGTCTCCGCGTGCTCGCTACACGTTCGCCAGCATCGTCGGATCCTCTGCGTTGTTATTCCAGTCTCCTTCCTCTAGAATCAACACTACGTCGACCACAATGCCTTCCGCGATACTCGAAAAATCCCCGAACTTTGATCGACGAATCCTGCGATCAACAAACTTCGTGTCACGCTCGATCTTCCCTATTTCGTATCGATCGAAAGGATCGTCCCGTTTTTATCGTGTTCCGGCGAGCAAGAACTTCCAGCGAATCCAGATCCAGGGACCACACACAGTCGTGGAAGAGTTCGTAGAACGGTGGACGATCGCAGTAGAACACGAGACGAACGGACAAACGGACGAACGGATGCAAAGAACGCGCCAAGAGCCAACCGTTCGCCGGCTCGGGCTGAGTCTCACTGACTCGGTTGTTGCGTTGCCCGCCAGCTCTGGCCGCGACGTGTTGCGCTCGATAGAGAGGGAAAGAGAACCACGCATGAGAAGAAAGAGCGACAGAGACGAGTAGGGAACTTGTGTAGAGGGGGTTGTAAGGCCCTTCCATCGAACCCCTCCATAGTAGAGGCCTACCGGGTGCCCAGGGCTTCGACCATTATCTCTGTTAGGCAGCGCTGCCCCGCGCCACAGACGATCCAGAGGGACGAGGTTCCAAGGGCTTTATTATATTTACGAGGCGTTATCGAGTCAATCCAACAATATTGATTCCGCGCCGCGAAGAGATCGGCCATCTTAAAGAACGCCCAATACATGGACCCCCTTTGGTTACGCGCTCCCTTGCTACCGGAGGGCTCGTGGCACTCTCGCTCTTATTTTTTCCGCTCGCAATTTCTTAATAAGGATCTCTCATTCTGCTCCGGTTCCTCCAAATTTGATGTTCATCGAATCATCCATCGAATTTATCCATTGAATTTATCGAATTTCGCGCCACTCGCGCCTTTCAACGGCGAGCCACGATTGATTCTCAATTGGTTCTCGACTAATCGTTCCGATCGTTAAAGGTTGTGCACTTCATCTTTGATTGTTTGACTTTACATCCTCGCTATATCCTTCCTATCGCGAGTACCTGTATGTTCCTGCGCGTTAGTTCCATGCGCTGAAGAATGCGAATGGAATGCATTAGCATGAATAGAGCTAGAGGCATCTAGTTCCGTTCGGCGTTCGGTAAATTCTTCGTTCGACGATCTCGATTTGCTGTCTTCTCTGGACAGAGTAGTTTAGAACATGAGGGAGAGCATGCGGGTTTTCGTTTACAGAGATTCTTCTTGATTCGTCACGACACGCGGTCACATAGGGGTGACCTCCTCCGCTTGGAAGCTTTTTTAGATAGCTCTCGGTGGATAGCAAGCACGTTGCACTGTGAGTGAGACGTTTTCGATTCCATGGCGGCGGAAGTTGTGGAACGTAGTAATTTATTCTTTGTCCGGTCAAGCGTTCCGTTCCTTTTCTTCTTCGTTTCCATCAGTTTTTTCTCCTTGCCGCGCTTCCAGCGGGATGACCTCTTCTCTCGTAGCGGGAATAAAAACGAGTTTCTCGTATGAATTAGATGTCCTTTTGAATTATTGTGTCGGTCCTTACCTGACTCGTTGCCGGGGTCATTGTCTTTATAATCCCAGATCTCGTTTCAGCCCTGCTCGTATTATAGTCTTGATTTAGGTGAATTCTATTACGCCCTACTCTCGGCATACATATTGTCATATTAAAGTCGGGATCTTTTTTAAGTCGGCATGACTCTTTCATACGTGACTAAATAGGAATAATCCATTCATATTTGGACGTTTCCTTCCCCGCGTTCCTTCTTAATTAACGGAACCCAGGATTTAGAATTCTTCGTCCGTATAGCGAATTCTTCGTTTCTTTCCGAACGACGCTTGCAATCTTTGAACATTGCCAAATCGATCAGTCTCTCCATTTGTGGATCTGTGAATCGAGAAACATCGTCATCCCTTTCTACTATTCTATATCCGAGCAACCTTTACGATCGTTATCCAAGTATTTGTTCAATTTCGAGATTCCCAGCGTAAAAAGAAATTACTTCGCAATCAATTTACTCTCATTAAATCCATGTCGTCCGCAGCACAGTAGCTCTATATTGTGCCATTAGCGGTGACTTGAACGTTCAAGAAACAACACCGTCTTCCAGCAATCTTAAGCTTTTTCATTTCACAGTGACGTTCAAACGTAACGCGGGAATAACCCAGGGCGATTTTTTGACGGAAACGAATAGCGCCATCAAAAAGTACACGTTACCATTGACCATCCAGAGAACAGACAGTACATGCTACGTCAAGAACATTATGGGGTAATAATCGCAAACAAAAAGACATTTCCCGATGTCTACTTACGGTGAACTGGTTACGAACGTGTCCTCGACAGCAGCCGATTCTTCGTAGCCTGGCGTGTGTTCAGGTGCACACGTGGGTGTGTGGGTGGCCGCGTAACAGCTGATCGTCGTCGTTGATCAGAATGGTCGAGCAGGAAGCTGCGGACGTCCTCGCGGCCGCGTCCATTTGTACGCGGGCTGCTTTGGAATTTCATCCGTATTAGATTCGAGCGGCACGATAACGATACCGTATCTCGGTCGTTCCCCCACTCGCACCTCGGCCCTCTTTTCATTCGGCTCACTGCTCCGGATGTCTTTTCTATCTCCATTTTTGGTTTCCATTCTCTGCCTGTTATAATTTGACATTCTCTATGCTTCTTTATCGTTCCATGTCACGTGAGATTCAATTAATTTTTTCATTAATTTCAAGGATCATTTTCTATGCTTTTTCCCCTTCGCGTTCTTTCATGTTCATTGGCGCTCGAGGGTTACGCAAGAATTCAAGTAGGCAGGACAGAAAGTAAACGTGTCATGTGCCGATAGAAAGACGTTTAATTGGCTTCGTGATGTAAAACGCATTGCTTAAGCCTGAACAGTCGCGACTATTAAATATAGAATCGCGAATAATTAGTCGAGCACCGTTTCGACGCAAGTCACGATCAACCAGTTTTACATCCCATTAAATCGTTCATCGTCGATCTAAGTGAATATGCGGCAGAGACGAAAAAGCCTTGGACAAACGGAGAAACATCGTTTATTCGTCTGATCTATGCGTGGATTATTTTCTACGACGCATCGCGTAAAACCTCGTAACGATATCGATCGATGTAAAAACAACGGGGGACATTAATGAACGGCATAAATACCAATACCGTTACTCGATTCAAGAATTGTATTTTACGATTAGGCATCGTCCTACAGTATCGTATCCACCGATTCATACAAATTCAATGCTTGAAATATATATGCGATGCAAACATCGCTTGTCCTTTTATACCATCTGGTTGAATAGATACAAGAAATTCGTAAAGCTTCTTATATCGAAAGTAGAAACTATCTTAGGCGTAAAGATCTTTGGCATTGGTTCCGAAGATGTCGATAATTGCTTCGGGACTCCTACGTATGAAATGCAAAGAGCACGTTGGGCTGTACTAATAGAAGTTAGAAGAAAGAGAGAGAGAGAGAGAGAGAGAGAGAGAGAGAGAGAGAGAGAGAGGAATAAAAAAGAAGGGGAAGATCCTAGTTTCCCAAATCCTACCACGATTTTTCAACGTACGCTCACTTGACCCGAAGAACATCTCGGGGAACGAGAGTTCTTTCCTAATCCTCGTGAAAGTGCGCTCTGGCTGTGTGCTCACGGAAGGTAAGGGAGGAGACTTGATGAACTTGCCTCGTGAATCACCTCGCCTATAAAAATCGGCGCCGATGCGTGAGAGAGATAATGGCGGGGAGGAGCGGTAACAACAGGTTTGCTTATGTACGCACTTACACTGGCCTCGTTGGGGCAGGGATGGGGCCGGGGAGCAGGAAACTCGAAGAGCAGCGACGAAGAAGGCGGCCGCGCGACCGCAACGCGCGCACCTCCAGCGGGAATGCACGCACACGTGTGGCGAGTGCACGTTTGCGCTTGAACCTGATGCAGGTGAGTCAGTGCGCGAAACGCGCTAACGCCACGAGGCTAACGTTCGAGTTCAGAGTTGCGCAGGTTGCGCGAGGGTGGCATTTTACCCGTGTCGCGTTTCGTTTATCGGCGAGAGCGAGTTACGAGACAGCTGGTGGTCTCTCGAATTGTTCGAGTTCACTGCTTGTCTTTTGTCGAGTAATAGAAATTACATACATATAAGGTTTCAACGAGAAATTTAGGCAAAAGTTCCTGCGTTAAGATATCGATTTTCAATAATAATTTCAGATGATTCCGTCGCATTCTATGAAAAGTTTTTAGCACCGCGCAGACGACCATTCGGTTATCTTCCCAAATCGACCAGCACACCAAGAAAACAGCCTGCGATTACCATTTCTAACCGTGAAGCAAAAACGAAACATTCGTGCGCGATAATTCTCGAAACGTGCAATCATCACCTCCGGCCCGTTGTCCCTTCGGACGTTCGACGAGCAATTACGGACTCGGCCGCGAGAAATCGCCGAGGCGAAAAACGAGTCTCGATGCACTTTAATCCGATAAACTTGGTTACCGTGTAACAGTCGATACGGAAAATCGAACGAGCTACGAGCTAACGAGAGATTCCTAAGGCTTCGTATCCGGCTAAATAATCTTCGCAACGCGAACAGATACGCCTGGAATCAATCGCCGCGATCAACGTTAATTATACGCGAATCCCACACACGTGAGGGGCTTTCGTCGATTCACATTCAATTAGCCTTGCCGAATGCCTGGGCGCACCTTCGCGATACAGCGATAGCGCGGCACTCTCGATGGAGAAGGACCCTAATCGATTACGTGCCAGGACGATTGAGAAATCCAGCCATTGTTCGCAGCTGTCGATACGAGCCACGGGATCTGTTCCACAGGATTCTTCACGTTCGGCGGGAACCGTTGATTTCGCAGGTGTTCCATCCTGTATTTTCCCCGTACGTTACGTGGATTGTAATATCGGCGATTACGTAATTTATGCGCGGTATCGAGACATGACAGACGTGTAATTAAACGGTGGGTGTATTTAAACGAAGATAATACAACGGTTATGTAAGCGAGCGTTGCGATTTTACAGTATATCCACACACGACGGTGGTTTAATTTGCTACGCGCTCTTTCGTTTGACTTTCTCTTGTGTTCATATTATTCATTTATGCGGGCACGCTTGTCCCTTTTTCTTCCATATGTCTGTTTTTAATACTTGCTGTATTTTCTATCATTAGGTACTATATCACGGTCAGCGTGTTGACAGTGACGAGGATAACGATTTGTACGGTATAGGCGTTTCGATTTGCTCTAGCCTGGCTAACAAGTCTGAGCTTTGTAAAAGTAAAAACACAGGAAACCGAGACGGATAGAAAAATCGATTCGAAGCGGCGTAAAATCCAGGCGAGGCTTAACCTAGATCCTTACCCGAGTGTCGTAAAGCAGCGATAGATCCTAATCTAGAGGAACAACCGGAGGCGAAGTTCGCTATCTTTTCGTTACGCAAGATCGTCTACCGATCGTAAATTTTATCGTCGGCTAGGGATTAATCCGTAAAGGCAATTTGGAATCGTTCAGCGGTACCGCGATGGTGACAAAAAGCCGATTCGACGGTATCAGCGATGAAAACGGTTTCGATTTGAATTTTGATCGCTTCGGGCGTGATTGTCCGACGAGAAATTCACGTGGGCGTGTTAGAATGCGCCGGTGTGTGTCACGATACGAAATGCCGATTAATTTACAGTCGTCGGTCCCTTTCTTTCTTTTTATTTCTCTTTATTTCGCGATTCGACGACTAATCCAAGAACAACAAAGCTAGCGCGAATTCGATCGAATCGAGGTTCGAAAACGAGATTTCGTTGATGGCGATGGCCAATCGGGGAGAAAACGAGGAAGTCGAAAACCAGTTGGCGAAACGTGGGACGCAATAAACTACGTCCTAAGCCGTTTTGAACACCTTGTAACATGTCCACATGAGCGCGTTTGGCAACCGTAGATATTATATCTTTATTGTCATAACGTGACGTTGGGCGGAGCGAGTTTAAACGGAAAATGTTTTTAGAGCACCATTAGGTAATGGCGACGGAGCACTCTATTAGTTTACAAAGGCAATTTGTTGTAAAACGTAACAAAAAACCACTTTATCCATCATAATATTAATTACTATTACGCTCAACTACTTTGTCTCGATCGAAGCTTAGAAATGCATATTGATTTCATTCTCAAAGACGAAATTGCCGTTTCTACCTCCTTTCTGTTTCTAAGCTGTTGATAACCAGCTTAAAAAATACAAGTCGACTACGTAATAAGTTTCCACCCACAGTTGCTAAATACTAAGGAACAACTGGAAATTTCCAGTACGTAGATTTACCTGTCAATACAACGAAGTATCATCGATTATAACGAACTATCTATAGACATAATCACCGTGCCTGCTGGTTAATTACAGATCGATACTTTCATCCTCATTAAACGACATCCTTGCTTCACATCGAAACATTTTAAATCGTACCTATTAATACTTTACTCCTACATCTAACGCGGTCAAATTTATCCACAGTAGATACATTCCCAACTGGTCAGACTGCTTCGAACTCTAGGCGTATTTATTGCGTTTCGTTATACCATAGCCAATCCCATTAACTCTGTTTCTCGATTCTGCCTCGGTTGAGAGATAGCTTTCAGCCACCTATAAGTCGCTTCTGCGGTGCTATACACCGAATAGCGATCGCGCGTGGGCGTGGAGGATCGCGGAATCGAGAGGCACGAGCGGCTCGATCGCTGGATAAGTCCTATCGCGGTCGCGTACTTGAACTTCACCTTGCGCGCAGGTGAGCAGGGATGCTGTTCAATAACTGTATTACTTCATCGATAATCCTGTATGTACTAGCAGTAACTTAAGACTAGTCACGTGTTCGCTTTACACATCAAGATACGTGTCTGGCTCACGGTTCGGTTCGGTACTTGAAAATTTACCATAAGTTACCAGTTAGCACGGGAAATATTTCTGCGCTTGTCGTATGCGTTATATGAAACATTCTGGAATTTCATTAGCATCATAATGAGACTACTGGCGTGTCATAATTATATTTGTGACGCACAGTATATATTTATAAAAGGCGCGTACAAGTGTCCGAATACTTTCACGAGTCTACTTACTTGGAGCGTAAAGCGTCGTATAGGAAGCTAAGATTATTATTGGCAACAACTGCGTCGATATTTATAGGAACGATGGTGAAATTGACAACGATTAGGTGAATTACGAACATGTTTTCTTGGTTGAGTCATTGCCCGATAGCTTTTTCGATAGCTGGAATGTGCGTTTGTTCGTAAAACGGGGTAATTATCATGGGGAACAACGAGGCGGGATTTCGTTGGTATTTGAAAGAGTATCCCCAGGGCTTTCTTTCTTGGTGAAATCTTCGCGTTTAAAGCGATCGCTCGCGGCTCCTCGCTTAGTGTACGTGGCGCTTAATCTCGCGTAAATTCCAGCGGCATTCACTCCCCTCAGTCGTGGCTAACGACTAGCCGCCTGAAGAAGCTAGCGAACTCGCTTTCTGCGTGTGATGAACTCCGAGAACTGTTCGTAGTAATTACGAATATGGCTTCCACCTAGAGCTACGTACATTTTCAAGAATATCTTCTTTTGGGACTCGAACCAGTTCATCGTTAAGTTCGTATCATTGATCGTATCAATTTCGTCTCTTTGCCAATAGATTTACGGTAATTCTTCCTCCGTTATATGTAGATACATTTTTTCCACATACTGGTTTTAATCAAACTTTAATCTCGCGGAGACACCGAGGTTCAAGCTCAAGGTATCATTACGATAAGCTCGCGATAAAAGCTCGTGCTCAGGTACCAATTATCGCTGGTAGAATACATTACGATCCAGGCGTTGTATTATTTACGACGTTGTATCGAGCGTTGTTCCAGAGATACCGTTAAATCTCCCTCGTGAGAGAAAGAGGGTGTGCCGAGTGCGAGAACTTTTTGGACAGACGAAATCATCACTCGTCGCGAATTCACGAGCGGTTGCTCGGGTCGAGAGTGAAGAAGTAATACCGGCCCGGCTCTGTTCCGGCCATCTCGTGATTAATCGGCAACGCAACGGTAATTATAACATGTGTACGAATGATTACCAGTACGCGTAACCATACGTTTGCCCCGCGTCCCACAATAAGTCATCGACGCGGCTCGGTAATGTCCGCCATACTTTAACGGCGACGCTTTTCCCCGAGGTGGACGCGTGGCCGTAGGTCTCTCGCGCTACGATCCTCGATAGGAAGGCCATTGGCTTTAATTTAATTGGTGCACCACGATCGCCACGACCGCGCGGATACAATGGATCGAGCGGCGGATAAGAGAAATGGTCCGATAAGAATCATGGACCACCAACGCGAAAATCTGCGCGTCTCTCTCGGTTTCGTGTTTTACGTCGTCCAGTCTAGGCCAGAGTCACGGTCCGATGGCTGGTATAAGCGTACGTTACTAGTCTTTATACATTTTTACACTTCTTTCGAGTAATTTTATGTCTGAACGTGTTTGGAGAGATCTGGTTTGCTATTTGTTATCAGCGTTGTCGAGATACCGTGTTCGCAGGTCACGCTCCACGTGATCGTGTATATTTTCACGGTGTCCTGTTGCGTTTCTTACTCCTGTACATAAATTAACATTATTCTTTTAGCGGTATTAGCCCCTGACACGTTAATCGATGCGTAATTATCATGTACAGCGTAGTTATTGCGTCGTGAATCATCAACATCCTACGTGGCGATATTAAGCATTTTCTCAGTTATTAAACTTCGGGATACGGTGGATGATGGCAACCCACGTGGCAAAAACTGAGCCTGGTACTTGACTGAAAATCGATTCGCTGTAGAACATCTTATGAATTTGTTCTATCTCTTTAGTTTTCTCTGCTGGATTTTATATCGAGGCACTTGTTACCTTTCAAGAGGCGTGTAACCGCCAGACTATTGCGAGGATAATTCGCCAGGAGGCTTGAACGAGGATTGTCGCTGCATCACCGTCGCCCACGGGCGGGTCAAACCTTTTTCTTCGGCCGCGAGAAGAAACCATGGTGCAGCCAGCAGGTAGACCGTGAAGGCGCAACAGAGACGAGAGAATACCAGTTCAGCTTGAGATGTTCTCGGTCGTGTATTGGGTTACTGGGTTACCGTTCGCAAAGCTCTTTTCATCGCCTCGTTATTCTCGCTCGCGCGTATCAGAGCCACCATCGCGTTCAGGTTGTTCTCGAGTTTGTTGCTGCTTTTATTTCGTATCTTTTAATAGAATACGGTCGTCGCTTTAATAAAATAAGTACATATATCTGTTCATTTATTTTGGTCCACGCAATTATTTCTAGCGAGTGCAGTTTGAGGCAAGCGAATCGATATGACAGTTTAATATAGAAGCCGCGTATCGATGTGTACTCGTGCAGACACGAGTGCGTTGAATATTTGTCGATCGTCGTGTTGATATATGTATTTAATCGGTCATTTTATCGTTATCAAACATTTATCTCGTTTCTTTAGATCGGATACTCTTCCGTTAGTATAAAATTCTTTCTGAAATATTCGCGATGTTAAATAATTTCTCACGAGTTCATTCCCTGAATAAATGAGCGCTTACATCCGATCCTAATTCAAAGCAGATTGTCATACGAATAATATCTGCATACTTTTCCAAACGAACGACACACTCGTACAATCCGTTTCGTTTGAATCGCTCCATATAATCTAACCAAGATAACCGATGTATTCGCAAACATCTCGTTATATAAACATCTTCTATGTACTCTTAGATAATCTACCGGATGTCGAGCAACGTACGCGAGACTGCAACGCGAGGATTCGTGGGAGCGTACAAGCGTGTTCTGTGCGAGCAATCGATAAGCCGATAAATGGCTCGTTGCACAGGTGTTAATTGCAACGATTAAACAGCCTGCGGACAAATGGGTCAGGTGTGGCCAGAGATCGTTTAATCGCGGTTGGATCCAAACCGGTGTCGCGTTTTGTTTCACTTTCCACGCGATCTGCTTCGTCGTTTCACTCGCCCACCGCCATACACTTGAATAGTCGCCAACGGAATTCCGTGAAACAGGCGGTTACTGGCTTAAGCTGCGTTTACATCGGCCAACTCTTGGTTAAACTACGCGATACTTCAATCTGATATAATATATCTATAAAACAAGTAGTAAATACAACGGTGTGCAAATACATTGCGCGAGGTAACAAAAGTTCGCGTTTGTATCGATTTGTTGTACGCTAGATCTTAAAGGAATCTACCGTTTCAATTATCTCCAAACTACTATTTTATACTATAGTTTATACAGACAACAGGGATTGATATCCTGAACATGTTCTGTTAAACGTAGACAAATAGTTAGCTAAAATTTAGTTTGAAAGGATGATTTTTAACAATCTGTCCGATCAAATCCATCGATAAAAAGTTACCTAATGTAAACGCGGCTTTACTCGCGCTAGCTCGGCCAGCCAAAGAAACAGATATCGTGTCCGTAAGAAGGAAAGGCTCGCGCGCGATTCCTGCCGATCGTTTGTTCCAGATCTAGGAAACCTACCGCGGCGCGGCGCGACGCGACACAGTAGCGTAGCTACGCTTCTTTAACGAGAAAACCAGCCGCAGCGGTGCGCACACGGGCTCTCGCGCGCACACGCGGTTATTTATGCGCCGGATCGAACGTTCCACGGAGAGAACATTCATTTCGCCTGCCTTAATGTCCCGTTCACGGTGCACGCGTAATGGCATTTCACCCGTTCGGGGCCCCACCGGCTATCTTTCATCGTGCGCTTTTGTATTCTCCCGTTTCCGAGCTGACAATGCTTTCCCTGGAAAATATATGGTAAACAGGCCTCTGCTTTGAATCCAATAGACGGAACGCGGCTACGCCGAACTGCTAACGCAACTTTTGCCATGGATCACTGACATTTCGATGGTATTTTTTTCTTTCTCCGCTCGATGATCAGCGTTGGCGAGGCAAGTAACTCGGTCTGCTTTCACGCCACCATAGAATTCTATTGATTTACGTACTCCGGTTAAGCGACAACCAACTGCTCTATTCTACTCTACATTCGTGGAAATCGAAGTAGACTGATTTTTAATGACAGCCTGATTTAGACTGATCGATACGTTGAGGATCTGCGACTCCTTTCCACTCGACAATATTATGTTACAAATAACAATAATTGAGGGATGAAATAAAAGGGAAAATATCCTCGGCTTTCTCTTCAAGCGACTAACAATGGGAAAAATTGGCTCGGAATAGGAATACGGCACTGGGCCAGATCTGGTGAATGCTAGAGCACAGTATCGGGGACTCGAAAGAAAGGGAGACAGACGAAGACGGCTGGGCGAGCATGAAAGTCACGCGACCGCGATATACCGGAGCTTCTTTTTGCCGATTCGTTCGTGCATCGGCACGAGCACTACGAGGAGGCTCGGCGGATCGAGGACCAAGGAAAGGGCATGAAAGAGGCGGCTAAGGGGAGAGAAGTAGGGGATCGAAGGGAAGTCGGCCTAGCCAGGGCGAGAGGACCGCGACGACACGGCGGAGGTGGAGGCGGAGGACGCCAGTGGAGGCGGAGAAGGTGGAATAAGAGCTGGAACATGGGATTTACACGTGTATTTGCTAGTGGTGCACTAACGTGCATGCACGACCGAGTCGAGTGTTTATGGTAATCCTCGAGCAGGGTGGCCTCCCTTCCTTTCTTACGTTCCTCTCGGTTACGAGGCTACGCGGCCGCTCTCCTCTTTTCCTGTTTCTTCTCGTGCTTCGCACTTCTTTGCTTATGCGTTTTTTCCATTGACGATAGTACGATGTAGTCTTGCTTTTCCTTACGAAGGTACTCAGGTATCGTGAAATGGCTGTAACGATCGAAGACCTTGCGTGTAGTAAAATTAGAATTATCTCGTTGGAGTACGGAATTAAAATAATCTCAACGTCCATGTTTATGACACGTGTAGAAATTTCAACGTATTCGAACCCGTCAGAAGGCAAATACTTGGCACGATAAAATTTCGCTGATTCTTCTCGCTACTCGTGATTGCTCACTCAAATAAATGTACGTAATCGGCGGGTGTTCACTTAATCAGATACCAACTCAAACATCCGAACGAACAGAATCCTACTTGTATACAATTATTCCATTCTACGTGACTATTCCATTCAACCGATGAAAGATGGATTCTATTATTGAGATTCGTACTCTCTAAGGATGTTTAAAGCAATCATGGATATTTTATTCCTAGGTTAACTATCGTAATAACGTTCGTTCTTTAGTCAGTCAGTGTTCCTTCCAATCGCCATTTGTCGAGGAAAACGTAGTAACCAGTAACTAACCCTCTTGAACTTTACCCAGGATGGTGTCTGTAAACATCGCCAAGAATTATGTCCATGCGTAGTGTTATTTGTCAGATTTGATAGCAGCGCTACCGACGATCCTCTCCCTTCTCTGTACACCATCGTTGAATACCCAGTGACGACCGGTTTTACTCGCGAAAAATCTCGATTCCTAGCATAATTATTATTAGCCAGCCAAGATCGCGGTAATGGAAAGAACGAGAAGAACGAAGGAAGGAGGAAGGGGGAAAACAGAAGCGCCGGCAGCGCGTAATGAGGCTTACGTCTTGGCGGTCCAATTCAGTTATCCTCGTTGCGACGTTCCAAAGAACCTGTCTTAAGAAATCCTGTACTTTGTACTCGAGAATTCTCTATTTTCCAGGGAATCTTGTTTCACATCGATTTCTGGATCGATGTGGAATATTAAAGGGCGAATCGATGAAATTAATTGTACACGTTCACGTATAGAACATTCGAAGAATGCGCGGATTTGTACGTGATCGGCGATATCCGGTGATATTGCTCGCAGTCGGTGTGTATAATTACGCGACTCGTTGTCGGTGCTAGAAATTTATAAACTCGCGGGTTCGTAAACGATACGACGATTTTATTGCCATTCGCTCGCTAGACGACCGATAGGAGTGTCGGTATAATATTGGCGACTTGTTCGGGAATTTACGTCGATTCGAGTAAATTTTCCAATCGTGTTAATTTCAATCATCGGATCTTTCGATTCATTTTAATTCGATCAATTCGTTTTTCACGTATCATTAATTCTGTCTTTTATCGCATATTCATAATTAAATAAAATAGTTCATCTCATTACTATTTTAATATTCCCCTCACGACGAATGGATACAATTTGTCACGGTATTCAGTTCAATTTCTTTTTCACCTTTTGTCTTCTCTCCTCGCTCTCCACGCATTCTAACGATAAAGAGGTAAATTCATAAGCTACTAATCTAAAAAGAGAAATAGCAAATTAATTCGTCGTGAAAAAGAGATTTCATCGTTATTCCTTAATACCCTCGTTTTGCCGAGAATTGCTTTCTTCCCGTGGTCATGGCTGCGACGATAGTCGGAAGTGTACCATTCGAGGAACGCGTATGCGCGTGCCTTATCATCATTTTACATGCAACGTCGTTCTTTTACGCCAGGCCTACTGAACTCATTTCCAGCGAATACATCATACCGTAATCACTATGATTTAGCGTATGGTAGATAGACAGCGTCGTGCGAGAAGGAAACTCGTGCAATTTAACGAAATACTTCCTATTTGCGAGATCTTGTTGCACGTTCTAGCACGTATGACAATTATGTGGAAGAAGGATCGATTGCTACGACTGACTGTGACTAATCGAGCTATTTTCAGCAATTCTATGTTCATGCGTTTGGTATTTAAGTAGCTGTGATCTATAGTAACACCATTTGTCTTCGGAACGGTACCTGTTGCTTCAGAAATCGATCCAAATACTACATTTTATTCATATGTGTGGGATCATTATCTGCACAATAAATTATCCGTTACTTGTTTGGATCTAGATATTAAAAATTGTTAGTCACGGCTGTAGTTTAGGAAAATTCAACGGTCGGGACACCAATTGATTATGCGTCTCATATTTATTTATGCGCGAAGCTATTTTCATCGTCGTACGTGTTCCACCGACAGTCCATTGTTCGTTTGATGACTTTATCCCAACTGTTCGATCGTTCGGAGGTACCAACCTTCGCGAGGAAGACGAGGAGATGGTGTGTTGTTACATTAACGCCGACAAAGTTGGGGATGGCGCCAACCGGCAGTCACCGTAAGCAGGCACCGGCTCGAAGATGGAAAGGGCAAAGAGCGCCGCGTAATTCCATGGTATCGTATGGTCTGCGTGAAAGCAGTCTTTAGATGGTAATAATAATCCGAAAAAAGAACGGCGGCTATCGGCGATATAACATTAAAACACGAGGAAACGTAGCCAATGGGAAATACCAGTGTAATCGTTCGATGCACTCGAGTGTAACTGTTCCTTATCGATTTTTCAGACGACCACGATCAGGCTATGACCTTCGTCTACGCATAAGAAATTCCGATATCGCAAAATTGCGCCGCAAAAAGAATATAGGATATTTAATATCCCTACTTGTGCGTGAGAAATAAAGGGCGAAGGATTAGAAGCATTCTCAAAGTCGTCGAGTTTATGTTCATTAGCTCCGAAAAGCTGGGACGTTCGCCATATCCGAGGATGGTCTGGTCGTCAGCGTCGTAACGTACAGTATCTCAGGCTTAAGGATTCCTTTGAGAGACACACGGCGAAATTCCGTGCACCTGCGCGTAAGGCTG
Source organism: Bombus confusus (assembly GCA_014737475.1). Classification (NCBI taxonomy): domain Eukaryota; kingdom Metazoa; phylum Arthropoda; class Insecta; order Hymenoptera; family Apidae; genus Bombus; species Bombus confusus. Next base: position 8,244,546 of record JACXIV010000002.1, on the reverse strand, counting down.
ACGTTTATTAGTCGAGCACAATGTAGCGTCTTCGGGGTCGGTATGAGGCGCGTTTTCGCTACGAAAACGCGCAGCCCAGCTACGCTCAAATCCCTCCGACGCGTGTACTTTATAGGTGTAATTACGAGCCTTAAAACTTAGCCCGGTCGTATCGTGACAGCGAAATTGCATGACGACGATGATACGATAAAGGTCTTCGGCCCCATAAATCGGCAGCAAGATAAGGGCCAATCCGTTCGGTGCTTTTTTCTCGCCGCTTCCCCGGCCACAGCCGAACCGCAAGAAGCTTTCGGCTTCTCTCTCTTCTTCTCTCTTACGTCTTCGCAAACGATCGAGATTATGTTAACGTTTCGATGATTTACATCGCTCTCGAATTCTCATTTCGCCAAGGGGAAATTCTTTCGTTCATCACGATGAAGATGGAGCAGGATTGGCTCGGTGGTGGAACGGCGTCTTTCGACGAATTCGAGAAGTTTGGCTCTGGCACAGGTGTTTACCTGGACGAGTTATGCGGCGCAGGTGGAAAGTTATCCCTCCGACATAATGACTCTATCTTCCGTGCACGGCCTTTCTCTCGAGGACTGGAGAACCGATGGTGTTACGGTAATAGCCCGTGACTATATGGTTGACCGCGACTATCGTGCACTTGGGAGGGATCAACGGGCCTCCGGCCACGGCTATTTTACACGTACAGGTATACGGAGTGACGCGTTCGCGTGGTCGTTCATGTGCCACGCTTTCTCGCTCGCGTTACCGCTTTTGCGACCCGACCACGTGCTCAGCGTTTGACATAACGAATGTAATAGCGATTTGTTAGCGCCGCGGTGAACGCGCCGTTTTATCTGTCCATACGTTCTGTCCGTGTTTCCAATGCGACCTGTGTTACACGAAAGAAACGCTGCTGGTGACGTGGGCGTAGGCGGGAACGTATTTGCGTGTTTTCGTTTTACTTCGATTTGAAATCTATTAGCTACTTTTATTTCATTGATCGCCATTTTTATTTCGTATAATCGACAGAAGAGATATACAACGAAGTCGTGAAATTGATCAGAAATGAAAGTTGATTTGTTAGATGCAGCTTTTTCAATGGCTATCGTTATTTACTTTAGTAATTTCTTTCACTATGTAGCGAAATTTTAGTTACGTCAGAGCCCGGAGAAGTTTGAGAACATACTTAGCGATGTATAACGAAATGGAGCAAATTGAAGTACGTAGTACGAGGCGAGTACATCTTCTGGCTATCTAATTAACTCTGTTCGTTGATTGGTATCTTTGAACGAAACGTATAGTCCGTATACAGAAGTCGGCTTCCACGGAGCGTCTACTTACCCCGTGTCAAGGCAATTAGCAGCGGTGATGGGTTAATTGGTCTCGGTCCTCGTTTTCGTCGCGTGACGAGCCTTAGGAGATGGGGAGATTCCTTCGAAGCGGACAGCTCGCGAATGGAAAAAGGGCACCGCGGGCGTTTAAACCCGTTGCTTGCACGTTGAACAGAAGCTCAGACACGCTTAATGTTCGACGCGCCAATACACCGCACACAAAAGACGATCTTCTAACCTAAATTACGTAAATAATCTAAGAATGACAAACGCTAATATCATTTAGATACAATAGTAAATAATAGCATTTTAAAGAGTCACTTAACGAGACTTCAAATACATAATATACGGCTGTTTAATGTCCCTTTTACAATCTTGACAACTCTTACATCGTATAATGTGTGCGTAATTTTTCCACTCGTTACCGCGAACCGGTTCCACCAACTCCCAACGTATTCCCTCAAACACCGCTCGTACAATACCATTGAACGCTCGAAAAACACGAAGCAACACTCGCGAGAAGTTGCTCGTTCCACGATGGGGGAATGTTTCTGTCGGCGTAAAAATGAATTCGTTCGTTTCGGCGGTACAAACCGCGCGGAGAATAAAGACACGTTCTCTCCCGCGCGTTTCCCTCTGTTTCACCATCGAGTTGCTCTCGCCCACGAGATTGGCGATCTTATCTTCGCCCGTATCTCCAGTCATTCGCGCCTCCGCGAGTCACTAGACGCTTTTAATCGCAGCACCCAGGCAAACACCGTCGCCCATGTATCGTCTGTCTTTGGGAATCGCGAGTGATCGTCTCGATTCGACGCCAGCCCTCTCCATCTACCGTGAAATCGTCGATCTCTCGAACCTTTCTACTCGAACTAGCTGGTTGAAAACGGAGCAAGCTATTTGGATGGGAAAAAGGGAACCTACTGATCAATCCGATGACCTAGAAGCCCCTTTCATTTGCCAGATGACTGCTCCAGGTCGGTTGATTCTTTCTTCCCCGAAACTGGTATTTTAAATGGCCGTGTTTACTGTTACTGGATTAGGTAGAAGGGTCGTAAATTCGACCGGGTGTCGGATACGTGTTTTGGAAATTAGGGGAAAGTGAGTTTGGAGAAATATCAAAAAATAACAATTTGTATCTCTTTAATCTTCCTCGCCCCTAAATAGTGAAACTTCTACTCCCAAATTACGAATATAATCGAACATACGGTAGATTCCCAGTTTCTTCCCGCTTTGAGGCTTCAAAGATTTTTCTTGGACGAACAATTCCGGGAATTTTCACATGTCCGTAAATAGGAGACTATGGTATCGAAATATTCTTAGTTGACTTCCTGAGAACCGGTGTCACATCCAACAACGTGAAACGGAAGAAAGAAATTAAAAAGCGGGAGGGTAAAGTGGGACAGGCGATCTGGTAACTCCACCTTCTATTCACCTTGAAGAAACAGACGGGAAAAGATGGAGTAAAATAGCAGTGGAATAATGTCTCTATTCTCGCCTCGACCGCCACATTCCCGAGCTCGTTCTACCCGATAATTACACGTTACCGAAGCACACTGGGCGCCCTTCAATTAAGCCGACGAATCACCTGCTTCCATACCAACCGACGAAAAACTCTACTTCGTCGTTGACCGCCAACTAAGCCTTGCGCCCTTTGAGAATCCTCGTCAACGAGAACGCGAGTTCGCAAGACTCCGCTTCGTTGAGTCTTTAATGTGCTCATAAGGATACAGTTCGTTTGATAACTCTTTCGTACAAAAATAGAATAGAAAATGTATAGTGAAATTTTAGTTAATCTTATTGCTGTAAAAAATCGTTGTTTACTTTAAAATTGTTCCTTTTCCAAGTAAATAATTGAAAGCAATTAGTGTAGCTGCAATCGGTAATGGAAGTCGATTTCCTCGCTTCAATCTCACGCAATTTGTGTTGGACGATCTTCCAGAATCGACGATATTCTTAATTATCGTCCTTGCGGCTGGTAACCACATCCTCGACGACATTTCTTTCGTCCCCTTGCTTCCAAGGATATCTTTTTCGCATGACATCTCCCTCCGTCGCGTGTCACCGCACGTCTTGGATGATGGTCGAGTTGTTGAAATTGCGTGTGCGACTGCACGACGGGAACCACGTCTCAATTACGAGAGTAATATGCGAGCAATAAGAACGATATCGTTCTGTTAAGGGAGGGTAGATTCGCGTGATTCGTATTTGGCGATATCTACCTTCGGCTCTTCTTTAGAAGTCCATTATTGTCCTTGCGAGACAAATGGAGTTCTCAAGAGTTGCTAAGATCATGTTACGAGAAGCAATAGTGTTTTGTAAATTATACATTATTGCAATCATTATATATCTTATAAGTCTCGTAAAAATTCATCGCTATATTTTTACAATTAAATAAAAAGATAAAAGGCGAATGACTGAGAAATGGAACTGAAACGAACCCGTTCCCGCAGGTGTCGGCAACTGGAACGCTTACGAGATGAACGGGTTCGTGGAGGGTGCCACGTTCGAGAGTATCGTGCATTACGTGTTGAAGAACATGAAGATTACCCAAGCGCGAGCTGGCTACCTAGTAATGGAGGTTCTGAAGGCAGGAGTTGCTCTAGGACGGATCAAGAAAACTCCTCGCGGCACCTATATCCTGGCAGCAGACAAACCTGGCTGTATCACGCATTACATTAAAGAACCACGTTTCAGCGACGACAGCGATTATGACGTTTCGTCGGACGATAGTTCGTGATCAAGCACATATATATGTGTGTGTGTGTGTGTGTGTGTGTGTGTGTGTGTGTGTGTGTCTTTAATCGCGACATCCCTAATGAAAAATCATGTCCAGCATTCCATTCTACTAATAAAATGTTAATCGTCGAGCGTAAACGAACTTAACCAGAAGCGTATAATTATTTATCTGCTAATTGAATAATTGTTTCGACATGTCGGTTGTTTCGCATAATGTCATTACAGTACTAATTGCAGTGGACTTTGCGATGCTTCTTTTTCTTCCGTGACTCTCTCCAATGCTGGAGCGTACGATTGGAAACCAAGCATATTCTATATATCGTCGGAAAGGGTGAAAGGGATATTGTAATGTCCTTGAACAACAGCAAAGAATTTTCGTATTTTTTATATATATATATATATATACAGGGTGGGGCATTTTAAATAGGTCACCTGAATAACTCGCTTGTTTTTTAAAGATAGGAGAAAATGCATTAGACCAAACTTCAAAAACAAGCGAGCTATTCAGGTGACCCGTTCAAAATGCCCCACCCTGTATATACAATCGCGAGAATTATTTCGCCAGGGCCGTTTCTTGGGATGCTCAGTTCTCGAGCCGGGAATACGACCATCGTTCCGGTAATTGGTTCGTTTTAACTGCGAGTCTAAAAGTTATGAATTTATGCCTCGCCACGTAAGATATAATTGGGCGTTCAATTAATATCTTGATAAAAAACTTGCTGCACCGCGAAACGCGGCGCTACCTCTTCGTCTTCCTTCATCCTCTCCCATATTCTTATTCTTCCTGTTGTTTAATTTCTTTCGTCTCTTTTCGTCCCTTTCGGAGCAGCTCTGCTCCGGGGCTGATCTCGCAGTTCACCGCGTGCTCCGTCAGCGGGGGTCCTAAGCTACCGAAAGTCATTTCGGCAGTAGAGGAAACAAGAAGATCGCGAGATCAGTCCCGACCACTGGCTGTATAATTGATTTTCCGCCGAACGAGCGTCCCACGGAGGCGACCGTTTCGTCGAACCGGCCGAGTATTCGGAGGATCGCATGACCGAACGCTGCTAGACTAGCCACCGTTCCTGGGAATCTTCGGTCGACCGTTGGAGTTTAGAGGCGCACAGGAGCGAGAAGAGGAGTTGGAAGAGTTAAGTAGAGCATGTGAGCTGAGGTATTGTTACCTTAGACGCGTAGTCTCGTCCTAGACATCCTTCCCCCTTCCCCGGGACGCTACTTCGGTAACAGTGGGTCATTCTATCTACGATGATCTAGAAATATCGTCACGGGACCCTACTCCGACGAGTATAAGAATTACATAGTTGACAAGGAGGAGCGTCGTTGTCGGCACTTTGCAACAATGTGGAGGACGTCCACGTTCCACGTTCTCTGCTGTTTGATTTGTGTCCCTTTGTTGAATAAGCATTTTTCCATGCATCGTGCTCCCGCACCGGAACGGTGTAGCTCGTCCCTCCCGCTACCTATGTTAAGGACCTTTTAAGACGTCTCTCGAGTTTATCCCGCTGCGCTACCGGTACCAGTTTCCGTTCTCCGTGCCTCGGTACACATAGGCGAACCACGCTATTGCCTCCGCTTCCAGACGAACCCTCTTCTCTCCTTTTGCTTTTTCCTCGCCTAGCTCGTGAGACTCGTTCCTTCCTTTCCTTCCTTCTCTTCGCTCTATCTCTTTCGTCTTCCATCCCTTTCCCCCCGATCTACGCTCTTCTTTTTCGAGGTGCTGCAGGTGTCGTGCATTGTCCGCCGTCGCGGCCTCTAAATCTCGTCCCTGACGTTGTGCGGCGTAGCTGCGTCGTGGCCAGCTCTCCCAAGATACATACGACTGTCGGGAAGTTACACGTTCCACGGACACTCGTTCTCTTATTGCGAAACGGCCCGGCTGATAACCATCTTTTCGAGAATTTCGGCCCCTTTCATAAGTTTCATCGCCGCGCCAGTATACGCCGGACAACTTCGCGGTGAGAACAAGCGCTTAGATCGCTGGCGACAAGTTGTAGTCCAGGTAGATTGAGAAATGTGGAAGAATTCATGGGATATGGCGATATGGCATGAGGAGAGAGCGCCGAAGAAGATAATAATTTTCATGGCATTGAATTGTCTCCGAATGTAGCGTGACATCGGTGGAACTTCTGCTTTCCATTTTACGATTTTTTAATCGATGCGATACAAATCATACTTCGAATCGTACAAAAACAGAAAATCCGCTGATCCTACTACGTGCACTTCTAATATACCATATCTAATATACTCTATGCGAAAAAAAAAAAAAAAATACTTAATGCTTATATCGATTCCTACTTCGCGTTCTACGAAGAAAAGAGACAGCGCGCGGAAAGTAAGGAGGTCACCGGCAAACGCAGTATTTACGCGATACGGAGAATTCCATGGGACCAATTACTAGACGCGAGAAGAGTCGTACGGAAGATTTATTCCGGCCATTACAAGGAACGGTGCCTGCGGTGGAACGGGAAAACACGAAAACTATTCGAGGCTCACGGAGCGGTCGAAACGCGCCCCGCCTCCGTTAACACGCGCTGCCTACACGTATTTATGCGTTGGTTGGCCGCGCAGCGTCGTCGTCGAAACCAAATGCGTGCTTAACAACCTCAGGAAACAGAAACGCGGTTGCGTCCCGTGAAAGCGAGTCGTTTCTGTTGCGGGCCGCCGCCTATCGCGCACGGAAAATGTTCGGCCGCGATCCTATACGGTGTCCTCGCGGCCAGACGGAAGACTTATGCGTCTGCCTTCGCCGCGTACCAAGCCCCGTACGAGGCGGCAGAAACAGGAAGAGCCAGAGGGACACAGAGGATGGTGCACGGGGTGTATCGGCCGCGTACAAATTTATGCCGGTGCCACGCTAATGTCCGCCCGACCGCATACGTTCTCCTTTGGCTCGACTGGCGCGCGCGAGTCAACGTGTACGAGCTTCGATGCGTTGCGAAACGAATCGAGTTTTTGGCCAACGGTGAACCAAGTTCTGGATTTTTTCGGAGAGCGAGAGAGAGAGAGAGAGAGAGAGAGAGAGACAGAGAGACCGTGTGAAAGCAGAGAAATTCTTTCAATGGAGTTAGGAGGGACATCCCCACTATGTATTTTGTTCTCGTATTTTCGCTTTATCGAGTGAAAGTCTATATTTATGTCTGTGTAGGAATTTTTTGGAAAATATACGATCGTAATAATTTTTTTACCTTATCGTAACGACGCGGAGTGAATAAAAAATTCTTGTAGAAACGCGTTCACGATCTCGTTAAAGGTGTACGGCACCTGGATTCCAGAAGGCCACAATTTAGAGCGATAATGGACACCATATTCGCGCGGCGCAATCGCGAACTTGCTTCTCTGTAGCGCCCCGTATCTCCATATATTTACATGGAGCGGGCTCGATGTGCCGTTTAAAATATTCCGAGCAATAAAAAGACACGCGGGTCGAGCAAAGGCTACTTGCAACATGCATAATTTGCACCCCGGTGCGCCATATACGTAAGTAGGTTGCCAGCCGGGCCCGTGCATTGAAAGCGCATCGCCGCGCAACAGAGATGTAGATAAATAAAGTGTGAAGCACCGTAAGCGTGCTGCGCGAGCTAAAAGCCTCCGCGTTGTCTTTTCCTTTGGTTTGTGGATTCGACTTTTAGAGGCGAGTTTCTTCTTTGCTTCTTCCTCGGGTTCTTCCTGTCCATTCTTCCTCTGGTTCCTCCCTCGGTTTTAGAGGCTAATTGGACCGGCCAGCCACCGCCACGGACCGGCTGCCTCTGTCACAAGGCGGTCCGTGTTTCATTCAAATCGATTCCGAGTAAAATCCAGGCCCGATCGATTCAGGATCGTATATTACGCGTGGCGAGGCGCGCGACCTTGATCGACGGAAATTACGGGACTCGCGATTTGTCTTCCCAACACCGGCCTGTGCGTGAATGCCCATCAGCGAAGTTCCCAAAGGAGTTTCAGCTAGCTGGGCTACGTTCCTGTAGGCTACACCTATCCTGCGCGTGTAGTAGGGGCGAACGATCGGATTCAAGGCGAGAGAGCCACGGGAAGCGGGCGTTGCTTTTGCAATCTCATCCAAATAGAGTGTGGATTTCTATGTATCGAGATAATCGATCTTAATGGACCGGACTGGGCCGCTAATGAACGCTGTAACCGGCCCAGCGAGAGACGAAGGGAACCGGACAAGCGTGTCGAAAGGTGCAGTCTGTCCTCGCGAGTGTGAAATAATCGCCGCCGTGGTTCGTCGAATCGTGTTGCAGGAGGACTAACAATCGTCTCGCGTAGGAAAGAACGCGAGAAGAGGAAGAAGCTCGGGAACTCGGCTAAGAATGTCATAATGCGTTTCCGCGGCACCCTGTAAACCGGATTCGAATCGGTCGATAGTCGGGATTCACGAGGATCCTATTAAAACCTCGGCGAAAGGTTTGCAGTGTGCTTCTTCTAGGGCCACCTGGCAATTACATTTTATGTCTTGCAATCAGTAAAACTCTAAGTACGCCGAGGCGCGTAGTTTGCTGCTGTAATTTCACCTTCGATTCCTTGCGTCCGCTGCCCCTACGACCCTCTGCCTCCGTGCTCGCGCGAGGAACACAGCGCGGCGTTGTAATTTTGCGGGAGGCGGAAGAGAGAGAGAGAGAGAAAAGCAGACAGAAAGAAGAGCCACGGGCGTACAGGAAGGTGTAAGCAGCTCGGTAATCAGCACGTACCTCATCTTCGACGATAACGCGAAATTCCACGCGTATGCGTTCTTCGGAACTTTTTTCCGCCATTCGCGAGTATCCTTTCAACTCTCCTCACTGTTTGCAGACGCCGTCCGAGCTTCTAAGACCGTATAACGGGTGTAAATTAGTACGGGGTGCTGGAGAAATCATTTGGTCGATTCGTGTGTCAGGTGGAGTTTGCTTCTTACTTGGTGTAGGGGCGTCAATGATTTGACGCGCGAGGTTTTTATCTGCAAAGAGACAATAAGGTGGCTCGTTAAGTAAACCTTCCTTCTTTTTATCGCATATGTACTTTATCGTTTACGTACAAGGTATCTATCGCTCGTAAAATGGAGAATTCTATGCAGAAGATGCAAATGATCGTCACGCCGCGCCGCGCCGCGCCGCGCCGCGCCGACCACGTTTCGCAAAAGAAGCTACATATTCCACGTAGCAAAGTAATGCCATCGATTTCGTGTTTCCCACAGATAATTATAATTAGAGGAACTTGGCCGTGAGAAGCCGCGCGATATGAAGCATAACTCGTATAACAAAATCCGCACATACCGCGTAATAAAAAATATAGACGTACATTTGTTCATTACAAAGCTTCCGCTTTGAATTTCATGCAACCTTTATCCCTTTCGTTTCCGCTTACATTCGTCGATATCCATGTAGATCACCGGTGATAAAGTCGGAACCTTTGACCCTTTGTATGCACAGGACTATCAGACGGTTGGCTTCCGACGAACGAATTAATTTCACGTTGATAAAGCCGCGTTTCGCGTTAATCGAGGCAGATAAGGGAACTAGCCCAACCCCGGTAAGAGGCGGAATTAATTAGGCTTGCTGGTAACGGATTGGCGGACGTTCGAGTCGGAGGGAGACCGGTACCGTTTCGATCGTATCTGCGCTCAACTGTCGCGACTGCCGGTTCACCGAGAACGAGTTTAAATTACTCGGGGAAAAGGTGCCGTTGCACCGCCCGCCATGAACGTCTTAATTACGCGACCACGTTTCCGGGGTGATTATCGTTTGGTTGTTTAAATATTCAGGATTCGTGATGCGCTACGAGCCTCGTTTCATTGGCACGGGAGCGACCGCCCGATCTTTCCCGTGATCTCGGGTTATTCCAATTTCAGTAATTTATGGTTTGTCATCTCCGGTTGCCTGATATCAACCTTCCCTTGATTTTAGACCATCGCATTTGCGAATATTTTATTCACACTTTTGCTTTGGTGGAGCATTTTGGAACTAAAGGTTCTGTTTTACAGAGGAAAGGATATAATCATCAAAAATACATGTTTGTAAATTTATTGGTATAGCAGACTTCTCCTTCGTTCCAGGTTTTATTAATATTATTTTACTTATATAATTCTTACTCGCAGAAAAATGTGTCGACTCGAAACGTATTATCGAAATATCTCGATACGTAGCATAAATCAGAACAACTTACCAGCTGCCCTCGTACAACATTCCCATACTCGTTTCGCTGCGTAGAAAAAATAGATAGACGCGAGATAAGGTATTTATCCCGTGTCCATGCAGATTACCGTTTCATCGTCGATTCTGCAGGGACTAATTTCACGGGGTGCCCGTTGCGTGCACGTAAAAGCGTGCTACGTTGAATTCTAGCAGGGCGATGTAGACGACGTTGCGTGCGATTGGTATCACCGCGTCCCTCGGTAACACCGAAAGCCGGTCATTACGCGTTCGCCATTTACCCGCGCGAATATGTTGCATTATGTTATATAGAAATCGTTCTGCGCGCGAGGCTATGGGAAGTCGACGCTGCTATTACGCGCGTTCGCTGCATCCTGTTGGTCGTCGCGTCCCCGGAACACGAGGAAATCGTTGAAAACTTGGTAACACTTGCACACTTTGTAGGCTCATAACGCGAGTAGTTGGTTTGAAAATAGAATACGCTTTATAGGTATGCTTATTATAATAAAACCTTAATGTATTGCTCGAGACTTTAATGATTACATTGTACAGAAATAGGATAGCGAGGAAGACGAAGGATATTCCTAGTTGTTGTTGGCTATTTTCTTAAAAGTTTGATCGAGCTATGAGCGAGTGCTTTTTATCGATTATATAAATTAATTCTTCAAAAATAAAAACTCACGTGCGATCTATTTTACACTCGATAGCTTCCTTATAAACATAGTTTTCTTAAGAACCTATTTCCTTCGATCTAATCATTTTCTTTGCACAATTATTGTATTGAAATCTATAAACAGCGTTAACTAATTCCTCGTGAAAATACTAACCATAGTTACTTCAGCTAAACTTGATCAGCCAACGTCAATCAAGTTACTTTAATTTTAATATGCAAATTCGTGTCACTATACTACACTGTTTCTACAGTAGCGTATAATCTCTGTACCATATTTCCAAAACGAAAACTCAATCTACATATTTCTCTGGCTACATACATACATGTGGGAAAGAAGCTCGGTATCGATCACTATGAAGTAGTAAGAAAGATTCCTCGACGACCCTTCTATCTTCGCACCACAAGAATCTTTATCGAGAATCCTCTGGAGAATAAAAGTGAGCATACCGTGCTCGTCGCTGTCAAAGGCAGCATCGCGAATGTTTGAGAGGCTGGCGAGCGGACGAAACGCAAGAACGCTGCTTTCTATTCAGTCGGTTCAGCGAAAGCGACGCGAAGAAGCGTGTGGAGACGCGCGTTGATTTCCGAAGCGGTTACCAACCCTTACAAGAGCTCGCTCGACGCGGATCGTTCGCGATTTCTTGCGTCGCGCCGGTACGCGCGGAATATTAGCTCGCGATGGCTTTCCGTCGAAAGCGCGCTTACACGTGTACGCGCGAGCATCGAGCGCAGCGAGGCGGCATTGTACGCGGGTCCATTTATCTGCGGGAATAAAATGCAGATAGGATCTGCATCCACGCGAGGTTCTGCCAGTATTTGTCATGGAGATGCGACCCACCGATACCGCCTCGCCCGTCCGTGGAATTACCCGAGCCACGCTCGGATTCTTCAGCGTACGCCGGTAATTTACCGGGCACTCGTCGCAGCATCATGCCGCTAGTCCTTCCTCCTCTTCCTTCCTGTGTTTCATATCCCATTTTCTCGTTCGGTGACCCTTTTTCTTCATTATTACATCTCCTGAATTTGATCGGCACTTTGGTTGAAATTGTCGTTGTTATTATGGTTTAATGAACCGTAAAACTCGTATTACCCTGATAATTAGAGTAATACAAAAATGCGATAGTGTGGCATTTTGACGTGGATTCTAATTAAAGTCTATGTATCTTGTAATTGAAAGCTCGCTTCCAATTCTCGGAAAACCTTCATCGTTGATCGCGATCCAGCCGAATCAGAGTTACGCTGGAATGATACAATTTTTGTACATTTAGAAATTCCACGAACAGCAAAATGAAGAGCAGGTGAAGATGTGCCTGGGACTGTAGTTTTTTGCTGGGAGTAAGATTGGCAGGTGGTTCGAGCGTTACCGGGATTGCTACTTTTCAGATCGACACAAACACTTTGAAACAAAGAGGTTCTTTGTTCGATGCGGATTGCTGTTAATATTAATACGAGTACACATTATCGTACATTCTATGAATGTTATTGAAGGCTGTTGCTGTTATAACGTAGCGTTTCGCGTGGTCGTGTCTATAGCCGGTCGTTGTTCAATTCTATTGTGCGCGAGAATATTGAAAGCAATTAATTGTTGAGCAAGTGTACAGCTGATGGATATTGTGTATCGCGTTGCGTAGGCCGTGGTAACCTACATGGCCAACATCAAGTTATCTTGCATGACTAGTGAATACGCGTGCTGAAATGTTGCAAGTTGTTAGCTGACATTAGGCTCTTAATTCTATTCGCTTTGAAGTCGAGAACAGAATCTATTTAAATTATGCTCAACGTTTCGTGGCGTGACAAAAAAATTCGATAATTCTACTCGTCTGAGATCTCCTATTCTTTTCACATTATGCAACGTTCTTCTTTCATGTATTATACTATTCCTCTTTATAATTAAACGTCTGGAAAGTAAATTTATGCAACGTATGGAATTTGCCAACGCTCGAAGGATTATTAAACGAGCCGAAAAAAAACGACGCACCTTCGCATCTGTGCGACCAAGTCTTCTTATGGCATTCGATAAAACACTCGGGCTCGATGAGCGCTTGTGTCGCGTAATCTCCAAAGATAGCCAGGAGGATCTTAATCGCCGAAACAAACAAGGACTGCTTGAAGCGCTTTGCATGGAAATGTACAGGTTGGGCATTAGGCGGCTGAACATCTTCAGCCACCGAAAGAGATTCCCGTCGGATTTAAGGAATAGCGCGACGAAGCGACCGTGGAAAGCGGATAAGTGATGATTCATGGAACAATCCTGCACTCGGATCAACGAGATGCCACCTTAAGATCTCCGTAAATACCGGCCTAACGCGTTCTGACTTCGACGTTTGTGACTTAATTACGCTAAGAGTCACGAAACTGTAGCTTCGTCTACGGAGCTGGAATTCTGCCTCTGGATTTTTGTTGGATTTTCATTATCGTTATTTGAAAAAGTCAAACAATGACGTTACGGTAAATACGATTTATAAAAGAATCGTGACAATTCTAAGAAAAGAAACGTATGAACGTAATATTTACGTTTCGATTATTATACTGCAACTACCCAGGCACGATGCATTCAATGGAAATCGTGCCTAAAAAGAGAAAGAAGAAAAGTTTCGAAAGCGTCGAAACGCTCCGAGGAAGCTATTAACGAAGAAGAAAGCTGAAGAAATCCCGTAACGAAAGGCAAACAGTAGCGAGCGAGTAGTCGGCTGGAGAGTCGAATCCAGTAAAAGTCGGCGTTCTTGTCGCGTGAGTAAATTAGAGAGATAGCGCGAATGAGAGGAACAGAGGACGTAGGTGTGAATGGATCGAGTATACCGGAGATACCGCTTTATAATGCTTCTTTGCGTATCGGTAAAGATGGGCACACAAGCCATTTTATCGTATAAATTGAAACGCAAACGGTTCGAGAAGCGTACCATCCAGAACAAAACGAGGAGAGAGACGAATCTTGTAAGAGAAAAAAGCGAGCTTCAGAATAGACCAACGAACGTTATTGTCCGTTGTTTTCCTGAAATACATACATACTCTGCACGAGGGTGAACAATGGCGTTTGTCCGGAATAACTGCCAGTATCGAATTCGTTGATCGCACACTGGATCGAGCGCAAGAATACCAGCAAAAAACAGAAGAAAAAAAAATGAAAAGGGAAAAAGAAGAGGAGGAAATTCTAAAACGAGCGTGCGCCGAGACTCGACGCACCCACACCGTGTGTACGGTATTCCGCGAGCGGACAGACTAGCTTCCTTCTCTTTTTCTTATCAAATAAAAGTCTCGTGGCGGCTGTGTGTTTCTCGATCGTCGAGAAAGAGAGAGAGAGAGAGAGAAGAGAGCGATCGAGTAAAGGGAGAAAGAAACAGAAGAGGAGCAGAAAGGTGAGGGAGGGTATGAGAGGCGAGGAGGTTCTGGACGAAAAAGAAACGAGAGGGCGAGAGACGGGCCCGTCGAAAAACGACTGTGGCGGCTCCCGCTGAGACAAAGCGCGAGAACCTGCACTCAAAACAAACATCACTCCGCCATTCATTCGGCCAGCGGATTCGAACATTCATCCCCCACGGTTCGTGCGTCACGTTGGACAGGGGGTGGAGGTAGTCGAGGGGTGACGAGTCGAGGGGACCACCGTACGACAATGCGGTGAGATCGAGCCGTCTCCTGGACCGTGCTCGCTTTAGGCCGTATTCACACGCGGCCGTGAAAAGGAAGTGGCGTGCGGAAGGTTGTCGCGCGAACCAACGTGTCGAGGAAGAAGAAAGAAAGAAAAAAAGAAGAGGTCGAGCGTGCGACGCGCGACGCCAACACCTTCTCGCTAAGGCGTTAAAACGAGAACGAGTGTCCCCTTCCTCTGGCACGGTGGCCGCTTTTGTATGCTCTCTCGTGGTAGTCGAGATTCAGATCGATCACGGGATCCGCACCATCTGGGACCCGTAACGCCGGAGATGGCGTATGAAAAACCAACGGTCGGTCGTAGAATTTGATGGATTCGTAGGGTAAATACTTGAAGATATTACTCGAAGGAGGATCTTCTTTGTTACTTCCTCGGTACTCCTTCTTAGAAAATGACAGATTATATAGATAACGTTATAGCACAAAGACAAACTTTAAAAATCAATTTCTTTATTCTCGAGTGCCTCGAAGATTCTCTAAAGTCAGTTGCTGTCAATCACATCTCCGCGGCTTTGCCTGGCATCGTTAGAAGTACTTCTACAAATCACCAATTACAAGCAGAACTATCGAATCGTTAACCTCTCCTCTCTTCGGCTTGAGTCGCGGCGGTACGTAAATCAGCGAGAGCCGTGGTCATCGCTCCTCGACATCTCCTCGATCATCCATCTCTCGCCACTCATCCAACGAGAACAGAGAGCCAAAGGAGTAGGATGGTCGGCTCGGGGACCGGTAGCAGGATGATTAATATCGTAATCGCTAAATTAGTAACACTTAACTCCAAAAGAATTCTATCGAGGCTGCACGCCGATCGACGTTGGCGTCGACAGTACGACAGGGAGGTTTTAACCACGAGGATCACGATGGTGAAAGAGAGAGAGAGCCGATTCCCTGTTGCGGGTCCCGAGAAACGTTCGTCCGGCCTAGATATCATCAGGGTCCCTGGTGGGTCCAGGTTCGGGAATCATTAGGGCCCGAAGACGACGCATTCCGCAGTGGCCATCGGAACAGAGAGGACCACGACGACGGTACAGTCGTCTCGGATGATCCGGTGGCCCTCGACGTGGCTTGTCCACCGCGTCCGGCTACGGCATTTATTAACTCCCTTATCAGATTTCGATTTGGACGACGTGCAGCAACGACGGATACCGTAATTATTTTTATTAGTACCGCGCTAACCGTCGTCCTTCTCCGCGGCGAGAACCACCGGTCGATGGTTTGGACGCGCATACGCTCGCGCGAGTTCGATGCTACAAAGGGGCCCGATGAGTTTTCGGCGTGCCTGCGCTCGTCGTTATTCTTTTGCCGTTCGTACTCTGCGTTTTTCTCTTCTTTCTTCCTTTCCCGCTCCGTTGACGATGTGTCGCGAGAATATCGACGAGCTTTTGGTGGAATACGCCGATATACGGACGGAGGTAAAGCGTGGTCCGTTAGAGGCGAGGACGACGTTCGACCTTGCAGACCCAATAGTTTGCAGTTGCACAGCAGGTGATACTAACTACGTATGTACATACTTCGATCGTGTACGAACGGAGCTGAAGTTTTAATTACGCGAATATGAACCTGCAACAAATGTCACTCATATTTCAACGCATTTGCTCGACGACTTGGACACTCGTACCGATAACTCTGATAAATAAGAGTAGGAGTGGTCTCCGGTTAAGCAATTTAGACGTTGAAAACGCAAGGATGAAGGCTGATCGATGCTCGGCTTCGACGTACTCGTCTCTCTCGTTCGTTGCAACGAGAATCTCCGGCCTGCGGCTCGTTGCGTGGGCGTTCCACGCATACAAAAGTCGGATTACAAATTGTAACGATAGACGAACAAATAGGACGGAGTTACGTTGATCAGGTGGAAACTGCTTTTTGCCACTTACACAGCCGGCGTATCATCAATCATCAATCACACCGGCATCAATCTTTGTTACGGTATAATTTCATTGACCTGTTAACGTTCTCTCGTTCCCCGTGCTCTCATCAATACACACAGCCGCGTTATTGACTGCGGTAATCAATCCCGTGTACGTTGCCGCGAGCATCAGTCTTGGCGCGCACGTCATGCAAGCTGATCATCGGACTCGAACACTCGTCATAATAACCTCAACAAGATTGTACAGTTAGAAAGGATCGTTTCCACGAGAACCATCGTCGTGTCCTGGTCGTTCGCTGGAAAAACGCTCCTGTCACGATTATAGGCAGAATTTTGACCATCGTTTAACGTTTGTCGCGAGGTATTATCGATATTCACGGATTCTTCTGTTTCCTAGGTGCATGGGATAATAATAATAATTCTTAGAAAATACGCAGAGCCGGGAAAGTGGATAGTTTCGTTTCTTTCGCTATCGGTGCGTTGAGAATATTACACAGAAGGAAGCGTGTAACGTTACAAATCTGTGTGGACTGTGCATAAATCGTTAATTGATTGCCCAATGAAAGCTGTAAGAGCAAGAAGAAGTAACGTCCAGTAACGACACGAAGCGTTCCTAAATTAGCCGCATCGAATCGAAGGTTAATCACACGCGTTAAACGCGCAGCGTTCCGTGCTTTTTGCTTCGTCGCATTTTTCTGTCGACAGTCGACGCAGCTCGCATAAGCCGCGTCTCGTCCGCCTAATTAACGCGTTGTTAATCATCTTGACAGATGAATTCCGCTTCCGGAGCTGTCAGCGCGCCAGCTTCGATCACGAATTCTTGCTGAGCATTGTATTTTAATTAGTCGTCACTACGGAATTATTCTAATAACGAGTCGGGTATGCATCCATTTCGCGCCATACGTTAATTACGCGATTGAATCGAATTCCGTGGATGAGAAACTCGCAGCTGCATAGAACATCTCTCAAACGGAACTAGAAACACTTTCTTTCCTTCAAATCTCTGTAAAACCTATCGTTGCTCGAAGAAACTCCATCATCTTCCTTTTCGTCTTTTATCTTGTCGTTTATTATTTTCTCCGAGCGCGTTGCTAATCATATCACAAAGTTCTCCAATCCTTTACCATTTGTTCTACGAATAGAAACCGCAGATTCACAGACACACGCTCCTCTTTTCGAAACGCCGATGCAATCGAGTTATTCGCTAACAGGTAAACATCCTTAAACGACCGACCCATTTCAAAGACACAATAGTAGCAGCTTATCTTTGGACAAGATCGCTTTTAACCTTGGTGACGCCATAAACACCCGTCGATGAGGATAATCGACGAGCAGTCGAGTCAAAATCCGGGGATTTCTTTGGGCGATTTTTCGTGGTCGACACGGGATTACGATCAGCAGCCTCCCGATCTCTACTTTTCAACGTGGCCGTGGTAGAGCAGGGAACGCGGCACAGATTTATCGCGGTCCGTTCGACTGGACGGAAAAGAGAAGTAGCTGGATCGAAGGGTTGGAAGGAGGGAAAGCGGGACAGAAGGAGGCGAGAGGAGTGACTCGGGGAATTTACACCGTGGATTTGGCCGGTGCACGATCCCACGGGACCGTGAGGAGGCACCGTGTATCCTCTTCATCTCGTCGAGGAAGAGAGGACGCTCCCCGACCGGTTCAAACGAGCGTTCCGACCGCGACGGACATGTTCGAGCAAATTGTACAAGACAAGCCTGCATGCTTTGGCAATGAGCCTCTCTCTTCGCGTACGTACCATTTCGTGTATGTGCGTGCCTGTACGTACACGTCGTGGCAGCTACGCCGAAGCCACATACACTCGCGCCTTTCTCTTTCTCTTTCTTTCGCAGAGTTGAACCCTTGGCCAGGCTTTTTAAAGTTTGTGCTTTCGGTTACGGCGACGGTTATGGAACGAGTTTCGAGTTGTCCGCTGGCCAGATAGCTCCAAGTACCGTTTCGATTGCGTCGCTCGGTCGTGTAAAATGGCTAAACCGGGAAATTGCATAATTTATTTAGGGGACGTTTGAGAGACTTTTAGGATCTTCGATTGGATTCGTTAGGTTATAGGAAACTACGGCAGGTTATGTTAGATTTCAGTTTGGTTATTTAATCTCGTCAGCCCGAGAATAGGCGAAAATAACACGAGAAGCAATTTGTACATTCAGCGTCGTCAGTGGAGCATAAAGAATCGATTTCAATTTGCAATGTACATTTACGCGACGTATACTACCGATGTTCTCTACCATCGTCGTTCCTCGCAATCAAGAAAGTCGCTTGTCCGAGTTTGTCCAGCCGCCATATCAATTTGACAATCGATTATTTACGAGTGTGAAACACCTGTTGAAGCGGGAACGCGATTGTCCGTGTCGTTCGACGGGGGGACATTTTCTCGAGCGAATCTCGCGCGTAGCACGAGAATCGTGTATGCGAGAAAGGGATTGCTCGACGATACACAAGCGGGAGTCGTGTGTGCGTCGGCCATTAACGACTCGTCGCACGTAATTTATAGGCCATTAATTAGAGGCTATGATAAAAGTGAGCGCTATAAAATTATAGAACAGTCGGTGAGCATCTGTGCCGCGCAAGCTTCCCTCCTCTTGTTCGTCGAGCGCGTCGCTTGCGCCCGGCATAATACACGTCGCTTTTAATACCTGGCCGTGCCCCCGCGCGTGTTTTACATTAACGCTGTAATCGCGCCGCTTGTACGATCGCGATAAACCCGAACGGCCTCGCGTGTCTTGCTTCTGATCGCTGCAGGACGCATAGGCAAGGTCAGTGATCATCAGGTAATTAGGCATGCGTTTCTAAGAATAGCGCGATTAGACAAAGAAATAACAGAAGCGATAGGTACCGATGTAGTTCGGGTTAAGGCGACAGAAATTCGTTAGATGTGTAATTTTTCTGTGAGCTTAGAATATCAAACGTGAGCTTAAAATATCAATAAGAAACAGAGAAGACAGATATACGTAAATCTGTAACGAAAGATTCGTCGCTTTTAGAGGTAAGTTTGAAAAATGGCTATGCGCGACGTAACGAACCCTTTGCTTTCACAAAAATTCTGTCAAGGGCTGGAATTTTTCTTTCCAGCGTATCGCGCAATATTTCCATTATCACTAACAGAATCTCATCAGCGGTTATTTCAATTCTCGCGGCGATATCGAGGGAATATCCCGTGGACAGCGAGGAGAGCGCGAGTGAGGGCACGGTCGACGAGTGATTTATAAACGAATCGAGGGGTGGGACGAATGCAAATTTCCAAGCACGCGAACTCGGTGTTCCGCCCAGGGAACGCCGCAAGAACACTGGTCCCTCCCCATTGTCTTACGTCTATTTATCTTCGCGCGTGTTCGCATCTACTCCTTGGTCCCGTAGGAATGCGAGATTGTTGCGCCTCGTGGGTTCTTGCCACTTAACCCCGCGAACGCTCGAAGGCGACAGGTGTGGCAACGGTGCGACCGCGAGCGTTGATCGCTCGCGCCTCGTTAATCATCACCGTCAGCGGAGATTAAGCGCCGGGGTAGCTTCTGCCACCCTATTAAGGCTGGCACGGTAGGAGCCGGGTTCGTTTTGTTAGGCCGCGCACCTTTCACGAGGTTAATCGACATCGTGGTTAATTAAATAAAACCCGGCGAGAAAATTAAATCGTCCAACGTTGGGATCGGTCGCGACTTTTGTCGCTGTTCTTAACTGAACGAGCTACCAGGATATTCGAGTAAATATTCGGCTAATTACGCGAGGCGTCCAGGGGCGAGCTTCGAGCGCTCGTTAAGATTCGTTTAGCCGACGATCTTATATTTCCCGATGGTTATCGCGACCTGTTTGCCCGTGTAATCCAGCGTGACGTAAAATTGGGACAATTAATATATATGTCTAGCGATAAAGCTGCCGCGGTGGGTATCGCGCGAGAGCGAGATCGCGCGAACAGGAGAGGCTCAAATTTAATCGGCCGGCCGATCTCTCGTATTAAATACATTATATCCTTCACAAGCGTGTCGCCCTTATCAAAATCACTGGCTCGAATCTCTCGGGGGACGTTACCAGGACTCGCGCTGGTAATGGAGGTCCGAAGCGGAGTCGCGGCCGTGTTTTCGAAGGAATCCGTGAAACGGCCTTCCTTCTCTGCGTCTGATCTCTCTCTGCCTCTCTGTACCACACGGAAGACGAGATCAGAGAAGGAGAGAGAAAAGGAAGAAGAAAGGACGATTTCGTCGTCGTCGGCGAGAGATCGCCGATCTCGTAGATGTTGCACGGCGTCGCTGATGTCGCGTACAAAAGGAGAAGCAACCGGGGATGGTGGAATGAGAAGCGGGACGAGGGTGAGGCAGAAGAACAGGAAGGAAGGAGGGAGCGGAAAAGAAGAAGAAACGGAGGACTACGGCGAGGACGATCGAGAAGAAAGAAGAGGGAGGAGGATTGTTTCCTGGTGGCTCGAAGCACCGTCTCCTCGTCTCTTTCTCTCTCTCGTCGTTTTGTTTTCACGATGGCAAAGCCGGTTTGCATACGAGGTGAACAGAGAGGACCGGTGGAAACGGGGGGAATGGGCCGAGAGAGAGTTAGAGTTTAGAGCTGCTTGTGCTCCGCGGTTGCTCGAAAAACCTACCAAACGAATCAACGAACCATAGTGTGCGCCAAAGGTCTTCTAGCCACATTGCTGCGTCTTTTGAGCTCGCGATACATACGTAAAGTTGAAAATTCCCAACTTATTCGCTTATTCTATCAACATCGGCATCCATTATTATTCGCTATATCAGTAAACGACACTCGTGGGAGCCGCTTTATTTCTTCGTCATCCCGAGTACACACACGACCTGTTCGGTGCGTCTTCTTAAGCAGCGACTTCTCCTCCACGCCCTGTTTGTTCGCGGGTACGCAGGCAGAAAGATTTCCCGGATCAACGAGCATCGCGGGTATACGCGTGTGTGTACGCAAACGCCAAGCAAGATCTGTAACCCCAGATACGAATCTGCGAAGATATCGCAACGAGTACTGCTCGAGAGTTGGCAGTCAGTCGGGATAACGAGTACCGTCAACCGAGCTTCCCTCTTTCTCTGTTTCTTCCTTCTCTCGGGCTTTCTCGTCGTCGTCGTCGTCGTCGTCGTCGTCGTCGTCGTCGTCGTTTGCCTCATGGCCGGTCGTTTCACCGAGCACTAAGGTGTCTCGAGGGAAGAGGAACGTCTCGGCGTGACATCGCTCCTTCCTGCTTTTCTTGCTCTTCGTTAAGTCCTGTGTGCTATCACACCTCCTGCCAGATCCTCTATTACCGATACGATCGGCGAAGGACTCGTATTAACTACCGGTGTTTCCTAGTAATCCCTGCGGCCTGAGTACGCTCTAACTCGTCGCCGAGGTGTGTGTACACGCCGAGTGGTTCGCGCGAGATCTCCACGGCGATCAGTCGAGTTTCCGTGCACGCCGCGGGAATTTGCTTTAAGTACGATTTAAATCGGACGAATCTTCGTCCGCATGGAAAATCGAAGTCACGATTCTTTAGAGGAATCGAACGTCGTTTCATCGAATTGGAAATCTATGTTTATCGAAAGGAGAAAAAGGAAGCGTCGTTTTTTCGAACTTGAAAATCGATGGATTTACTTTCGAACGGTGTTCGTTCGACAGATAACGGAGCAAGCAGCGTAGGAAGGTGGGAGCGAAGATAAAAAGAAGTCGAGCGCAACCGTGAGATATCGAGAGGGGAGAAGGATCAGAAGAAGGAGGGCCACGCACGCGTCGAGAGCAAGTGTGGTCAGAGTCGCGGAAAGGGCGAAAGAAAAGAAGAACGGGAGGGAAGAATGTCGATGGTTCACGGCAATAAAACACCCCGGCGCGCGCGGACGCAAGCGTGCGCGCATCAGACTGAAGCGCATGAACGAAGTACTGTTACAGGCAGACGGAAAATCAGAAAAGAAAGAGAAAAATCCACGTTGCACGTTGCTGCGTAACAGAGCGAAGGAAACGGACAAACTGAGAAAAATAGGAAGATCAAATAGAAGAAAGGGTAATCGAGAATTATCAAGACGTAGTATATCTCGAGATACGCTGTAGAAGAATGCTTTTGATCTGTCAGTATCGCGATAATAAAACGAGAAGTCGCTCGATTCGATCGTTTCTAGGAAATACGCGACGAAGATTAGATCGAGCAGACTGTTACCTGGCGACGGTTTAAGTTTAGCATCTAAACGCGAAAATATTGGTGATTTTTCGCGGACGCGTTCACGAAGATAAGCGGAAATGGATATTTTACGCGTCGCGTCGGCGAAACCGTACGAGGCGATAGGGAAAAAGCGTAGCAAAGATTTATGCTCGTACTTAGACGTGACAAAACGGCGTAGAAAGCGTTCTTGTAACTCGGCGTGTCTCCATAAATTTCGATACTGGAATTTCATTCTTCGGACAAAATTAAGTCTGTGAACCTACGAAGCACGTCGAAGGAATGTAGATATTTAATGGGCTGCTTGATCGGCGTCGTTTTTTCTCCTCGATCTTATCGTTCGTCTATTTGCATAATTATTTGTTCACCTTCGGTCACCTGTACCATTTTTCGGTCCCTCGTCATTTTTAGTCTCCGCTCGATTAGGATCTCGGTTTATTCGAAAGGATTTTACAGATTTGGCAAACGGACGAACGTCCACTATGTTCGTAACGACTATGGTGGGACGTTTTCTCGGAATGCCCATCGTTTATCCATATTTATCGCAAGAGTCGTGACGAGTTAGTTAAGTGTGAGAATAAGCGTTAATGACAGGAACGCGCGGTATGTATCTTTAATTTAAAAGTTAATCGACGCGACTACGATCTCAATATGTTCAGTAACATAACGAAGGAAAGCATGATGCGTCGTCTCGAAATCTTCTCTATCTCAGATCGAATCGATAAATTTAAAATTAAGCGTTGGTCGTACACGAGCGCGTTGTATTTCGTGTTTAGCGAAGGCTGTTGATTGGAGTGGAACCTGATAACCCGGAAGGATTCGTGAAGGACGGATGAAACGAAGCACCGCGTAACTAATGTCACAAAGACTAAGATCTACGTTCTCTATCTTCGGTGTCAACTGCGTTAAATATGGGAATTAGAAATCTCCACCTTCAGCATTCACGCCACCCAAACAACGTTCGGAGTAACATTTACGATACCAACACATCTGAACACGTGAATTCGAAAAAAAT
Organism: Bombus confusus; assembly: GCA_014737475.1. Taxonomy (NCBI): domain Eukaryota; kingdom Metazoa; phylum Arthropoda; class Insecta; order Hymenoptera; family Apidae; genus Bombus; species Bombus confusus. Next base: position 8,221,018 of record JACXIV010000002.1, on the reverse strand, counting down.
ATTCGATTACAGCCATATATCAAGCGACTCCACTGATTCATCGCCGAAATCCAGGAAAAGTTGATCGTATTCGTCGAATCGAGGACAAAGAAGATAGGAAGCGCGCGGTCACGCGAATCGGAAGAGGCAAAAGGAAATGTGGGAACCGGGAACGAGGAGGAATCGTCGAGTCAGCACCGTGTCTCGGCTGATTTTCGTCGAGCCGACGGAAGCGCAAAAAGGTAGATTGACATCGGTAACAGACATCCGATCGCGATTCGATTCGTAGCGGAAGAAGAGAGCCGAGCATCCTGGCGGGAGCGGTTTGAGCGGCGACGAGGCGCAGTGAAACGCGGAGTCGCGCGACGACAAGAACCGCGGCGAAACTCGAGAGAACAGAGAGAGGAGAGAAGCCGATACAGGATTCCTCGCAATCAACATTACTGGCTACGGATGGACGTAGCGAGAGGAATCCCTCTCTGCCTTTCACCCTGTCGGTCTCTCGCCCCTCCGTCGTCCATCTCTTCGACAATTGATCCAACACAATGCCGAATAGCGATACCTATGACGCGTCGCTATTCGAACTGCCTGGCATCCCGGATTTTGTAATTCTAATGTCTACACCTTCGCTGCGAGCAAGCGTCCAGATAATCGCATATGAACATGTTAAGAACAATGAGCAATATTCCACTCGATAGTGGAGTCGTTGGAACACGTTTAAAAGACGCTTATTACCGATCGACGTTCGACGAAGTTGGAACGAAACGTTGCACTTTCTGTTCGAATCGATGTATCTGTTTTCTCAACAATGTTCTTTCTGTTCGTTCGTACTCGGTAATGGTTCGTTGCACCGGATTTCCACCGGTTGATTCGCAATGAGCGTTGGAATCATACCGTGTTGCCGGTCCGCGTGATAGTCCAACGACTCTGCTACTCGAATATTCTCTTGGTGTCTTTAAAACGTCGTTTGAAATCAATTATACGGAAGAAGTATCTATTATCGAGTGAAAAAAGGAAAAAAGGTAAGAAAGAAAAGGAAAAGAAGGAGATAAGAAAAGAACGTAACATCGAGGTCATTGCGCTGGAATAAGTAATTAGGTGGCAAGGGTGGCGGAACACCGAGCTTACTCTTTTCTTTTGATCCTCATAAGGCACGCTCGCGATGCGGCCAGTCGATGAATAAGGGCTCCGGCACCGCTCCATAGATCGTACATCGAACGAGTAGAATCCGATCCGCTCCATTCCACGCCACACGGAGAAAGAAGCCGCGCTGATCAACTTGTCGCTACTCCAATTATCCTTCGTCGAAACGCTCGTACACCGACTGATTGATTTACGCGAGCTTCTTCTAACCGCCCCAGTATGCGCTCCAATTGGTAAAACAAGCTAATTATCCTAGACAATTAGCATCTTGTTCTGGCATTGTTTTTATTGTCGCGCGTGATTGCGATATCTGACATGTTTGAAACATATATGAATCATTTGTACCACCAGACCGATTAACTCTATTTTCTGAAAGTTTCTCATAGTATCACAATAGACGATTAGCGTCCAGCTTTCATAAATCAAACGATTAACTTCAACGAACCTGCTCGTTTTGACTTTTGTATTTCATATACCATCGCACACTGCCGTTCATAAGCGTCCGAACATTGATCGATTCGCAGTAACAAATTAACGGTGAATGCTTCGATCAGCGTAAAAACTTTCCGCGTTGGTTCTTACCATACCGTTCTGTGTTTCAAAACACACACAGTCTCTCGAATTCTATTCGGCACAAGCAACCAACAAATCAAAGGCCCGTCACTTAGTAGCAACGTGCACACGCTGCGCATCTTTGGCGCACGAGAACAAGATTTCACCGGTTGGTTCACGGCGTACGATGCCAGTTTCACGTGAAATCAATTCGCGTTAATGCAGGTAAAAAGCGCGACGACGTGGCGGCGCAAAAACAATGGCCGGTGTGGCAACTCTCGGCCGGTCCCATTGTCCGCTTGAGCGTGGTTTCGCGTTTGCTCAGGCGCGCGCGCTGCTCCTCTGCTCTTCGTGGTTGCTGGATAAGTCACGAGAGCCGGCTATCCAGTCCCCAATGGAACCGTTCCGCCCGGTTTACCGGGTAAATTTACGAGCAGTGCTCGTCACTTTCGCTGAATCGTCGGGAATTAGTGGCGCAGATGGTATCGTGCGACGGGAACACGCGACGTCGCGAAAACCACCTGCGAGTCGATCGCTCGAAAAACTGTCCGCTCGATGTCTCCGACGTTTCCTGTCGCGAACGTGTTCATCCTTCGAGAAGGATTCTGTTCGTACGAACGAACGAACCACGATGAAGACGATATAAAGAGACAAGAGAGAGATAGAGAGAGGGAGAGAGAGAGAGAGAGAGAGAGAGAGAGAGAGAGATTTCACGCTGATAATGCGCGGCGTGTGTATGCAAACAGAGCTCCACGAGGTTCGTTTCTAGTGGCTGACAAGCAGTTATTCAACGCGACGATTACGCGAGGAAGACGCTCGGATGAATACCGAACCGATCGAACTATAGGTGATCAGCTAAACACGCGTTCCGAATCTATTCAAGCGTTATTCTGTGTCATTCGTCCCACGCTTTTCTAATCGTGGCACATTGTGCGATACGAAACCGCTTTTAACGCAAACCGCCCACGGTTTCGTCGTAAACATCGATTCGATGCATTGTGCATAGATGGTCGCGCGACGCGGGACTATACTTTGCCAATAATTCGCCGTAATTTGTCGGATAATTGCACGGTCGATTGTGTGCCATCCTTAATTGTTGCTTCATGATGGTCACAGCGACGTACACGTCCGTATACTAAACAGTGATTAATAGAGGCGATCGGTAGTGTAGCTATAGCGAAAGATTCTCGAAACTCGTCTTGGCTAATATAAAGGGTATTTTTACGAAAGCTGCATACATAATAAAATCGTTACACGCACATACGCACACGCGAACGCGGTGCCTGGAACGATGATGGCGATCAGGCGTAACAGCGTGGATCTGGCATCTCAGCCAACGGCGACGATCGCACGCAGCACAGAAGGACAGCGATTATTCTCGGCGATTATACGAGAAAAATCGAGCAACAGGATGGCGCGTGAAACGCGACGAACCTCGGTCCGATAGCATCGCGGGTGATTCAAGGTTTTCAACTTCGTCATCGCGTTCCTGTTGTCTAGGCGTGACAACGTCCACGCCTTCCGTAACGCGCGCTATCGTGAAATTAACACATTCCGCAAACGAGTCGGCAAGAAAGGGCGCGCGTAATTAAGCAGCCGAGTAAATTCCGTCACTCGACTCGCAACCATCACAACTCGACCGACCTCGTGGCAAAAACGACCAACTGAACGAACCAACGGAAGAGAAACTTGCCCCGTCTCTTCGCTTCTCCGCGTCCGTTTCAACCTGGAGAACGTTTCACGAGGAAGGATTCCCGGTTGGTAGCGTTCGATCGTTTTCACCGCGTCATTGTCTTGGTCGCGCGCAAGCGTGACAGTATCCACGCCTTCCGCGGCAGGCTGGCTGCCGCGAGTCAGCATTCCGACCGGGGTGAATCGCCGTTTTAACGAGCCTCTCCGCAGATCCACGTAACGTTACGTGACTCGTGCCCCTGTCGGCTAGAAGCTCCGCCGTCATTTCGCGAATAAAGCGCCGATCAAATTAATGCCGAATCGATTAAAATTTCTATTCATCGGCCGTCATCCGTGTAACAACGAATCGCGGTAACGATCTCCAACTCCTGGCTATCCTCTCACCGCTTCGTCGATCGTGAGAATCATCGAGGCGTTCGTCGTAAACAATGAAGCGGTTGCGCTTGTGCCCGCGGTCGCGCTCGGTGACTTCCGAGAAGCGAATGAATCGGTTCTATCGTTCGACGTTGCGCAGACTGCACCACAACCGGAGAAAAGAAGAAAGAAAAAAGAGATCGAAGGATAAAAGAAAGAAACGGCAAGGGACTATCTGGGAAAAGAAGGGGAATAGGAGCGAAAGAGAGTTAGGGTGCACGACTGGCCTTATTATGCGCGGCAGGTAACACGTGTACCAAGAGTACAAGGTGATGGCGAGTGTTGGGATCACGACTAAAGACGCGCGGAGACTCGCTGGTCAGCCGCGCGGCAAAGAGAGCAGGCAGTCGCGGACGGCTCTGTAATCAGTAGCTCCCCGCCGACACTGTTCGCGTTCCCTCTGCTCGTGGTGTAACGAGAGCCAAGGGGACTGGTTGGTTGGTGGACCCTCGAATCGAGATTTCCTGGCGTGGCTGCGATGCAACGGTTGAAATCGAACCAGAGGGCCAATTACTCGAACGTCTTCACTTCTGAGACGCCCCGCTTGGCGTCCCACTGAGATCACCGCATCTGCCACCGATCACGCCACCCTCCTGCTTTTGTCCCTTTTCCATGGTTCACCGTCGGGATATCATCGCCAACCTCCAGCATTGGCCAAATAAATTTGCTCCAATGAGCAAATGAACCATCTTTTCGCCCTCGAAGATTCGCGGTTGTCTGCGTTCTTTACTTTTGCTAATGAATTCCTTGATATCGCGTTACACGTACGATTGCGCTCTCTTTTTCGTCTTATTACTTATCGGAAGACGAAGTACTTCTTCTTCTGAATGCCGTACTGAAATCACGCGTACCAAGTAGAGCGATTCGAACGTGCCCAAACAGAATTTAATTCGTACAGCCTGGGAAAACGGTGGTCGAACGTTACATAGACGTTGAGTTGACGTGTCCGATTTATGGTGTTCTAAAGAGAACGTTTCGTTGCTTATGATCGTGGAAACGTCGACAGCGTAATAGCGGAGGTAATAAAAGCGAGATCAGGCAATAACTTGACACCCGGTTCTAGGAAAGAAGAGCCAGGAAACGATCCCTCTTTAAGCGCCGAGCTGAAAACAGCAGGTAAGAGACGATAAAAGAAGCAAGCAGCGCTTCACAAAATTGTACGCGTTGCTCGGGGTTGTTGTATTGCGGTTTTTTCTCCTTCATTCTTTTTCGTGTACTATCAAAGCTCGACGAGCGACAATTAAAAGAATCCGCGAAGATATTGATCACCGAAGAAAAAGTCACTTTAATGCCGTTTTAATAATGCAGGCTTCGTTTCCTACACCGACGTGCAGGAAGAATAGAACACAAACGAAGCAAATTGCAATGAACCGATGATACAATCAGGGATCTATTTAATTACTGATAATAACCCGCAGCTTTACGATCGTTTTAATGGCGACATACGCCAAATTGGCCGTTTAATTGCTTCAGCGTTGCAGCGTCGTCCACAATGGAGGAAGTGGCCTCGAGCGACCAATTCATTTCGGACGCGTACTAACGTTCGTCGGGATTCTTACAGCAAACTTACATCGACCGAGCGCCATCTTTAACTGTACCTGTGCCAAAACCGAATTAATTTGCGAAATTGACGTCCGTACGTATATTCCGCGTTGTAGAAAAACGGTCAGAAGGCTCGAACCGGCATCGAGAACGCATACTCTCTGCCGCCGATTTCTCTTCCCGAAAAATGCGACACCGATACAAAGAGGGTGATCAGAGGCGCGCAAGGCCATATCCGCGAAGTCGAAAGCGTGGAAAAACCGCGAGGCGGCCGTGTGGCATGCGATCCGCGCGTATTTTCGGCTGCCGCGGAGCAGTCGCGACAGTTAGCCGGAGAGTGGAGGCCCGCGTAAAAAGTTCGATTTAATAAAATCAATATTAATTGCCGCGCGGCTCCGTCCGCGGCGGCGGCGGCGGCGCGCCACGATCCGCTCGTTGAATATTCAAGCGCACGCTGATCGCCTAAAAAGCTGTTTATGGGTCCGGTGTTGCGTAGCGCCCGGTTTTTGCCGAACGACTTCGCCGGCCAACCGTAGGTCCGCCCGTTCCCGAGATGATCGGTGGTCCCGAAGGGCCACCGCGTTTAATCGCAGAGATATTGCCTCTCGTCGATTCCCGTGCGCGTCGTCTCTCGGTTTTCGTGCGAGCGGAACAAGGAGGGAGCCGACCAGAGTGCACGAACGACCACGACGTCGCTCGACTTTCGATTAATTAATAACGTCGATGCCATTTTCATCGGCCACGCATGTGGAGGCACGGTAGCCGGACTACGGAGGACGGACGCAGAGAGAAGGAGAGAAAGTTTGAAGATCGCGAAGATCGGACGATGCCGATCACAGGACGACCCACGTACTGTCGCTTCGTGCTTTCTGGTTTTTTGCTCGCGCGAGCCAAGGATGCGGGATTAATTAACGACGCTACGAGTCGTACATCGGCAATACCCGTAAGGGAAGAAAGTTTCGTCTGCGTACGGAGGGTAGAGAATGGGCTATTGTTACCGATCTTGGCAAGGCTAGGTCGCTCGCTGGCGCGTCCCCTTATGGCAAGATCGACGCTTTGAATTCGATCCGTTCCCCGATGTTGATAAATGCCGCACTTTTCCGGCTGGATGCGAGCTTTTACGATACAGCAGCAAACAATCGCAAGGTTCCATCGCGAGTAGCAATTCCCCGACGAATGGAACGACTCTCGCGAATCGTCGAATAGAGGTTCTGACATCTGAGGTAGTTGTTCTGACGCTAGGAATTGTAAAGTGGAAAGTTCGTCACACTGTAACGACACATTTTCAGTGTTTCCTATTCTGTCTCCTTTGCTTTGCACATTCACTCATCCAACACGGAACTATCTCTTGGATGAATAATCACGAGTGATATCTAACAAATGTGCGATATTTTTCGACTGCTTACACGACGCAAAGACTCGATGATGTGACTATATAATGGATTCTTATATCGTCGTAACCACCTTGACTCATTCAGATTCCCCGTGATTCAGCAGTTACGTCGATGTCGATGCTTTTTCATGCGCATATCTATCGTCCATTCTGTACGTTCCCGTTTTTCCCCAGCTACACTGTTTTCCTCGCCGCAGCATGGCGTTACACGTTATTATTCGTCGGTCGTATTCTCTTGTCTTGTTCCAGGCGACTGCATTTCCGCTATTGAATTCAAGGGATATTCAGGCTGCGACTGCCATTACGCCACGGGCAACAGCGACTACCGTGGAAACTTTCACCTGCACGACGACGATTTTCGCGAGTCGATCGAGTGAAACGCTCGATCGTATCACCTGTTTTACTTATGACTCGCTACGTCGTCAACGGTCGTGTAAAACAACGGCTTCGAGCGGATTTTCGATCAAGAATTCGATGGTTGCTACAGAGGCTACTACTCTATCAGGTCGATCTATGACTTTCGAAATGCGCCCAGTCTGTTTCTATGAGAAAATCGTCCGAATCAAATGTTAATTGGCAGTCGCTGGGATAGAACGATAGAATGTTTCGCTGCGAGTCGCTTTTCGAAGCTGAGATTATCTGATTCTTAAGCAAGCTCGCACAGCGAGTGATTGTTGTCTTTGGAATACGTAGGCGTTTTCCCTATTGCTAACTAAGCCTACGTAATTCTAATGTTTATATATGTATATACTCTTGAAAGGTAATTATCTTACTTTTGTTTCGTAACATTGACAGTACAGTACGAATATCCGGTGGAACTCCTTCTATACAAAGTCCATTTCTTTAAAGGAAATTTTACTGATCGAATAAATTCGTATAAACTGATTCCACTTATCCGAGCGTGAATCCCCGAAAAAGAACCACGCGACAGTGTTCTCGATTTTCGAGAGGAGATCTTCGTAAATTCCAAGTCGACATGTTGCGCGCGCTTGTCTGTTCATGGCCCGTTTAAGAGTGGCGGCAGAAGAACGTAAGAAAGGGGCAGAGATTTTGATCGGTCTCGTTACCTTTGGTGTGTTGGAGACGCGTACGAAGCAGCAGGTCCCGAAGGAAAGACCGACGTAACTCACAATTACCATCGTCGTCATCCCCCCGCGTGGCTCGAGAACGCCCCGTTATTTATGACGGGGTGTTCCAGCCTGCCTGAAAGGGTTGCAACGACAGGGCCGACGGTCCGAACGCGGACGCCCCGCAGCGTCTTCTCCGCGCGCTGATTAAACACGCTCTTCCACGGTGACGTGTTAATCGCGAGGATTCATCACGTCCTCCTCGTCGTCCTCTGCTCTCTCCCTGTCCCCTCTGCCGGTTCCTTCAGCTGAAATCGTGAATCTTTCGCCTCGTAGCCTCGAGAAATCTCGCGTTTCGATCCGTGTCCCTCGGACAAGTCGAGCTTTCTTGGAAATCAAAGCGTGAATCGAGATGATTTCGCGATGAACGTGTCGGGAGAAGTTGAAGCCTGTGATAGTATCGTCATATGCGTTCACGTACCGTACGTTTTTATTTCATTTAGAAGGACCGTATAACGAAGACGATGGTGTTAAAAACAACTCCAAAGAGCCCGTCTTTTCGTTGCACAATGGCTTACCAAATTCCGTATTTGAAACCGCTGTTTCGATCGCACCTGGTGCTCGTAAATCTATTCGCGCCTACGCTGCGTGTATGTAATATTCGTTTGAAAATCCGTTCCTATCAAAATTCCCCTGCGGCGAAGTCAAAACTCTCGAAAGAACAAAGCTTCTGTCCAAATTAAACCGTACGCCTCTCTATACGGCTTCTTTATATTATTCTTTTAATTATTCATGCAGGAAACATTAACAGCCGATATTTTGTGTCCCTCGACAGACAGAAACGCGGGACATTCAACGGCGAAGGCAACTTCATAAGACGTGGTCGGTTTATGGCGTACGTATACATGTAAATGCAGGGACCAATGACGTCGAGACGGGCGGAGGCTTCGGAGAATATGCAGATCGACGATTATCGTATTTTTCGCGCGCGACGTTTATAGTTCATGCACGTATCGATGTGTCACACGTTCGCCGCGTGCACTGTCTCGTCCGACGAATTCGTAGCGTGGATCACGAAGAACGTGCCGCCTGGTGCGAGTGAATAATTCCAGACGTTTGTTAGACACAAAATTGCGCGTCACGCGACACCCACGTAGCCTGCGATGCCTGTTTTACGATTCATGGAGCTACCGTCGAATCGTCAAACTTTGCCGCTCGTGAGACGGCTTTGTGGATTTAAAACGTTGATTTTTTCAAAAGTTCGGAAGGCTCGCACCGTTGATGCAAATATTTAAATGGCAAATGTATGCGCATCGCGAGTTTCTCTTTCTCGACATGTTTTCTTTGATTAAGAAATCGTTGCTTTCTTCGGGCTTCTTAATTGGAAAGGCAAGTTCCGATGTAAATTGAGAAATGAATAATTCGATCGTATAATTGCAATGCACGGACGGTCTTTGTACAACTTCATGTTTGCGCCGAACGACAGTTCTCCGAAGCGAGATCCAAGAGCGGAACAATCGTTATTTTTGCTCGAGTTACCAGTGGGCCACAGCTCCGAAAGGAGCAACTGGTTGCCCGTGCGCCGCTTATGGGGAGCGGAATATGCCGAGTCTATAAATCAAACCGAACGACGGGAAAAGGTGCATGCAAAGAACTCGAACACGCGAAGAATGTGATTTAGTTACGTCGATGTCATAAGTAACCTAATCTAATTTCGGTGAACCACGCTGTAGAAACGAGGGATCGCAAAAAGCCTACGTGTCCAATATTCCGACCTACGTGTCTCTCCTTCTTATTTCACCGACTCTCTCGATACTCTCGATCAGGTCGGCGAAACACGAAACTCTAGCCAACGGAAAAAAAGGATGGAAGAATAACACTTTCTTGAAACCCTTCCGACACTTGTCCGACTTTTGATACCCTTGCACCCCTGCGTGCGTGAGCTACCCATCGAAAAACTCACCGGTTACAATTTCTTTTCCTATTGCCTGATTAAACGAAAGCAACCTTAGCTTCCACTCGACAGTCACGGTATGTTTGGAGCTACTGTTACGCGGTCAGGCATGACCAACGAAATAAAGAAGGAAAGGGTTACAGAATCCGTCGAGTACGCGGGGTGAGGAAACGCAGGGAAGGCAGAAAGCGGAGCAGATGTCCGGTAGCTTACCGGTAGTAGGAAGTGACTTTGCGTTAGCCGTGCGTTCTTTTCTATCGAGCCCACTTGCGGAACTGCGAGAAAGGGGAAAAACCTCGTTCATCCTGATAATAACAACGAGCCACGTAGGTAGAGGAAGAAGGGGAGGTAGCAGATATATGTACGCACCACGATCGGGAGGTTGCGTGCAAAAAAGGCGTGGATCCCAGCGGGCGTTCTCGACATAGCAGTTCGGATCCCGATCTTATCGGTCCCAGTGTTGGCTGCATTGTGTTGTTGCCGGGTTGCCGTTGCCCGTTGTCCGTTGCCGTTGCCGCACCACCGTCGTCCATACCACGGTGTCCGGTAGTGTGCACAACCAGCGTGTGCGTGTACGTAGCCATGCATAAGTTTACGGATCATCGGTGTGTTGGTGGAAAAAAGGAATCAGAGGGGTAGAAGGGTGAAGGAAGCACGGTAGGGTCCACGAATAGGGTCGGTCGATCTATCAGCCGGTCCTGATGCGTGTACACGGGTCGGAGTATAGATCATCTTCAATGTCTCGGAGCCTCCCACCTAAGTATTCCCATTAAGATCGTATCGCGGTCCCAAAACTAATAACCAATCACCCGTGCGCGGAGGGTATACGTGCTCGCGGCTTTATCATTATCCAATATATTCGATATTATAGTCAGCGCGCGGTACGTCGCGCCCCGATCGGCCAGAGGTAAAAGCACTCGCCCCCGGGAGGCGTGCCTCGTCCGGTTTCCACTCGATCCGCGAATTTTGCCGTCGCAAAACGCGCGCGCTCTCCACCGATTTTCGGTAATATCGTTATACCGGGCTCTGAATCGTCCACAGTGGGTGCTGCCTTGGAATTCGCGGATCGATCGTGGGTGTTCGAAAGCGATGGGTCTTTCACGACTTTCTCCCGCGCACGACGATTATCTCCGGGGCAAATCGATTGCTCGTCGTCGAGCCAAGGACGCGTCTGTCAGCGCCGTTTGGTCGCTTATTGGGGTTCATAGGTCGATCGAGGATATTTCGACGATGGCGGTTTTCGATTGCATCGAAACGATCGTGCAAGCAAATCTCGGTAAGCGTCGTCTTCTGCAATTGAAAAATCCTGCTTCCGTCGTGGACAGAAATTAGGTAAGGAGATACCGTCTCGAGGCCTGAATTCTCGCCGCGTGTAGCGTTTAGTCTTACATCGTTTGCAGCATACACCGAGCGTCATACGCGTGATAAATGCGGAGCCCGAATGCGGTTGGCTCGCCTGGTGTTTGTTGCAACCGGACTGTCTCCACCGGTTCGAAGCGAAACGAGCTACGTCAGTTTCGTAATGCGTTTTTCTTCTCTTCTCGAAGCAAACCGACGAGTGTTTCGGTCTGGTATTTTTAAGGAGGTGCCTCGCTCGGTGATCCCATCGAAGTTGAGATCGAACTCGGTGCGATTAGATGGGATCGGATCTTTGTGCTCGCGATACGGTTCGTCGAAAGCCCGACAACGAAGCTACAACGTGCTCGAAACCTCTTTATCTTTGTAATTTTATCATAAAACACGTATCTGGTAGTCGATTATCGACGACGCAGACCGTGAATTTTCTAATAATTCTCTGAATGGAATCATTTCCATCCAAACACTTTCTTCATCGTTCAATTATACGATAATTAATTGTTAAATCGACGATGACTCGGAAGTTCAACGGCGAATGGAAGCCGTTGGTTTCACGCGGAACAGCTCGAGGGAGGAACTTTTCTCTCAAGCCAGCTTGTCTTTTTCTCTTCTTTCCTTTTCTCTATAGGGGGCTCGGTGAAGCAAGGTACCTACCTGCCACACCATCGTTCACCATACATGGCCTCTCTGTCTCCTCGCGGCTGGCGCGCACGGGGGCTCCATTGTACTACATCGCAGAGTTATTTTCATCGTGAATTGTTCGTTATGGATACGACCGACACCTCTACACGGTTTACGCTCTGAAATCGAGCAGAACGGCCGGCTGCGCCTCGGGGAAACGAGGGTCGTTATCCGGCTGACCGGCAACCGGCCAGGAACACCGCGTTGCCTCGTGGCATTGTTCGAATTAATTTAGAATTCGTTCGTAACCGCTACGCCGTGAGAACCTGTTACAATATCTGCAACGGGGCGTCATTCGCGACATTATCGTATCTTGCGGAAATTGCGAATTTTTGCTCGTTATCGAGTTGCTGAGAAATAAAGTTCGATGCAGTGAATTCTATCGCGCGACTGTGTAAACGGTACATCGAACGTAGGCAAATACACGCGAGTGAGTGGTCGCGTAAAGATTAAAATGGCAATCGATACGCACAAAATTGGATATATACAGTGGCTGAACTTTGAACGAAAAATTTTCCCAATGAATAATTTCTAATAGAAAAGCCTGCGTCTTCGAACGTACACGACTCAATTTTTTTCCACGTATGGTTGAAATATCGCCTGGCGGAATATTCGCTTTTACCTCAAGGAAGACGCATCGCAAGCGCAGAAGCACTCGCGTACAACGGTTACGCAGCGAGATATCGCGGTATCGAAGCGCGAGTATTGCAAAATTCCTGCAAGCGGGTATCATGAATCGCGTTATCCCGTCGATCTCCGTTATTCGGTTTTCCCGTGTATCGGAATGAACGTCGGTTAATTGGCATCCCGGATAAGACGACTTCTGGGCGGTTTGTTTCTTCCAACGTGGACGATGCACGGATATGCACGTGATGAGTAGTCAGAACGAACGAGCTTAGAGAGATTGTTTCACTTAGGATTAGATCGCGTACGTACTACTTTAAATGCGATTCCGGGTACACTGTTATTAAGCCTGGCTAGTTTTTACCGGTATAGGATGAACCGAACGTACATACTAATTGGTAGATTAATTTGTAGCAGCGCTCGTTGTATCAAGATATCATTCCATAAGTATCTGATTATAATTACTGTCCGCCGCTGAAGAATGATTCCGAGCATTCTAGTTATCCATCTCATGCTAGTTAACGGATAGAAAGAACGAACGAACGAAAAAGGTCTGATCGATATAGAACTTGTTATTATACGCAAACTTTTAATTGCTTCGGAGTACTCACGACTTCTCTTCTTCTTCGAGCACATAGAAAAGCCTAAACGGAAAGGAATTATATCGCGGATATATTTTCCAACGTGTTGATCGCTCATCTGTTTCTCGCTGTCGCGTGTTTACCGTACGTTAACGAAATAAGTTTTACACGTTATACGTTTATACGTTATACGTTCGAGCCATACATACGAACCGCTCGAAAGTGATCGGATCGATCTGATCGATTTTCTGAAAATTCTTTAGCTCAAACCTCCAGAAACTAAATGACGAACCTCGGTGAAACTGGCACTACACAAATTTTCGTTAATGTTACAGTACGAATCGCAAATAACGTTACTGTACGAGTCAGCTCGCAGTCAGATTGCAGACGTACAAATCGAACGAGCGTGTATAAAAACTATAGCGATTCACCTTTAATCCCGCGTATCGTCCTCTCACGAACGAACGACCATCGTTCCAGCGGTATCAGCCGCGTAAGTAGTCGCACATCTGCTAGCCGCGTGATTGATTTTCGAACACGGCCCGGTCAAAGCGGCGAACTTGTTGCCCGGCGAACAGATTCCCTCGGCTTGGTGAACCTTTAAGCCGCGCGTCAATGGGCTTCCCGCTGCGCGACTGCATCGCGTACAAATTGGATTACCGCCGTAACGTTATTCGTAGCCACCGCGGAGATAAACGTAGGAAAAGGGTGAAGGGAAGGGCGAGAAGGGAATGGTGCACAATTTGTCCTGCGTGGGGTGTCGCGACCGCCAAAGAAAAGTTCTTTCGTGGATTACACGTATCCGTTACGACGGCGATTCACGGTGGTCCTGGAGCTGGTCGATGAGCGATCGCTACACACCGCGGCAACGCGCGCTGTTCGCGCGGCGACCATGCGTTCTCCGCTTGTTGGCAATCAACTATCCGCGTCTATTCGGTTTCTACGTTTCCCGTGGCGCGTACACGCGAGTTCTAGATGCCTCGTGATCCACTGTGCCGTTCTACGTGGGCGTTCCAGCGCAAATTAAACGCTCGTAAGTACCGCAGTCGCAATTACAAACGGACGCGATACGTTAAATCGCAGGAGTCTCTAAGAAGAGGTTTCCTATTTGGTGAGCGATTGCATATGGTATACGCGCAATTGCATCGCAAGTTGCGTAATAGTGACATTGGAACGACGATCTTTCGACGATCTTCGAGCGATCTTATATGTCGTGGAAATGACCTCGATGCGTTTCAAACGATCATGAACACTCCTCGTGTCCTCAATGGCTTCTAAATAACCTTGAATAGTCTTGATGCGACCTCTAAGTAATCTCGAAGTCGAAGGTTTCCGTTAATTAGACCCGAATGACCTCTGAGTGGTCTTAAATACCACTTGCACGAGTTTAATGACATTTGAACGGTTTGGAATACCTTTAACGTTACATTGACGATAAATCCTCTTATTACTCTTTATGGAATACGCGCTTCTAATTTTCTTCGGCGTATCGCTCATTTCTTAGATGTGTCCATAGCATTCGCCGAAGTATTCCACACGAAAATTCCTCACCGCACCTTTCGTCGGTGTTCCGAAGCCCACTCAACATCTCGTAGTCTTCCCACAGTTGGCCGCAATTTGCGATTCTCTGGTCGATAATGAAACGGTATTACGAGAAATCACGTGGTAATACGTTGTTAATTAACGATGTTCCCCGAGCTCATCCGGCCGGCGGGGCTAACGGTCTACAGGTGTAGCTCGTAAAACGCGATTGTATATTGTACAAAGTATTAGCTGCAATTTCAAGACGTCGTTCCGCCTGAGCCGTTAATAGGCGGCCGACGATTATCCGTCGGAGATAATTACTCGCATGTTCGCGGAAACTTCGAGGCTTGAAACTCGCCACACCGGATGAGCGATCGCGTTCACCGCCATTTAAACGATCCTCCGGTTCGCGCGACCCACCAACAGCTCGTACCAACGAGCTTCGAACGAAATTTCCGCGCCAACTCGTACACACGTCGCGATTCTGTCTGTGGTCCAACCCTAGCCCCGCGAGCGATTACTCGATGTCCTCGGAACACGAGCGCGAACATACTCGTCTAGACGCGCTCCGCTGACTCGTCGATCGAGCCCGTTGACAAATTGTTACTACCCTGCGTATTATATCCACACCTAAGCGGTTACCGGTGTATTTTATAGAGCCGTTTGAGTTTGGATTAAGCTGTTATCGCGTTCAACGGGCTCTTAATAACGTCGCGTTTATCGCCGTTTTACAGACTGAATAAAAATTCATTAGGTCGTGGTATTTGTCCTCGAAATTGTCTGTAATCGTACGATGGTATATTACTACGTTTATTGGGACGATAAAAAGAGACCAGTCTCATTTTCCTTACTCAGCATCGCCATCGTTATTATCGCTACGCAACAAACTCTCTATACAACTCTTGAGCGAAATATCGCGATAGTCCTCGACAAACTGATTCCAAGTTACCGCGTGTGTATCACATATCTTCATCTACCCCTCGGTAATTACCTCGTAAACCTACCTATCGAGCAGCAGCCCTCGCCCTGTTCGCCAAGTTTGCCCGATAGCATGGAACAAACGAGATAGCTGGATCGGTTCGAATCGAGCTTCAAACTGGTTTCGAGCTGCATAAAAATTCGCGCACCAGCGAGCTAGACGATTTTATTCTTCGAGTGGAGCTTTTTCGAGATCATCTCTCTGTCGACAAAGTTGGACGCTGCGTCGCCTTTGGCGTCGATGCGCGGAGTCACGTTATGCGCGGTAATCGACACCGTCGCCCTCTAGCAACGCGCGTACCAGCGTGAAAATACGCGAGGGTTTCGGTAGCCGGCGACTACGTGGCTTCCGTATCCCGTAAACTCTGTGCCTCGGGAGTTTCGTAATGTAACACCTCCTTCGCTGTCCTGTGCCCCGTCGTGCTTCATCGTGCCGGGACATGCGTTATCTCGTTCGGAAGCGATCGTCCGTGAGCGCGGCGTAACCGAATCCACGCGAGATTCAACGATGAACGCGCGAACCGGCGCTGCTACTCGCGGTGTACGCTTTACCGCTCACCTTGGCCGTTACTTTTCGCGATTCGCATCGAAAATCGACTGGTTTATTATCCCGCGTGATTTGTCCGCGATGCCTCGAAAATGGATCAAAGATAATTCGCTGTCGAGTAAAATATTTACAGCGAGTGTGGAATATAAGATAAAATAGTAAAAAATTAGTACGAGATCGAAGCTATATATAATCGGAGAGCTAATTGAGGAAACTCCGAGCATCGTTTCTCGTTTTCTTATCGCTGCGATCATTGGAATTGAACCGATACTTCGTTCCGATCCTGCATCCCCTATAGCTGAACAAAACGCGATAGTAGTTACATCGTAAATCTACCGCGGAGCGCGGTTCAAAGGCAATCAAGATTCCGGGATAACGAGTGAAAAATCGCGGCGAGAAAAAGAAAGCGGCCAACGAAATAATTACGATCCGGTGAAAAAAAGCGAGCGTGAGCGTACGAGCGGGGAACGCTATTATCAGGATAAAAAAAAGGAGAAGAACGGTTTCGGGCGGTTGTGTAGTTGACGGTGGTGGTTGTTTCGCACACGGCGGCGGATCGGAGACGTATGGCCATGGCGGAGTTTCTTGCCGTCGGAAAGGTTTCACCATCGAGGGCGAAAATAATGGGCATCCCGATCGAAGTAAAAGAGACAGCGCCGGTAAGTACGTACTTGGACGCTTGTACGCTCCTAGCGTGGAAGGCCGTTCTACCAGCATCGTGGAAGCCGCTCGACGAGAAAGACGAAGAGGAAAAGGACGAGAGAGGCGAAGACGGAGAAGCAGGACGAGGCAAAGATTGTGCTCTACGGGTGCTCCTAACCCAGATGATATCGCGCCTAGATATACAACGCGGGATTTTATAGCGTATTACAGGACAGTATAAGGTATATAATGGCTTTATGCGTATACAGCAGACGTAACTTACGGCGGGAGGCCCGTTTTACGGCCCCAGCCAGTCTTATTTTATGCGGTCCGACCGACTTAGAGGAAGAGAGAGAGAGAGAGAGAGAGAGAGAGAGAGAGAGAGAGAGAGAGAGAGGGAGCCGGAGGACGGGAAAAGGCCGCGGAAGAAATCCGAGCGTCGTCGCCGCGATCCCTCGAATCGTAATGGAATTGCTGCTTCCCGACTATTAACGAATCCCATCACGACGCAAGGCCAACTCTTCGACACCGGAAATATGCTCTTGAACCGCATCGAAACTGTTGCGCAGTCGTTCGATCACGGGATTCCAGGAATATTTCCATGGTCCGAGGCTCCGTGCCGGCGTTCCCTCGGTGTTCACCCACCGATCGTTCGCCGGTAATTCACGCGAAAATGCGGCGCACTACGTCGTTTAATTCTCGTTGACGATGTGAAACGCAGCCCGCGCTCGATAAATATCTCGATGCGTTTACCGTCGGCTGGGTCGAGATGGAAAATGGCACTGTTCGCACGAACGTTCGATTAAATCTGTTTTAACGGAATTCCTGAAGAACTCGAGTTAGTTAGCAAGCGAGAGCTCGCCTTCTTATTACTTTTATCGATCGTTTATAGTCGTGCGTAGTCGACTCAGAATTGATTAAATCGCGGGCAAAGCTCACCGCGCGAAAACGTAGCAATCGTCCTTGCGATCTTCCATTTCTAGCGTCCGCTTAACACCTGGCGGACGTTTACACGAAATCAGCGCACTCCACGGACAATCAGGAACGCAGACGCGAGGTCACAAGCACCGTAGTCCTTGGACTCGGCCGTAATCCAGCCCATCGCTGCGATCCGGCCAACTAGGCAAGCTTGATCGATGCCGCTCTCACGTCTTATGAATGAGCGGCAACAGACGGTGTCAAGTTGCGGGGAGGTGTTCCAGCGTACGGACGTGTATTTACTACCCACCCGGTCAGTCGCTTAATTATAAAATAATTGTTATTTATCTTCGGCATTAACCGGATATCAGATGTCTTATCGAGGAAGGTCGGCGCTCAGCAGTCACCGGTCGTCAGCCGAGCATATAGGCTTGGGTTTAGGTGGCGAGGCAAAGAGGGCTGAGTGGGTGCAGGCCGTGAGGAACGGAGAAGGTCCCCGAGAGACCGTGGCCACGCTCGACCGCGTCCAACCGGAGAACGTGTCGATTTATCTAAGCACTCGATCGAGACGAATTAACGGCTCGGCAGCCGGTAACTTTAGCCGCTACGTTTGTCGTCCGGGCTCCCTTCGGATTCTGGCCTGGTCGAGCGCTCCGTTCGCCTGTCCTGCCGCGATGGACGTGTGGAACACCGTGGATCGAGATTATTCGAGGAACGTGTGAGAATCGCCGCCTAGATCGCCGAACCGAACGGAATTCTAAAGATCGGCGAGCAGAAGATTGCGATGTGATTCCGCGTGAAAAGCAGCTCGTGGAGACGTTACCTTGGAACGCGGGGGATTCGTGACGCGAAGAAGATGAAATTCTGGAGAGAAAACATCGTTGCTGCGACGTTTATTTATAAGATTCTTAAGATACATCGACAGACGATTTTATGTATATCGTACTTTAAGTTTCAAGATATGTCAAACGTTGTAACCGTAAATTTCCTAAATGACACGACACTGGAATACCTCATAGATTCAGCGCGAGAGCAACGAAGGTGCCTATGATCGGCTACCAGCTACATCGACTCCGATACGCGTTCCTCGCCGCTCGCAAATCACGCGGTCGCGACCGCAAGTAAACTGAATTACGAGCAAGCGCATCGGCCGTTTCTTTGTCATCCGCGCGGAAACGATGCACCGTGGTACCGCGAGTCAAGGAGACAGAAACGGCGAATCTAAACGACGATCAGGCACGCGCGTTCCACCGCGCGGACGTTCCGATATGTCGAGACGAGATCGAGCCAACTCTCTCGAGTCGTACTCTCGAAAGAACCGTCGGGCAGGTACGATCGGTGAGGAACAACGAAGAAAGACGGATCTCGAATGGGAGAAGAGAGGTAAAAGAAGAAGACGAAGGAAAGTATCGAGGCACGGGAGTCGTTCGAATGAGATCTCGAAGCATTGGTCGAGCTAATTAATCCCCGAGCCGTCCGGCGCAAATGACAGCCAACGATCAGATCAACCGGTAATATATTATCGCTCGTTTCACCGACTGCTGCCCCGATAGAACGAAATCGTCCTGAGTCGCCGCGAGACAGTGGAGGAGAAAAAGCTTCGACGAGAGAGAGAGAGAGAGAGAGAGAGAGAGAGAGAGAGAGAGAGAGAGAAAGGCAGAGACGCTTGTCTCATTACCACGTGGGAACCGCGGCTCCGAACAACGGCTAAGCAATGATAATTTATGATCGCGCGCGATCTCCGCCCGTCCTATCGATCACGTAATCTCCGGGCCGTTTTGCGTCAAAACCATCAACCACCGTACGAACCTGTTCGAGGGTCAGCTTTTGGACAGCCGTTTGGAAGGAAGCTCGTAAAGTCGATTTGTTGGGAGATAAAATTGTGTGGTTCGTTTCAATGGACGTATTTTAGAGAATACGTACGACGTTTGGTATTCAACGATTCGGAATTAGTCATGGAAGTAAGCTACATTTTGCCATCGACTATCTCTCGTGGAATCTCGCGTGGACACGATCCGTATGGTCGATGAACGTCTAAGATTATGGCGAACGTTCGATTATGTTCGATACGTCGAAACAATCAAATGTGCATGTAGATTGTTGCGAGTGTATGCGTTTCGTTCGTCGGAACGATAGCTGGTGAGAACACGCGTCCACCGAAAACATAGGCCAAGACACACCCAGTATAGGCGCGATCGTGGAAGGTGGGCACGGCAGCTAGAGGCATCGATCCGCGACTCGGTAGCCGTGAACGAATTCGAAATTCCGCGGCACGCGAGGCACTCGTAAATAAAAGCGGTTTCCGAGCAGCGAAAAGAGGAACAGGTTTACGAGACAAGATGCACTACCGTGGCTGCCTCTCCTCTCCTTTCGGTATCCCCATCGTGGTCCTCTCTGCTCCCGGTCTCCGTCCCTCTCGATCTTCTATCGATGCCCAGTATCCCGGTGGCAAAAACGCTGCCCGCTGTACAAGGAGACGCATTACGGTCGCGTCGTTATAATTCGTCACTGTCGCGTAATGATCCGTGAATGCGCGCGCCCACTCTTTTCCTTTTCTCTGCTTTCCTCTCTCTTCCTGACATCGAGCCTCTTCTGGATCGTACTCTGGAAGGCGATCTGCCCGTGGCTGGCGCGACGACGAGCGAAGACGAGCCGAACGAACGCTGCCTCGTGGCGGCGTGAAAGGATCGCCAGTTCTCGCGATCAATAGTTCATTACGAGAAACAAAAATACACCGACCGACAATACCTTCATCCGAACAATCGACCTAACTATACGTTCTTCTGGATCTGCCTGTCTTCCTTTCTCATCCGGAGGCAAGAACGACGCGCGTTCGTTGCTCGACGAAACGTACAGGCACGTACGTCGACCGTCGAGTTGAACGGTAGATCGAGATGGAACCGACGGTCCGCTCTTGGGTGTTTTCAATGACGAGGGACAGCGACGAGATATGGAGAACGAAGAAGGGAAGGAGGAGACCGAAAGAGTAGTCTTCTCGAGGAGAGAAGAAAAGATTTACAGAGAAATATGTACACATTGGAAGAGGAACGGAGAAGTCAGCGGAGGAAGTGGACGCGTGGAGAGTCGGTTGCGCAAGCAACGAGGCCTATTCACCGTTTGCATTAGGGCTATTATGAGCTCCCGTGGCATTGAGTCTCCGCTATGATTGAGTATTATCTATTCCCTGGTATTGTATCTTGTTCGAGACGATCGCGAGCACTCGAGTGGTTCATTTAAACGCGCAGCATTGTCACCCCCGACTGCACGGCTACCGAACACAATAAACGCGTGTTCGTGGGTCGGCTATAACGATCGACGTGTTTGTGGAGCATTCCGGGATTCTTCCGGCAAAATCCTCGACCTTCGTGGCCGGCAGGGAAGATCCGAGCGCTGGTTCTCTACGACGGATGATTCTCGACCGTTGAAGTGCATCTGTCGAAGGATGAATTGCGGTTGGAGCCGCGTACATGTTTTACTATGAGCCCCTCGTGCCATTAACCGCGAGTCTTACTCGGTACTTTACGTGTAGTTATTCTTAGAAGGCTTTAGGACTGACCGTCGGATGATTAAAGCAAGATGGTTTTCCTTAATAAATAAATTTCAGCCGCAACGTTCCGCTTCAAACTAACGACGTTCGCGACGTGCTTCGAGTTCTCGTGCCCAGACCATTAAAGGGTGAAACACTGTTTGCGAATCTTAATTAACCAAGTACCGACAAAAACAGCAAGTGCTTCTAATTAAGTGGATCCTGGGCGTTGACGAGACTTAATTGATTCCACGAACGCCTCGGCAAACCTGTCCCATATTCCCTCTCGTCAACTTCCTCGAAAACCCGCTCCGCTCTCTAATCAACTACACCATTCTGTCTACTGTATACCAACAAACGTGCTTCTTCCTTGACATTACAGAACGGACCTTTATCTGCCGCCTTAATGACACCGAAACCAACTATTTCCCCTGTTCGTTCGCGAGGCGGCACTGTCGTCGCGTAATGCTCTTATGCGAGACGATGATCGAGGGTGCTTAAAGGTGTACATGTGGTTCACCGTGGTACGAGTGACAAAATCTTGCCTTCGTTTTAACAGATTTTGACAGAAATCTGATAGAATCGTTTTTCTCCGTAGCGATTACGTACCTTTCGTACGGATCTGATAGAGATTTTAAGAATCGTTTGCAATATTTATTTCGTTCTTGGGGGAAAATGTACTTGCACCGCATTTTCATCGATGCCTTTACTCAAGACGACATATATGCGAACGTACGATCATTCGAAACTCCACTTCACGCGAGCTGTACCACCAAACACCTGACTTTCTCTCTTTCTATCGATCGAACGCGTTCGCAGAAGCCATATCGGATATCAGTTAAGAAACGGACACGCCGCCACCTCGCTTAAACGATTCCGGTACGCGACAACTCCTCTGTCGTTTCTTTTCACCGGGGTGCGTTTCACTCCCACATAGTGGCTCGCCGCGAATTCCAAGCGCCGAGGGACGCATTCTCGATACCATGATAACACGATTCGAACGTATGCTAAACGGACGTAACCGGAATCGGCGAGATCGAGCGTGTACCGCTCGATCGCGACACCGAGAAATTGAACCATCGGAATACGAGAAGGGCCGTGTTAGATTATCCAGGCCCTTATTTTATCTTATCCCAGGAATTCAGCTGTTTCCTACGGACACGGTTGCTTGTCCTGCACCGGCGGTCGGTTCTTCCACCGTGAACTATTTATCCAGATCGTGCGTGAGCCTAAACCCGGACCGTGTCGTTTCTTTGGTTATTCCGAGTTGTGCTCGATCCTGACACGGGACGAGAAGAACTATGAAAATGATTGGGAACGGGGAATGTTTGGCCGAGGACGTGTCGTTTTTTCTTTCTTTTTTTTGCTTCGAACGGCTACTGCAAGGTGACTCAAGATCGGATCTGAATCGATGATTATCGAGCGACCAAGTCGGTTACCCG
Organism: Bombus confusus; assembly: GCA_014737475.1. Lineage (NCBI taxonomy): Eukaryota > Metazoa > Arthropoda > Insecta > Hymenoptera > Apidae > Bombus > Bombus confusus. The sequence goes on along the minus strand of JACXIV010000002.1, from coordinate 8,198,463 downwards.
AGGGTGGCCGTGCATCACCGACACGATTGGTGATTTATCCTTTCGCTTTCTGGGTCTCTACGGTTCTTTTCATGGTCTAAGTGAATGCTAGACGCAACAATTATATCACTAGCTTATATTAGTTATTTAAATCATTTGAATTTTAGTGATTTCAAGCAATCTTAAGTAGGATAGGAAATGATTTCTGTGCCTGAGAATGAAATTATGGAAATAACGTACGTATAGTATGAAATATAAATCATAGAGAGGGAGAGAGAGAGAGAGTGTGTGTGTGTGTGTGTAAAAGGACGATCATAAGGATACAGACGGTAATGGAAGTGCTAAGTAATTCGATGATTAGTGTCGTTCGTTTTTCTTCGGGGGTAAGCTCGTCTTTCTAACGAACGGGAAACTCTGTGCCGGGCTTAGACGATTTCTACGCGTCTCGTTAACACCGTCTCGTTTCCGGAAGAGCAATTATATATTGCGCCGGCAATGCTCTCACGCTAAGCCGTTTGTCACCGAAGGAATTTCATGGAGGGATCGTAGTAGGTCGCAGGTGCGTACGTATACTGTTTCCCAACGGGATTTCGATACGTATGGGAACTGTCGTGACGCAAGAGTATGTACTCGCTTCGTAAAATACCGTGCAACTGAAATTGCACGCATAAACTATGTGGTTGAACAGTTATTCAAAATATTCGAAAGGCGGAGAAACGTTTCAACGAACGCATAATACTACCGATTGCAGTTCGAAACACTTCGAATCCTATCGAATACGCGACTTCGAAGACTTTCGAAACTTTTTAAGACTTCCAAGATGTTTGGCTACTATCGAATTTTCCAAGATTTCTGAGACGTTTAAGCCTCACTGAAATTTTGAAGATTCAAAACCTACAGGAATTTCTGCGAAACTGAGATTTGAACAACTATTATACGCAATCGTCCTCATTCCGCAGTTCATTTCATAATCTTCTTATCTCGTCTACTATTTTACCCTCGTTCAAACGGCCAATACTTACACCCAAACTCCATACCGTTCCTATACACGGACCATCGGCGAAAAAAGAGAAATATTTGTAGCAATGGAACGCAGGATGCAGGATTCTCGACCGGTTAGAACGATTGGCGATTCATTTTTCAAAATTTGTATGTTGGAGACGTGTCGCTAACGAGTGAGGACGATCATAAAACCGCGATGTCGATAAATTTCGATGCGTAATCGTCGTGCATTGGTCCTCTTGCCGCAACCCTTCTACGTCTTCCGTATAAATTAAACAACCGGCGTCTTTCACAGGCGCGGGACGTTGTCGTTTATCGACGACAAGGCTTGCTTTGCATCTATCGTACCGAAGAACGTGGCCGGTTGATCGAGGAATTCCAGGGATTCCCATGTTGGGCTGCAGGTGCACGTTCCCCGTGTTGTCCTCCTCTATGTAGAAACGCTCGAGCGCGAGCGCCATCGGCGATCATTGCGTGCTCGAGAAGCCCTACGCGAGAAACTCTGTCTTTCTCTCTTTTCCTCCTTCGCGTTCGAGACTTTGTACTTTCGTCCAACAAAAAGGACGAGCACCTACATATTTCGAAAATGTCGTTACTCGGCCGCGTAGAGGTCCCTAGGAGGACGTGGCCGGCCAACCGAGCAACGAGCCGGCTCCGCAAAGGGGCTTCGATGAAATAAACGAGCCTGCTTTATGAGTTATCCGCCGACTGAGACTCATTCGTCGCGAGAAACATCGCAAACGGAGACGGACTCGCGGCTCGACCGAACCGTTCCATCTGTCCGCGTAAGTTTTCGGTTGATTTTCTTTAGCTGCAGGTTTCACGACGATAATGACTCTTCTTTAAGCGTACACCTGGTTTTACGGAGATTAATGGGGATGGTTTTCGAGGGAAATGGTTGATAATTGGTAGTGACATACGAGTCTTATAGCCATTCAACAGGTGCGTCGCTTATCTTATTCTTGCACATAAACAGCAAATATCGCGGCTCTGGAGGGTCGTGGTGCGATAAACCTCTGGCTTCCTGGGTGAAAGTACTGAATGTCGTCGATAGTTAACTGAGAATTTATCAGCCTTAAATGACGCCGAGGATAAGAATAGAATAGTTTCTTCGATGAATGTCTCATAACTTGTAAACCTCACATACACCATATATTATCATCGTCCTTAGAATTTATAAATTAGATACTCACTAAAAACGCATCGTAAACAACGCGTGCTTCTCGATGAATCAATGGATCACAGGATGTGACACTATGATTAACGCGCGTCCGTTCGATCAGTATTTACATCAAATCCTGTTGAAGGAGCAGCAGGGATAGAACCGCGATTATGCGTGGTCAGCTACGACACCGCACCGACCACCTTTGGCATCGTAATTGTTATTACCATCGGTCCCTAGCATAAAATCGAATAACGGACACCGCCATAAACGTCCGATAACTCACGGGACGCTATCATGGAAACACGGTTACAAGAAGCCATACACGTCGTCGTAATTAAAATCGACTCCGATTATTTTACCCCTTGGAATTCTCTCTGCGTTTCGTATTAATTGCCACGCGTAACTTTTAATTGGTTTTCGGTAACCAGCCAACGCTTTCCTCAATTTTAATCGCAGCTTCGATCAAGTTATACGTACGTGTAACTTCGGTAAAGAATCTTCAATGATTTTTAAAGCAACGTACGCATTTAAGTTCACCCTTTTCAGGCATTTTCCCGATAACGCAACTAAACGAAATTCGCGAGAGTTTCTCGAGTTCAAGAATGGAATTCGCGGAATTAATAGGCGATTTAAAGGCTGAAATTGAAGCGCGAGTATCAGTTAGCGTGGAACAAGGATCTGATCAGTCCTTTCACAGAGGTCAATGTATTCATTGGCTGAAGGGACCCCGTGACGTATTTGCTGGTACTTGGCGCAAGTTTATACGCATCGCTATGTAGCCGACTCGCGGCTGAAAATAGACGCTAACCGACTGTTGTCGAACAGCATGAAATCGAGTTAGCCAGGTACAAATTAGATATCCAATCTGGGAAGTAAGTAACTACGTATATCCAACCTGGCATCCAAACGACACAGCCTACCTGTATGAATCTGCCATGCGAAACAACTTCCCTATCGCTAAAATACATTACGTGTCAATATCGTCAATAAGTAGTAAAAACAGTCGAGATAAGTCACGATGTAAAAAAATATGAAATCGTGAAAAAGATACGAACATACCTAAGTAAAATGTATAAACGCGTGAAATTTCGATTATTCATTCGCCGTGTATTCGTCTGTGTATTTACACCTGGAAATCGCAACTGAGTATCGCCGAAGGATAATGTCAAAAATAACCGGAATAACGGTGTAGCGATATTTGGAATTTTAATAACCCCGGCACAAAGTAGGCATCCGTGTCGATAATCGTCGGATAAATAACGTTTAATCGCGCTGGATAAACCGTCGAACGTATCGGTACACGTGTCCGTTGCGTCGGACGTCAGGTGCGTCAGACGTTTGTCGCAGAATGTGGGATGCTTTCGATAGCCGGGACATTAAACGTAGCCGAAAGTTGTGTCTTCTGATGGTCCGGAATATCGTGAGCCCTGGTCACGCCCTTTCGCGTAAGATATTTGCAAATCGCGGCAACGTGGCTCTGTTCACGGCGCTATAAACGTCCCGTTTAACGCAGGCTGTATTTCTCCCAGCGAATGGAGGCTCAGAAAAACGCCTGTATTTAAGTTCTCGTATTGTTTTTTGTCCCGTTTCGCAGCCTGGTGTCAGGAATTCCCCGTCCGGTACGCTAATTTTCTCAATCCCCCTGTGTTGTACGGTTCCTGCAATAAATTTCAGTCCCGCGCGCGTTGGATAGATCTTGGTGAGAGTAAGTGCCGATCGTAGGACGCACAGGCTTCCTCTTCGACCGATAATAATTTTGATTTCTTACGACGGACGAACGTGTCATTGATATGGCCGAAAGGGAGTGTAAGTCCATTGTAAATTGATTTTTAGATGACAATTATTAATTTTTTCGTATCTATAAATGGAATATCTCGACCTCTTTCGAGACAGTCGCCATTGAAATATAGCAGCCGAAGATACTTTATAAAGCGTAGACTTCGTAGAAGTATCTACCACATATGTATATGGATAGTCTACCTCGCACGAATGTTCTCTGTTATGCAACATCGGGGAAAGTTTCTCAAACCGGGGAACTGAGAAGTGTCACTTGACACATCAGTTATACCATTTTTGAATACACAAGCTCGATGAAGTTATCAAGCCTACCTTCCTACGTCACATTATAAAACCGTCCTTACGACACGCAATAACACTTCGTCTTGCAACCATATCTCCTATTCAACCGCCGTAAATATACATACGTGTTAAAAATTATTCTTCGTTAAACAACAAGCTTATCGCCAACCTTCGACTTTGAGAAAAAATAGACTGCAGATGAAAAAATGAGTTTATATCGGTTATCCATCGGGTGCTTTAATTCTTTTCTTCGCTCGGAAAGAAATTTTCTCGCATAAACGAATCACGTTTCTTGCGTCTCGATGGCGACGAGGAGATGAAAATTGCGAGGCGGAGGACTCGCGGCGAAATCTGCGAAGAATTAGCTGGTGGCAGCTCCGGGTCAAAGCGTTCACGGGCGGTAAAGGCGCTAAAGGGCGCCATTCGGCATTAAATGTCAGTCAGGCGCGTCGTAAAGCAAAACTGCAGCGCGTCCAGTCAACGGTCCCTGTGTCCGGCACCTCACCGTACGCTGTTTCAACATGCGTTATTACCGGCCGCGCGATATCGCGGGGATGAAAGGCGAACGATAATAAAAGAGAGAACAGGCAGCCGAGAAATGAAAGTTCTCTTAGCGTGCGCGACCGAAGGAGAGAGAATCTTACGGTACGAAACTCTGCACCTGCGCGCTCCAAGACGCGCGCGAGAGACGGTAGAATTTATCATCGCGGAGCTGCGCGGCGGTGCTCGATGAGAGGACACTTATGTAATTGCCAACTAATGGGATTGATGATGTATCGCGAATGTTTCTATGTTTCTTGCCTGGCGAACGGCTATGAAAGATCTTCCATTTGGACGATGCTTGGCAATGCATCGGGAAGAACATATCGCACGTCGTTTGATCGGTACACGGTCAATGTGTGTTGAACCGCGCTGATTAGATAGACGATGGCTTCGTTGATCGCGCTGTTGTGAAGTAGAAAAATGAAAAGGATCGCGGCAGTATGGCGCGAGTTCGGTTACCGTGGTTTCCGCATCTTGTATTAGAACGTTCCATAATGTTCAGAGATCGGGTAACGTTACACATTGCGGTTAAACCGTATCTACGGTTTTATCACGATTTTCCTCTGCAACAAAACCGCGTACACGAGTAACGTAAAAACGGTGCAAGCATATATATCACACACACCGAACGCTCCGATCTACGATTCAACGTTCTAATCGCGTTCGATTGCTCCGACGAAAGTCCGATCCGCCTATTGCACAACGTACACAAGGTGCTACATGGCGAGCATGCAAAACAGACATCATCTCCGAACAGCCTCCGAATAAAGATCATCGTGGAAATACCATCGGCGCTCCTCCTGCTTTTATCCCATCGACGTTTACGCTCGCAACGTTCCATCACGCGAACCACCCCGTTTTCTAAACCACATAACACGCTGCTTCGACCGTTTCCTGTACGATACCTGTGTCACGATAGAGCACCGTTGCTTCGTAAACGCGAGCACCGCCGGCATGCTTGGAACGCATACATCGTGGATGATCCGCGGCTACGAGTAAGGATGAATATCTTCTGGTAACGACGCGAGGGTGTGTCGGAAATGGGATCGAAGGCAATCGTCAGCACGCAGCCTGTCGAGAATCGCTGGTCATCGTACGAAAGAAGTCGTCAGGCTCCGTTACGAGTACCCTCGAGACACGAAGCGAGCAAAAAGGATCGTCGTAGACTCTCTAGAGTTCGGACGATACCTCGATAGACACTCTTCTAACCCTTCGTCACGTCTGCTTCGATCGACTCGTCGAGAGAGCAAGCTGGACGAGTTCATGAGTCATCGATGAGGATATCTTCCTGCACCGGAAGGGAAAGTATATTGCGCTAGGTGTTGTTGCTTGGTAGGGTATAGTCGTTTCGAGGCTATCGAAGAAACGGCGCACTTTAAAGAAGCGCCTTAAAGAAGTTGCAAAGAGAGAACGGTCGGTAGAAATTGCAGTACGATCGGTTTCTTTCTCATTTGCGACGAGAGTGACCTAACTTCACCTTTTTAAAGCTCGTTTAACCGCCGAAAATATCGAATCGCGATTCTCCACGCGCCAGTGCCACGAAATCGTCCCGTACGAGCGTATCGTTGGTTCGCCGTGCGTTCGATCGACGTGCCGTGCAAAATGCCCATAACATCGAGCATAACGCGAACAGATCTCTGCCAGGCGGTCGGTGTACAGGTATTAAACGCGATGACGTTTACCACGCATCGGGGTCGAGCGCTCGAGGAAGCCGCGTAGGAGACGGGCAAGAAAAACAGACGAGAAGAGAAGCGAGAAAGGCCAGGGGAAAGACAGAGAAGTGGCGAGGTCGGAGAAAAATTAAACCGTAAGGACCACCGTCGAGCGGGCGTCGGTGAAATTCGCCAGGCTCGAAGGTCCGTAGAGCGCGAACGTCTCTTTTCCCTTCTTTTTTCGCATTTCATCGGTCGCTTCTCTGTCCGCGCGTCGGTGAATCCTCTGGATCGTGCGCCAGAGCGGGACGGGAAGAACACGCCGTCCGAAACGGAGCTGCTGTGCGAAGTTGGGCGAGAGGGAAGGATCGCGCGATCGTGCGTTAAAAATGAAGACATTCAGATGGAGATATGATTCTATATAAATCAACTGGTCGAAGCCGCCGCGGCGTCGTTCTACCTGACCGAGCAAACTTCTCTCTCCCAGTTGATCGTTCGGTCTCTTTTCGCGAGCAACGTTTCTCCTTTCGTCCAACGCACACCGTCTCGCTTCTCTTCGTGATTCGAGCCACGATTCCGCGTACCTCTACATACATATCTACCTCTTCTTTTCTCTTTCCATCGCCTCCCTCGCTGTGCTCCCTTCTTTGTATGCTTCTTACCCTCCTTTTTTCCTGCTGAAAGCGAGCTGGCTCGTGACCGGCGTTCGTCCCGGTGGCAAAAGGATTCATTTGTTTTATCTCGCCGATTTCAATTAATATTTATCGTTTATTTGCTCGAACGGACCCCAGGAACTGCCGATGAAGCACCGCTACGCGTCTTTGCGTACTTCTTCTATTCATTATCATCAGCAGCCAGTTTGTAATGTCCCGCGGCACACGGCGTTCGCGAGCTCGGCTCCGCTGATTCCTCGAAGATGAATCGCACGAATCGACACCGGCCGCCACGTTGATTTGTATCTTATACGTCCGCGCGTATACATCTAGATAAGTCCGCGGGACGTATCGTCTAATTAGAACTAGTAATAGCGAACCGCCATTGTACGAGCTATCGAAGATCGGCGACGAAAGATACGGGCGAAGAGGGGCAAATTAAAAAATTCCTCGGCCCTCGTAGGACGCTCGTTTGCATCCCGCCGAAGCGTATTCCCGGCTGTTTCGTTCCGCTCGATCTACTCGTGATGGGGCGAGGTCTTTAAAGCGTCGCGAAATTGCAATATCGATTACGAGCGCATTTTCGAATGGGACTTTTTGAACCCCGTCAAATTTCTGATTTATCGTGAAGATTTCTCCTTAAACGTAAATAGGATCGTGAATCAGCGATCTCGAATTTTATCGTTGACTATATAACGCAGGTAACGAGTCGGAGAATTGTAGTTTCTCTCTCCGAGGAGGTTACCGAGCGAAGTGTCATACGCGATATTTTAATGTTACGACGAAGAAGTCCGCAGGAATGCTCGCGAGGCGATCGTACACCGAGTCGAGAGTGTGCACCTGCACACGGAGCGAAGCGTCGAACATCGTGGAGGATGGTTCGCGGGTAACCTTACAAGTTTCCTCTTCCGCGAACGTCCGACTCGGCCGTGGCGAGGCATGGGAAGCCGCTTTTACACCTCAATGTATATCTGCCGCGATCTGTGTATACCGTTGCGGTACACACAGCTAGAAGTCATAAAGTAAATCAGCTATGATCGACTGGCCACGCTCCGCTCGAGCCAGTTCCTCCCTGAGCCGAACGAGAAACGCGCGGACATGCGTCGAGACTTACGGAACCGAGGGGATGCGAGTAGGATAGGCTAGGATCGAGCCACGGTCTCGTGATAAATGATAAAATCGGCCAGGAAACCGAGAAACTCGCCGTGTCTGCGAATCTTTTCCCCGGTTCTTTTTTTTTTATCAGAATTTTTGCCAAGATCGAGTACACGAACGTGACGTGTGGAGGTTGTTACGTTAATGCCAACATCGAGATTCTGACAAGGCAGCATCTATGCTCGTTCGATAATGCTTCGTCGTCTCGGCCAAGTATATTCTATATGGACGCGTTCGAAGGAGTTCCTTGTAAATTAAGTTTACTCGGGCTTCGTTCGCGAGCGACCTTGACAAACGGCGTGTACTCGTGTGCATCGTTCGTGCAAAGGTTCAGAGTTCAGCCTGAGACAATAGCGTCACCGGTCTTCCTTGAACCTTTCCCAAGGACGAGGCACCCTCCTGTCCCATTTAAGCTATTAGCAAATTAGTACGTTTCCAGCGATTCCTGAATCCCCCTCACTCTTCGCGATTCAAGCCACTTACGTGATTCATGCTTAACGAGTTGATTTCAAAAATGTCTCGTAATTTGCATAGCTTTTTGTAATCAAGAATCTTTATACAGTGACGTGATTCCATTAAACTCACCCGAACCATGGGACCTTTTCAAACTTTCCAAATAAGATCTTTCGAACGAAAAGAGATCGTGACGCAGACAGGACGTTGCTGCGTGTACCGAACCGCACGGTATTTTAATCGGAAACGAGGCACGGCCGTCGCCGGGGTTGTTATCGAGAGAGGAAATAAAGAAACGCGAGCTAACGCTCGGTTCGGCTGAAACGAGCGAAAGAGGGGGATAAAGGAAGAACGCGAGCCGCGTTGTCGGGTCATTCGAGGGGCGATTTAATATAAATCGAGAAGACGAATGGGGCGCGCGGCCTGCTTGACTCGCGCGCGCGCTCTGTGTATCCCTAGGCGTACATGTATTTAAACAGGCGTTTAACATAATTCATCTACTCTCGGTTCTCTCGCGGCCTTTCTTTCTTCTCGGTACGCCTCTCGATTCTCTTTCACCTTCTTCTCCTCTTCCGATTACTCTGTACTCTTCCTCCTCCGCCTCTTTCATCCCCTTTCCTTGCTCCTTTCTACCCTTCCCGCGAACCAGCTCAACGACTAGGCGAGTAACCGCGGCGGAGCGACGAACGCTGCTCGCGAGAGAGGATAAGCGTATGCATCGAGCCGCGTGCGTTTCGTCGATGGAACTCGAACCGAATACGTACGTACTGGACGCGCTCGTATAAATGCAAAGTGGCTTTTAGAATAGGTCGGATGGCTCTGGAAGGGTATTGGCGAACGAATCTCCCGGTTTGCATCCACGTTCCCTTCCGCGCGTTTGTTACGCGAGAAGTGAAACCAGTAAAAGAAAACACATAAGGAGAAACCAATTTCGTATGCCCTCTCTCCGCTTGATTGAAAATTTTTATAATTTTTATATTTCTCTGCAATTTCATAAGATGGAAATAATTATCGAAGCATCCTGTATAACTTAACCGACCGCCACAAGTAGCATAAGTCAGGGAATTAAATTTATAAAATTTTATTTAATTAAATTTATAAAAACGTTTCTCGCAATAGGTTCCTCTTAATTAAATCTCTTTGGAGGAATATAAGAGGCCGTCGTTGGAGGCCTTCCTTGACAAGTTTTCTAATTTACAGCGCATCCACTTCCATCGAACTTAAACTCTTCCGAGAAATCTCTCCGAATATAACCACTGATTTTACTCTCGTTGGAAAGGATACCGTTGACATAATTTCTTGTAGCGGGCAGTCGCGATCCGGTTTCACCTGTTGCGGTAATCGCGCGTAGCATCGTAGCGATCGCCGAGTGAACGCGATGCTCGAATCTGTTGAACAAGACCAGGCGACTGGATTCTCGTTGGCCGGGAAAACGGCCAACCGTTGATAATCACACGTTGAAACCTTTCGTAGTCGCGCGGCAGTTCGTAATTACGCGTAAAGGCATGTAAAGCACGGTCTTGCGCGGTGCGAGCACGATCATAAAAGCGAATCGAACGAGAGCGCGATACGCTTTATATAGCTGGCGCGTAATCGCCGTCTTGTTTGTTGCGTTATTAGTGCCGGCGTTTGCTCGCAAGAAACCTGGTTTCCAGCCTGGTTTCGCTTTAAATCACATCCATCGTCGTAAAAGAATCGAGCGTCGAACGAAAGCAGACCAACGACCAAGCTTTCAGGACGATAAAACGCCCGAGGACGTATCATCGACGGAATTGTTAGCGGAATGGCGTGGAAAAGGAAGAACGCGAGGTTCTCAAGGTTTTCGGATATTTTCCACTTGTCATCGTTCGCCGTTCGTCCTTTGTTATTAGGCGCAGAAGCTCGTAAAGCACGCGAGCGTACTCGGTCGGAACGAGGGCGCATAATACGGGGCTCTACATAATTACCGCGTCGCGGGGAAGCTTTATGGCGGCGCGTTCGCCGAGTATTAATTTTCTTTCGCGCCGTGCTCGAAGCTGGCGCGAAGAAGCACAAGCTGCAAGCGAGAGAGGAGAAACGGCTGGTGCGCAGATGGATCGGAGAGGAAGGACGAATAAAAGCGAGAGAAACGGAGATGCTCGATGCTACAGAACGCGGTGTGTACCGCGACGGCGGCGCCGGCGAATACCGAGAGATACCCGAGTGTTCTCGCTCGCGCGATTTTATCAGCTCTCCTCCGTACATACACCTTCTTCGTTGCGCGCCGATCGTCCGTCTCACCGTCACCTCCTACCGCACTTTTCACCTTCCCTTCCTGCCTTTCTCGCTCCTTCCTCCGCCTTCGCCATCGCGCGCCATATTCTCGAATCGCGGTATTAATTATCGCCGCGAGAACGCCATTGGAGTTCCTAGTCTTTCATCGGCTCGTTCGCCCCTGTCAGAGACTTCTATCGCGCCAATTACCCGCGCCGTTCCGATGGAATCTAGATTCGTTCCGCTAACGACCCAGGCTACTCTTCCCTTAGCGACCAACGCTTTACGTCTTTATTCCAAGCAACGATCCCGCTGTGTCTCAACTTTTCGCACGAAACCGTTTGACCTGGGAGGTCTGCAGGAAGAAACGGACGCGAGATCGCGGTCGTTTTGATATAAAGGGGAGGGGTGGTTCGAAGATAAGTTGCTAGATGACTATCGAGTCGAAATCAGTCCACTCGGTGATCAGATATAACCCGAGGAACAGCTGCGCGTCTAAGCGCTCTGAATCGTACGAGGATCGTTTAGAAACACCTGCCGCCCATTCCCTTGGCCTTCTATCGTCGTTTTTAGCCGGAGCTATATAGAAGTCGAACTGGTGCATAATCAGCGCTCACCGAGTCTATTTACCTGTCCATTATGACGCTTTTATTAGCGCGTTCGGTTCGACGCCTCGTCTGGCCTTTAACGTACAGTTATTCTCGTAAATAATGAGACTTGTTATTGCCACTCTGTTTGCTTTGCCATTGTAACGCCGCGCTTCTAGTCGTTTCGCTACAGCAGCCGTGACCGTGCAATTACTTCAGGAAATAAATTCATCCACTTCGGGCAGCGTTGCCGCGGACATAATCGAACCTAGGCGAGACGAGAGTCTCGCGGAGCTCGTTAAGCCTGTCGAACGCGAACGCTGTTACGCAACTCCTGCTGAACGCAAGGTACACGTGCGCATTTCTTGGGATATTGGAATATCGGGTTTCGAGCGATTTAACGTTAGAACTACCGCGGTAACCAGCCCATAAAACCTATACGAAGGAAATTAAAACGTTATAAAAATATATGAAAAAATAGCCAACGCACCGTCTTATCCATACGTATATTTCGGTATCGTTGAAATTACGCGAACGTTGTAGATTTATAAGATCGTTAGGAAAGATTTCAAGTTGATCATTTCGTGCATTCTGACTGTTTTAACGTAGAATTGTTCCTTGAACCTAGTCCCAGAGTTACCCTGCTAACTCCGAACGAACACTGCATCCTAGATTCTTCGCGATACCTCGGCAACAACCAAATATATTCCACGATATATGCGCATGGTTCGTGATCAGTCGCGTTATCCCCAATGTATCCGAACGTACGCAATCGCATTAAGACACCTCGTCTGAAAAGGCTGGCGCAAACGAACGAGGACAAAAACGAGGCACAAAGACGGGCGACGCGTGTACCACAGGATGTTTGGACGGGGCGAAGAGGTGGGCCCGAGGTGCAAACTTCGTCATTGTCAGGGAACTGACACTCGGGGGTAGGCCGAAGAGAGCCAGGGCCCTCGCCATTAATAATCTTAGCCCGAACGAAGAAACAAAGAGATAGATCGGCCAAGGGGTTGGCGAGAAGGAGGAACACGAGGGCATTTCTGTGCGTGTACCACGCATCACGCCAGCACGTTTCGTTTAGTTGAGAGCGCGTATACGTGGTAGGTATTCGAGAGTGTATCCGATGCGTCCGATAGGGCGGGACACGGGCATAAACAATTGCGCATCGGCCTCGCCCCTTCCCGATACGGTGTAATAAAACGAGAGGTCTCTCTTCGCCGCCCTCCTCCACCTTCCTCCACCCTCGTCGCGCCCTCCACCCCTCGACCCTACGATCTCTTCGAAGAGTCTCACCGCTCATCGAGGCCCCGGGGCCAGGAATATCGAAACGAACCACGTCGTCCGCGCGATATTTCAGCGAGCCACAGGGGTCGTCGGTGTTAGTCCCGACCTCCTACGACTGTGCTTCAAGGTTCTGGTCGCGGAGGAAGATCGAAAGAACGCGGTCGGATTTTTAGTAACGAGGTAAACGCTGCAATTATGGCCGAACAACCGTCTGAATACGCGTGCCAGTTCTAGCCGAGGGATGTTGTTCGAGAAAGTCTCTCCGAGTGGATCTTACGACGTAGTTTTTTCTCCTCTGTCTCTGAGACAGACACGCGTGCACGTACGCTGTCAGGGACGTTATCCGATTGGTCGTAACAGCCGCTTTTACGAAGTGGTTTCACTTTTGCATCGAGCTTCCACTGATGTATCTGATGTTATACAAGCGGTAAGTTGAGGTTTTTATGATGGCGGGTTTTTACGACTCGTGGTTTTTTCGAGTTTCACCGTGTTCTTGTAATTGGTAGTTTCTTCGTGATTCGTGGGCGGGAATGTTTATGGCACGCGAGTTTACGTATTAAAATATTCCTAGCTTTGTTACGAGATTCTTTTTGAATTTGCCTATATATATATATATATATATATATATATATCGAGAGTTCCGCGCTATTGTTTAGTTTCTTCAGAAAAATTCGAAAACAACTTGGAAAGAGTTCGAAGTAAAACGTTCGTGATTCATCCAAAATGGATGGAGACAAGCCCGTTTCTACGTACTCCATCCTTCTTACCATTCATCCGCCATGCACTCAACCTTAACGACTAAAGAGTAAAAATCGAGCCAATAGAAGAACGAAGTTTGGTCACGATCGCGAGATACTTACGTAAGCGACAAGCTTCGAGTTTGGTTGCTTATTTGGGAGATGGTGGCGGCTTTCTCCGGGTGGACCGGGTGCGGCCGTTTAATTCGAAGTCGAACCGGAGGCTGACCTAAAATAGAGGTACGATTTTAATTGGAATAAGTTCCGCGGAGCGTGCAAAAAAGTACAGAGAGCGTTCCTTGTGGCCGCTTCGGGCAAGTGGCCGGTCTCTCGCGCGCTCGCGTGCACGCGGTCCAGACGGACAAGCGGTCCGCGTCGGTTCTTGCGCCGGCGATTAAACCGAATCGCGGACCTGTCGCTTGCTAATTTATTAGGGCGCGTTACCGAGCAGAATACCCCGACCGGGACGGGGTGGTCGGGTGAATTAAATTCGTATTTCGCCGCGCAGGCGGCAGCAGGCGAAATTAGATTCGACGGAGATAAATCCGTGGTGGACCAACGGAGAGGAGTCGGGACGCGTTCGCGCCGTAGTCAGCGCCGAGTAAATTGAGACATTCGCAATGGCGGCGTCGAAAGAAGATCGTATCGATGATTAATGTCCGTCGTGGTACCAACGCAACGGTTCGGTAAAAAGCGCGCAATTACACCGCATAACGCTTAATGACTCGATAAGTGGTACCGCGAAACGATACGTATTGTGATGCGGGATTATACATGCAGGCCCTCGTCCGGTCTCCGGCCGGTAATAACTGCAATTTCATCCGGTCTTAATCTCGGTTGGATCGTTTCAAACGGGGGAGGGAGGCATCGAAAAATCGTACCTCACTCGAGGCGCTAGCCATGCCGCGGCCTAGACGCGAGCGGCACTTTGCAGCAAAAAGAGTCATCGCGCGGAGAGAGCCGAAGAGAACGAAGGAAGAAAGATAGATTGGGCTCTCACTGAACGGAAGACTTTCCTCGAGTCGGATTAATACCGTGTCGGTGAAAAGCAAACCAAACGAGAGAGAAAGAGGAACGGAGAAAAGGGAAGGGAAGAAACGGTGATCGTTCTTCTCCGGCAGGACGGACAATAGCAGCGCCGCGAAGTGTAGCGGACAAACAAATAGCCAATTAAAATTCCGGTTGCACGGCGAACATACTTGTATCAGCTGCAGTACTACCAAGCATTGTGCACCAGAGGCATGCGCGAGCCAGTGTCCGGATCGGTTGACTGGACCCGAGTACCAGAAGATCGGTTGCTTACGACCAACCTTCAAGGACTATCTCGAGAAGGCGAATCGTTTGCACCGTTCGTTCAGCTGAATCTTGCTCCGCGCTCTCCGAGGAGGAGACATCGTTATCGACCGATCGCGCCTTTATCGCGGCCGATTCCAGCTCTCCCGCTGTCACGTTTCGTGGAGGTGGTTAATTAAAAAAGCGTTCGCTAGTTCCACGCCAATTAATCATAAG
This sequence comes from Bombus confusus, assembly GCA_014737475.1. Taxonomy (NCBI): domain Eukaryota; kingdom Metazoa; phylum Arthropoda; class Insecta; order Hymenoptera; family Apidae; genus Bombus; species Bombus confusus. Next base: position 8,183,430 of record JACXIV010000002.1, on the reverse strand, counting down.
CGCCCGCGGCGATGCCCGGCTATTGTTGTTGCTCGCAATTCTTTCCTTCGCTTTCCTCTTCTTTTATTTTTCCGCGCTTTTTTTTTTTTTTTTTTTTTAAGGCCAACGCGATAAACGCTAATCGTGATTCTACGCGTAGCTGGATCGTCGAGACGGAAATTAGCCATAGACGATCGACAGTTTCGTTAATTGGAACAGATAGATCCGCGATAGTAAATCAAGCGGCACAACGAACGCGATAACCGATAAAAGACTGGCTTTTACGCGATCGTTGTTACATGACCCAGGCCCGATAAAATCGTGCGGATGATTAATTAAAGCGGGGAATTAATTATCTGGGTGCGGGTCGTTGCGTTCCCACTTAGCCGCGCTTAGCCACAAACATCCAACTTTAGATTACATCCTCGCTTCGATATTTCTGGCCGATCGTTTAATCGATAGACATCGAACTTAACTAGCATCACGAGCGATCCCGTGTATCGCTGACCTCGAAAGAAATACACAGTACGCATTATCCAATTACATTAATTCCTGATAACAAATTATTTGAAAATCCGCTGCCGATCGTGCAAAGATAAAACCGTTACGGCACATTCTTACGTAAGAAACTCACTGGAAATTACCAAATATCTCGATACTGTCACATGCTGGACGATAGCGTTTAAAAAATAAAGAAAACGTTTACAGGAATCGAGCTGCCCCGATATTCGTCGAATCGTCGGCAAGAATGAACGATTACTAAATTACAACGCGCCCTTAGATACGATCGCGGGCCCATAATTGCAGGACTATTCATACATTATTGGCTCGTATATTATTTGACGCGATTCAATAACTCTGAACCGGGACGTTCGATGTTATCTCTCCGTCGTTAAGCCGCATTCGCAATATCGATCGTCCCTGATGAATGGCCGCATTTAAGCCCGTCATTTTTCCCGGTGATTATTAACGTTAAAATTGAATGTGTCCGGAGTGTAGCAGCTACGGCAGCAGAAGCAGCAGCAGCAGCAGCAGCAGCAGCAGCGTAGCCTGGCGCTCCCTCGCGAGGACCACGTTCGAAAAAAAGCCACCAGCTCCTTCCTCTTCCCGTTCTTTTTCTTCCATTTCTTCTTCCTCCTCGTCTTTCTTTCTCCGCTGAGAGGAAGATCCATCTTCGAATGTGTGTTAAGGTCCCGCGACGCTCCAACTACTGGGAACGCCTCGGCTGCCGCTGCTCCGAGCAAACAGGGGGCGTAATTTATCGAAGGGGTCCAAGGTAAATGAGAAAGCCTCGCGCCAAGAGTTCGGTCACTCTTTGTTCGTCGGCGAATTGGGTCCACGCGAATTGCTCGCACGTGTAAACTGTACACTTACGTGAGAAGTGTCTGATGAACTTCAGGTGTTGTCCGTTCCAAGTTGGAAGCGCGAGAATGTTGGATCAAGGAGGAGATTCTTGGTAACGGACTATTGATTTATCGATTCACATCGTGTATCGAATCGATGTTTATGGTATTGAGAATGAAACGTACGAACCGAGTTGATGAACGTGTCATAATTACTCGAGCCATTCAATTACTGCTGGATTAAACGAACTGCCGCTAATTGAATCTATTTATTCGGACGTAAATACCGATTACATGAACGAAAAATCACTCCGGATATATAGACTCTAGCCACACGCACCGCTTGTCTCTTGACAGGTTCGTGTAAATTCTAAGCCCTACTGTATACGTATTGATATGTTTTAATATTTAGAAACGCGTAGATTTCTCTATTTAGCTTAACTTTGGCCATAATTTTACAGTGCTTACTATTCCTTCAAAGTCGTAATTTTCATTAAGCGCAAACATTCGTTAAACCAGTCAGCGTTCCAAATGGAATGTACGCTGGTCAAAGATCGATAATAAAAAGCTGACGGGGCACAGCTCTTCCAACCTGCCAATATACACCTATTCCAAACGTATCGCTGCTCGGTGCCGGTAAATAAAGACGCAGGGGACCGTGGTTCCGCGATTGATGCACGGAAATAATGTATTTTACATCGACGCGCGTGGGTATCGGGCAGAAATATATGAACAATCCGGCGCGATGTACCTGCGCTCCCGAGGCGACTACCTGCGGCTAATTTACAGCGAGGAGCGCGGATAACTTCCGTCGTTATTCTCCGCGCCGGAGTTTCCCGTGCTCTTTCTCCGCCAAGTGTTTCTCGTAACGGGGAGCACGATTAGTCTGAAATACCTGAGAGCGAGAGACCCTGCTCGAACGTCGTTATTGCGTAGGTTGATCCGGATCTGCGTAAGAGCCAAACGACGACCTCTCTTTACCTGCCGTTTCACCGTTCTGACCACGGGAACGTTAAGGAACAGCGACCACCTCGGCGATCTTGCGAATAACGATAACGTGGATGGAGTAGCTGGCAACTGGACTCGTGGAACGACTCTACTTGCACCCAATTAGCGGGCTAACCGGTAAACGCAAAGCTTATATTCGACCATCGAATCGCGCCAATGAAACAAGCGAATTAAACGCTTAAGATTTCAGGTCTCGCAAAATGGATGACGCGGAAGCTGCCAAGAGCGAAGCTGAAATGGTGAGGGAAGAATGCGAAGATGTAAGTCTCTGAATACGTTCGTTATAGAGTCTTTAATACAGTGCGGTTGTTGATTGAGTCGTACAGAAACTGCACTGATCCGCCTTATAAATAGAAATATAAGAAAATTGCAATTACAAGGATTAGTTGCTAAAATTCACCTTGCTATCTGCGATCACTTATACCGTCTCTTATTACGCTATTTTTACGTCGTTCGGGTTATTCAACTGTAGATCTGATTACAGGAAGAGCTGCCGATCACGACCACCACGAAGAACGCGTTGATAACGACCCAGCTTGGTCCCTGTGACGTTTATCCGCATCGCGTCAAAGTGTCCATCATCGGCGTAGGAAAGATTGGAATTGCCTGCGCTATCGCGATCCTGATGAGAGTTAGTATCAGTGCGGAGCGAGCCAGGCGGATCGCGAAGCTCGATCAACCGTCTGATTCCCTGTGATCTTTAGAGAATGGCCAGCGAGGTCTGCCTGATCGATCACGACGCGAACAAGGCTTCCGCCGAGGCCGAGGATATTCAGCACGTTGGAGCTTTCCTGGGGTGTCCTCTGGTAACCGGCACGTCAGGTACTCCGCGGTCTCATATACATATTACACGTTATACGTATCTTAAGCTGACCGATTTTGATGAATATTTTCATAGAAATTGAAATTGAATTACGAGGTACTCGTTCCTTGCGATTTCTTTTCAGATTGTTTTGAACAGTGCATTCTCTTTGGCCATCGGTAAAAAAAAAAAAGTTGTAGGACTTATCGATCGATTTAGTTAATTTATCGTTTTAAAAAAATGAAATACTGACGCGTAAAGAATATACGACGTATAATAGTTTAACATTAAACCAGAGACACGAAGACGACGAACACATCCAGCATTTACACGCTTAAAATAGAAACAACTAACGAAGCGAATAACTAACGTTCCACGTACATACTTCGATCGTCACTTGCCTACTTGCTGCCAAAGAACCGGGAGTCGAAAGCTGATCCCTCGGCATGGTAATTCCTTCCGCGTGTCAGTGGACGTGCCATTGATAAATCCACCTTGCAACAGGTCGAATTCCAGAAACGCCGGATCGATGCATCGAGAATCGACGATGCCTGGGGCGAGCATCGATCGCGATCGTTCGGCCCGATCCACGAGTGCCGCTTTTAAAAGACGCTGCCGTCGCATCGAGTCGCTCGTCAAGAGACCTGCTGTCAACGTGCAACGGGTCAGAAAGAACGGTCACCGTCCCGAAAGGGGGGAATGAATTTTCGGGACGGCGAGCAGAGTTCCGAGATCCGGATCCTTCTCTCTTCTCCCGGCCCTGTCCTTTAATCTCGTTGCTCATCTACATCGCCGCGTGCTTACACGCGGGACGCTACAGCCAGCGTTTCCCCGAGCTTTCCACCAGCCAGCTCGTAAATTCCGTGCCACTCTTATTTATCTCGGCCGTGATCGACTCCACGATACATATTTTTTGTTCTCTTTTTTCGGTTTCTCCGGTTCCCTTTCTCCGTTCTTCGCGCACAGCGTCCTTCTGTCATCCGTGCGCGGCCTCCGCCAGTAAACGTGGCTCGCTCGTGAAAAAAAATATACCACCTTGCTCCGGAATTCGGGAACAAAAGCTCGGCTCTCTCGCGGCCGTCCACGATGGAAACACCGTCTCGAGCTGGCAATTTACCGGTCTGACGACGCGACTTCGTGAGCCACGATTTGCAGCTACACGTGTTTCCAGCCGATTTCATTTTGTATTATTTCGCGGTCGTAAATCTTCGGCTTTGAATTTTAAACGGGATGTTTCGATCGAGCGGATCTGGTGTCTCTCAGTTGTCGTTTTGCACAGTTTACTAGCGAGTATACGCTGTAATCGTTGGTAAATTCGAATGCTCGCAACGCTGTTCTTGAAATATTCTACTCGCCAACTTTTACTTCGCATCCGTACACATAGTTTCCCTTTAATCTCGTCCGCATCCGAGAGTAGCAATTACCGGCACTACAAGTAGAACAGACTCGGCTTTCTACCGACTAATTTATCTCAAGCGTCATCTCTGCGTAGCAACGAGTGTATCTCGGTTACGATACGAGGTCACACGAAGCTTCGTAAAGGTGTTACCTAAAATCGGTGCTTCTTATTTGTCTTGGCCACGTTCTGTCGTGTACTGTACGCGGTTATCGGCGCATCTGTACACATAAAAGAGAGAATCCTCTCGGATACGAGAGAAAAGGTTTGTTCGATCCCTTCCAACGTTTTGTATTCCAGCAGCTTCCGATGGCTTTATTACCGAACGAGATATTTCCAGCGAGAGATTTCCAGAAAGGGATGCCCGACTTCTAACGATCCTTTCTTTCGTATTCTTATCTCGGTTAGGGTAGAACGTGTTTCGCATGAGCATTCGATGAATGCGCGTTAGCCGAATTTAAGGCGTTTCTTTCTCGTCGTACAACCGCTCTTTTCCACAGAATTCCACGATACCTGATCGACCGAAAGTATGGGAATGAGAATCTCGGCGGATAACGAACGATCGAAGAATAAGCGAATGTGTGTACCAGAGCGTCGATGACGAATGAGAAATTATTTAGAAAATGCACGTGAAGATTTGTCTGCGCGTGGCAAGAAGCTACGTCGTTATCGCGATAATTATCACGAATTTTTACCGACAGATTTCAGTATGGTGAAGGAATCCGCAGTGGTGATAATTTGCACTCGCGAAACCGCACCTGGTGAAAGCCCAAACGTAAGGCACAATTTGAAGGTCTTCAAGAAAATCATACCCGCTGTAGCAAGATTCGCGTGTAAATCCGTCATCCTGGTCGTTACTCAGCCGACCGATGTGATGTCCTACATCGCCTGGAAACTATCAGGATTTCCTTCGAATCGCGTCCTTGGCATCGGTACTCTGATAGACTGCGCGAGGTTTCAAGACTTCGTGAGCAGAAGATTAAACGTGGCGCGAAGTTCAGTTACTTGTATGGTGGTCGGAGCGCAAGGAGACATGGCTGGTACGTACTTTATACTCAATAACGAACTATTATCGTATATTGGAGCGTGTATCTTTTGTAGTTCCTATATGGTCGAGCATCCAAGTGGGTGGAATGAAGCTTCGTGATATAAATCCTAGAATAGGAGAACAAGACGATCCTGAGAAGTGGTACGAAATCTCGGAGAACGTAAAGAACGTGTGAGTGATCGTTACGGGCGAGATCGTTAAGGAAAACGAGATCGTTTAAACTCATTTTGCGCGGGCACGTTTCAGTGGCACACAACTGGAAGAGAAGAAAGGATCGTGTTGTTGGGGCATTGCTGTCTCTACGGCGGAGATCGTCGATGCAATTGTTAGGAACACGAAAGTCGTGCTTCCGGCGTCAACGCACATTCTCGTGAGTCGAAATCCTCGATTGCTACAAATTCCAAATTTTACACTGGCTATACAAATATTTACGCGTATCCTTGCTTCTCGACGAAGAGGGCTTCTCTCGTCAAACTTTTGCGGTACCATTACTTGATGTATTACCAATTATCGTTAGTTACATACTTTTCAAAGAAAGAAACTACTGTCCACAGAGTTGCGCTCACGGTACCGACAAGGACGTGTACATGTCCGTGCCCTGTGTGATCGGTCGAGAGGGTGTGTACTGTACCGTGCGACAGAAGCTGAGCGAACAGGAGAAGTCGGCGGTGCAGACGTGCGCCGACAGTATTCGAGGTACACTGCGAGAATGCGGGATTCTCCAGGAGACAAACCACGAGACAGAGTAGCGAGGAACGAGCGAAAAGAGAAAGAGGGACGTGGTAGAGTAATCGCGAGACGGTGGGCTGCGTGCTACCGGAAATTACGCAGCAAGGAGTGCGAGATCGAGGCGAAGGATGCAGCGTTTTAGAAGGCGTCTTCATCAATAACAAACGCGCGCACCTGGCGACCGGTTCTCTGTACGGGTTGCCGATCGCCATAATAAATGACAGTACAGGAATTGACTTTCTAGAAAACTATCGTGTCCTTCGCGAAAGACCGGTCGTTGGTGTAGTTCGTGTCCTATTACGAGCTATTCGTGGCGTTTGTCGATGGATCATCGGCGCGTTGATCACGAGACGCGACGTATCTCGATGGAAAGATGGAGAATGTATCTCAAACAGACACACACGTGTATACACACGCGCGTAGTTGGGATTTATTGTAAATTACCATTGTCGTATTATACCTTCACGTTGTTTGCTGATTTATTCGAGGGAAGATCGAGGGCAGCTTTGGTATTTACTCAACGACCGTTCGAATATTTCCGGCGATAGAGCGGTGAAAGAGGAAGCAAGGGTGGTTAATGCGAAGCGCAGTGTTCAATTGGCAATTTAATATTCGTGCTGGAGCCCGGTGGCACGAGCAATTGGATCTCAAGTGACCGACGAAAAACTCTTCTCACGTGACCGGCAAAGCGGAAATTGAAATTCGCATACACGTTCGATAACGGCGTATCCCATCTGTGGCGATTCGACAGCTGTCCGTCGATTTCGTACGTTCGAGGAATCGGAAGAACAATTTTCTGAAAAGACCGTATAATCTTTCCTCCTTTCCAATCGATCTCGATCTTATCGCGAATCAACGTTTCGCTCTGTGAATAGACAACTTCAGACCGAAAGAACGATGCAACGTTTGACCGTCACTTTCGTTGTTTAATTTAATGGAGATGAAATTTATAGAGTATTACAGAGATACTCCAGGTTACTGATCTATTTTCGGTTCAATCAAATCCTCGGGATGCTACACCTGAGTCCTGAGTATCGGGTTCATTGACGATGGCCGTACCCAAGAAGAAGTTACTCGATACCGTCTGGAACACCACGACGTTTTTGCTCACCAAGCAGCCGGAAGATTTCGTGGAGTGTCATCGCGTTAAAATCGTCATCGTTGGCAGCGGTTACACCGGTGTCGCCGTTGGAATCGCCATTCTCTTCAAGGTTCGTCGAATATTTTCTATCTCTAACCTAACCGTATCTCAATTTCCCTCGGGCTTAATCTATTCGCGTAGCTCTGTACTCTAAAATTGCAACGAATCTATGCGAACGAATTTCCCATTAATTCATAGAAATATGAACATTTCATAAACGAAAATCGTGGTCTTCGAATATTAAACGTACGGTAAAAAGAATTAATACAATTCGAGAGAAATTGTTCGACCAAGCAACGAGTAAAACGTAAAAAGGATTAAAGAAAGAAGAAATCAAGCGGTTGTGCAAACACTCGAAAAGACCTTGCGACTTTGATAAAAAGCACGATCGTCTATAAACAACATTCAAGCCCTCGCAAGTCCACCAGCGCGCGTGGTTCGTGTTTGCCCAAGGAGAATCATCGTCGCGGTAGCAAACCTACTAGATCTATATATTCTAGTGGTCGACAAAGGGCAAGGAGTCGGAGAAATGCCTGGATACGCGTGTGCGCTCGTGTACGTGCATTCAAGCGAGGGACGAAGGCTGAATGTGGGCTCGTTAGTGTGCCGGGATCAAATGGGATATTATGCAAATGATCCACGAAAGACCAGAAGAGGGAATTCGGCGACAAGAAAAGGCAGAGAGACTGGAGCTTAAAAGCAGCGAGAACGAAGAAAGAACGAGGGAGGACGAGGAACGTGCTTCCCTTCGCTCGTTATCGGATCGTAACGCGAGCATTTACACGTCGGACGCCCCCGCAGGATCGTCGCGGCGCTGATTTATTCTAGTCGCCAGAAGAAGAAAGCTGAAATCCATACCCGTCTACGAGCACATCCAATCCTTATCGCGTTCGCTCATCCGAGGGCCTCGTTTCTTCGTGCGTGCACGGGTGGAGACCTTTACCTCCGCTTGTCCACGGAAGCTGTGGTTTAAACGAAATTGAAAAGTCCTCCCTCTTTGTCGATGCAAGGTCGAACGAATGACGCTGTCATTACGAATCGTTTCACTGTTCCCTAGAGTGTAACGTTTCATATTCTTCTCGTATAGCTAACGAGGGCGAGCCAGGTGGTTTGAGCCATTAAGAGCCAGCGTTGCGTTAACGCAGTCTTTTCATTTACAATTTTGCCTTCGGTCGATTCGCATTATCGAATTCTGCTTTAATGCGATTACGAGAAGGAATATGTACGACTTTACGATTTTATCAAGTTTGGAGACGGTGAAATTGTTTTAACAACGCCGCGTTCCTGCAATTCGTATTGCGTTGCTGTTCGGTTCTCGAGGTTCTCGACGGATCAATGATTAATCGAACGATCGACCCGAATTAAACATACATCTGCTGCGAGTGATGACTGCGCGGACGTCGTTAGGTGAGAGAAAGGCCTGGATAAAACGGGGTGAATCGTGGAAGGAGTGGCAGTCTGGTAATCGGAACGCTAGCATATTCCGGTAGGAGATAATGAACGTGGGCGACTAATTCCAGGTTTCGGTTTCCGTGGATCGTTACGAGGGCAAACAATGAAGGCCGCGTATGGTGAATGTCAGGGGCGGGTCCGAATGTCGTTATATTCCGCTCGTAGAGTAACAACGCTGTACACGTTTACAATGTCCCTAATAGTGACCACGCTGTTCCCGTTTGCTACTATTTCAGTCTGTCATCAAGATCTATAATGATAGTTGCCGGGACGGCCACTCCTTTGGACGCTGCATTATAATTTTCCTTATGAGAGCAAGTAATAAACGTTACACGAAGATATTCTTAAGAGCCATCGAACTCATTAACGTCACCAGAAACGTTTGATACCGCGGCAACGACGAACGAGGTGAATCGAAGGATCGAAGGGTAATATCGTATAACAAAGAAAATGACGAAGGAGAAACAAGGAAAGGAAAGTGAGAAGGAATAAGAAGAAGTGAAGGCAGTGAATCGTGCGGTTGCTCCGTTGGTCTTGGCTTGGCAGATCGCATCAACGAGATGATCGCGTGGTACCAGCGTTCCAGTACCATCTCCACGACTTACTGTCCACCTTACGAGCCCGCTACGCCCAACTCGCTCGGTAGTGCTTGCATAAGACGTTCATCTTCTTCTTGTTCTCGTCGCTCCCCGACCCGTTGTTACGTGTCATGTCCGTCGGGTCGCATTAAATCGTACAAACCATCTCACGGGTCGGTACTGATGGTGAAAAGCTTCCTGCTCGTGAAGCTATATTTCATTTCGAGTCGCAGTTCTTACGATTCGGAGATTCAAGGAAAGTAAGTGAAATCTATACATAGCTCGATTATTCGCACATAATCGTGGGTTAAAATGGCGATGTTTACGAGCGGACTACATCGGCTAGAAAATAACGCTGCATAATAAGATTAAGCCAGCGGAAGCATAATAAAACCTGACCTGATGACGGATCGAGTGTCACACCTTCGGTACCTTGTGACCTGTGATCAGCTGCGCTTCTCTGAAGCGGAGAATCGACGAGGGTAGCCAAGGGCGAACCGCTGACTGGCCTAGGTAACTAGAACCGCATGAGAGACTGCGCGAGAAGTAGGAAAGGATAGGCGATCGGTTTTGCTCGATCGAATGCAAATTACACGACGCACGTCGTTTCACCGGAATGGTTAATGCGTTCGCAGCGATCCTCGCCTCGGTTGCCTCGTACGCTCGCTCGCTCTCTCGTCGTTGTCCACGGTCATGCGTCATTAAAAATCTCGTTACAAAACACACACGGCGGAGGAGGGTTTTTGTGAGTTAATTACCGCTCAATATCGTCGCGCGATACGTGTGGGTATTACACGAGGGGTAGGAAGAGGAAAAAGAGAAAGGAGAAAAAAAAAGAGGAGGAAAGAAGGCATAAGGGAGGAACACCGACGAGCTGGCGAGGAAACTTCATCAGCTGCGATATTATGCATGCTGCGGAAGTCATGCTTGATGAAGTATGGTGATTAAGCGGTGTACAATAACAGATTGGAAGCACAAGGGCGTAACGTAATATATTAAGAAGCCGTTTCTGTTGGTAGCCGCGGGTTTGTCTTAACGTGTGAAAGCACCATCTGTCAGAGAAAAATGTGTCCATCTGCTGGCGCGGAAACGAAAGCGGACGAAGCGTGCACCGCGGTATACGGTTCGGCTATTTGCTACGAAAACGTGTGTGCTCGTCCCACACCGATACCCTATTATTCAACCGGACGAATTAGACCGTGATTAAGAGAAATTACCGAGTTAAAAACGCGCAGCGATTGATGCCCAAGGTGTCGCTGAAAAAGTTTCTACACGAAATTATAGACGTTAGACGATAGAGGAACATCAATTACCAAGAGGAAACGAGATTTTGACAAATACGTAATCGCCCCGGGGAACGTTCCTGATGCACGATCAATTATTTCAGCCGCGTTCCTTCGACGTTCGAAGCCTCTAATAGCTCTTTCTTTGGACGAAGAATCGGTGCAATAGAAGAATTATCGCAATAAGCTTAACGCGTGCTTTCTTTACTATTCATCCAGCCAGACTAACGAATATCGCTCGATCAAGACGTTCCGTGCAAAAACTACCGATGCAATCTGCTAAACGCCAAAGATAATTACCAGGACAACGTGAAAAATCTCAAATTCCATCAAATTCGTGTTACGCAACATCGGCAAAAGGGAAGACTCGTGATCGAGCGAACGCCGACAAAGTGGTCCTCTCCTCTCGTGGAATAATCGGTCTCGCTCGAACCAACAGACGATCAGACCCTAACGATCCTTCGCATTAAGGGATCGCTCGAATGGCGCGATCGATCGCGCGCGCGACCACGTACTCTTAATGCGATTCCCGGGGGTCTTGATTGCGTAACGATTTCGAGTGCGTAATAACTGCCGGCCGTCGGCTAGTTCCTGTTAATTACTCTTTATAATCCCCTGGTTCTGTTGCTCGTTGCAGCGTCTCGCCTCGGAGGTGGTGTTCATAGACGTGGACGAGGAATTGGCGAAAGCAGAGGCGGAAGACATCAGCCACGCGGCGGCGTTCCTCGGCAACCCGAAGATCGTCGGTACCAAAGGTGAAAAGAAATTTCATCTTTCAGCCGTTTTTGTGTCCGAGAGATTGTTAATAAAGAAAATCGCGATGATTTATCAACCGTGGGACCATCGCAGATTATTCCATGGCTAGAGACGCGACGGTGTGCGTGATCACCGTGGGGGATAGAGCTACGAGCGAGGATGACGAAGCCACTTTGATGGATCAGAATTTGGATATTTTTAAAGACGTTATCCCGAAGGTCTGCAAGTATGCACCAAACAGCATACTTTTAATCGTGACCGCGCCAGGTATAAGCTATCAGGCTTCTTCGTAGTTGCGTTTTACATTTTTTAATATCGATGCACCTACCTGGTGTACTATAACGACGTTACGTCGTGTTTTAGTGGACATACTGTCGTATGCAGCCATGAAGCTCTCAGGCTTCCCACCGCACCGTGTGATGGGGTTGGGCACATTTTTGGACAGCTGTAGGTTTCAGTACTTCATCGCGCAGAAGCTTGGAATTTCGGCGAACTCGGTGCAGGCCTCTATAATTTGTGAAAACGGACCCACGTCTGGTAACAAGCGTACCGACCGTATTCTATTATCGTTAGGTTTAATCGTTTCTGAAAGTGCGTTAAACGTTGACCAACAGTACCCATCTGGTCCGCCGTGACAGTTATGGGCATTAAACTGAAAGACATCAACAGAGATATCGGTACTAAATCGGACCCAGAATCGTGGGGTGAACTGCATACAAAAGTAATCGAATCCGATAGAGATCTTATCACGAGGAAGGGATATCGCTGCTGGGGTACTGGTATTTGTGCGGCGGAAGTCGTAGATGCCATCGTGCGAAATACTTGTATTTGCATGACGGTATCTACCTACTTGAAGGTAACGATTTAATCCTTCTTCTACCTTCGTCTTCCGTTTTAACGCGTGGTGGTTAGTTATCGATCGTTTCCAGGGTTGTCGACACGGTCTGGAGAAAGATGTCTACATGTCACTGCCCTGTATTGTCGGCAGAAATGGCATACAGACGCTTCTTCGCCATCCGTACACGCCGGAGGAGCAAGAACTTACGGAGGCCTCGTGCAGAGCCATTTACGAGACTCAAAAATCGATTCTTCATACTTTGGAGTGAATCTTTGCTATCTCACCAAGTACAAACGTTTTCATCACTTTCGTCCACTCGTACATTCGTTCGGCAGACTAAAAGTTTAAATCTGATTCTAAAAGTTCAATCGTGACGCAAAGGAACAACGTTGCGTTGATTAGATTACACAAAATAACCAGCAGCGAGATGAGATTTCGGTGGCAGAATCCATGCTCGAGAGGCACGGCCAGTTTGTTTTACAAACCGAATTTCTTTTCTTTTTCTTCGGCGACCGATGAATAGGCGAGGCGCTATAAATTGCACGCGCACGCCACTCGAACGATTTCGGCCAATTTGCCGAGATTAATGTAGACCAGGGATAATTAATTGGCGGACGTACGAAGCGGTTAACCGTCCCGCCATCGGCGACCGGTCATGATAAAACGATCGCTATTACAAACACAAAGAACGCCAGTTTCGAAGACGCGATGGTCAACGATACGGCAATCCGTTATAAAATTCGCTTTCGCCGATACCGGCCTTTTGTCTTTGTCAGCGGCGGCATTAGTCAACAAGTTCTCGCGTCGACGCTCCTCGACGCTACCGTCGAACCCCTCGGATTCGATAAAGTCGTTCCCGCAGGAAGAAAGATACCCGTGTTCAATAACGAATCCAACAACGGTTCCTACTTACGCTACGCACTGCCAGAAGAAGAAGAAATTTATTCATGGAATTCAGCGAAGCATCGTTGTCGCCGGTATAAGCTTCGTACGAAATAATCGACGGTGATTCATTATCTCGATTACAGAGTCGAAATTTCGTCGAGCAAGCCGGCCAACCTCCGTTGGAAAATGCGCGTGAAACAGAGACCCGATCGTGGTGATGGCGATGCCCGCTGTTTTTAATGGCTGTTGGTCCTCTTTCTCGATTCGTATCCTCGAAATGAGCAAGGAACCGTATAGCGAGGAGAGGCTTATAATGTAAACGCGGCTTGTTGTCGTCGCGACGACCAACCACCAGCGAATTCTTCGTCGTTCTCTCGCGACAGGAGCACGGGGACACACCGGTGATTCATTATACATGCTAACGAATGTGCGTTACGAAAGAGAGGAAAAATGAGAGGGAAAGAGAGGCTACGAGGGGTTTCCTGCGGCTGGAAGCCACACCAATAACGACGGGGAGCACGGCAACGTCTTCATCTCCGAGGCACCGGCTTCTTCTCAGGCGAAGCCGTTTTTCTGTATAATCTCGATGACGAGTGTCGAGCAGATAATTTATATCGCGCCGCGCGATTACGAATCTAATGATACGATTCCGTTCCTCCGTGTTTCCCCTTGTCAACGTCAAGTCGTCTATTTCCCTACCTTTCGTCTACGATCGCTAATCATCGTTACGATTCCGTTCCTTGCTCGAAGTACATAAAAATCAGACGAATATCGAATACATTGCTCTATGAAGTTTCCAATCAGCGACGTTTGGAAAGTAATTTGGCGAGGAGCCGGGCGAGGAAAATTCATAATCCTCTGAGCGTCGGAATACGAGCGAAAAAGAAGGAGGATCCCGAGGACATCGTTCACCAGCGAAACACCGCGGTAGGTACTACTAATTACTGTACTTTTTATTTCGCCTCGACATAATGCCCCGCCGGTTCGAGCAGCGGGTTCGGTTCACCACGAGCGGAGGTGGCCCGGCCGCCGCGTCACAAGGAGAAAAAGGAACACGTGTAGGAGTAAAAAGGAGGAACGAACGGAGAGTGGCCAGAGGCCGATGGAACACCGTCTGGCTCCCCTCTTGTAGTGCAATATCCGATGCGTTCGGATCATTTATGCAGCGACCACGACACGTATGCAAGCACGGCAGATCTTAAAGCATTCGGTCGTCGTCGTCGTAAAACCGCCGCGCTACACGACGGAACGTGGAGGCCAGGTCGGCCCTTGATTGAGTTACGATTTAATTAGTCCGTGCGGCCAATCAGTAATTAAGATATTCGCTAATCAACGGACCCAAGAGCACCTCCGATCTCTTCACCCCTGACGTGCATTAGCAGAGGGAACTTTTCTCTGCTCCCCTCCCGTCTCCATGCCTACTTCCATCTTCGTCCTTCGTTCTTGTTCTGCTTTCTTCCCACACTTTTTACTACCTTATCCTTCCTGGTTCCCGGTCCATTGCCAAACCCGTGAATCAATCGACCGGGCAGTTCGGCCGCCCGCAGGATTCTACGCGCGTGACTAATCTCCTCGTAAAAACAAGGGATCCAAATCGATGGGTCGACAAAAAGTTGATAGCTTTGGGAAATGGTAAAGAAAATTTGGTTCTTGTTGAGAACTTGCGCCTCTGATGTTTAGTTCGTTTATGTTCTGAATACATTTTCTGGGAACCATGATGCGATACCTATGGATTTTGTTTCTTTCGAGACAAGTATGGTCGTATTTTCTCTCTGCGTTCGCGTGTAGAAGGCTTTGCAGTAATAATGAGCAGCGTTGATTCGTTCGTACAAGGAAACCCAGTTACGTCACGTGTCTATTACCCGACATTTATGCAAAATAAATAAAGATATACGTGTACTTGCGTGTCTAAAAATATAGCGCGTAACAGTACCACTTCCTTCGCATCCGATCAAATGTCTCACGAGCCAATTTTTGCTCGGATCTGTGGATAAGATATGTCACGTCTCGGTGAAAAACACGCAAGATATCTCGTCCGAGCAATCGCGAGGTTTCTCGTTCATAAACGTGAAAGGATTAATGGATAGACTAGGCTAGCTAACGATACAGAAGCATTGCGTATGCTAATACACGTAAGATTAATTTACTGTCAATGGAGAAGAATATAAGATGGTTAGGTTCCAATACCCAGTTAAGGTTTAACGAACGGAGACTCTGTTACTCTGAAATAGATGTCACTTTAAACAAAGTAGGATGCGTCCAGGCGAAGCTCCCAGGTAGAAATCAGGCTGCGATTAATCACCTGTTCGGGTTCTTGCTATAGGTGCACTTGTTACCTCATTAAATCAAATATATGGCATCGGGTCGCACAGAAATCGAGCCGTAATTCATAATAACTGCGACATTTATGTACTCTGTGCACGCCCTGTGACAAATATTCTAAGTAAGCGTTTAATATCTCGGCCTGTCCTCTCGAACGGCCTGCTTCGTCCGAGCGAATCTCGATACGACTATCTATTGCTTATTCGTGTCATCAAGATATAAAACAACAATTTAAATTCAAACTTCGTTTGCTCCAAGAATAAATTCCTAGATCAGGACTAGTCCAGTAATTTGACGTAAAATATTAAGTAATATCAATGGACGTAAAATAATATATTAATATGGACAGAAATATTTCAAAAATCCTGTCGTAAAGATCTTTCAAAAAAATCTTCATAACGACGGCATCTGGCGGGTACAACGAGAACCCAGGTAAACCCACTGCCTGAGGTGACTTATGGAAACCTTTCTTCGTTCCACAATCTTTGTTTCCTTTCTCCAGAGGTTTTTTTTCGGGGAGCCACTTTATCGAGAGTAGCGGATTATGAAGCAAACTAACGATCAATCACCGGTATCTCGGCATAATTTCGAAATTTTTAAATATCGATTCCATTTTGCAAGATTAGAACAGGGAACTTGATACGAATTCGGACAGCGAAGGTTTCCGGGCGCGAGATTAAACGTCGTATCGGTCCCGCGTGCGGAAGATAGCGTTGATTGTAATTAATAGCCGGCCATTGCGTTAGCCCTGCAGCCAGTTAATTGTCGAGAGAAGATTAATGGCACAAAATCACGCCAATACTGGTCGATTGTCCGAAACCGATCCCTGTCCAGATTCGTGCTCTCGTGTTTCGGCCGTGGCGGACGCGAAACTCGTTTCTCGTTACACTTGTCTGCGCGATAAACTCGAACGAGCACGCGGGGCCACGCGGAAAATTATTCGCGACCGGTTACCCATGATATTTTTAATCGCATACAGCAGTCGCGTTCTCTATCGCGAAATTAATTAAGATTTATTAGAAGGGGCTTCTCGTATCGTATCGAATTGTTAAATAGTTCGCACTTGCCGTTAATTTGAACAAAAAGTGCGATACGATACGTCGATATATCGCGGGCATAGGTTGCAAAAGCTTGATGCCGTTTCAATCATATTTTACGAACTGCGCCGAAAGATAAGCAAATCTGAGATTGTAAAAGCTTGATTGCTTTTCAATTACATGTCAAGAACTATGTCGAGAGATAAGAGAACCTAATATTAGGTATGGATATTTCATAGATTGCCAATCTGACGACGGTTCAGTTAAACAACGTGGATTTCTGGGATTGTATAATCCCTCGGTAAGCAATTGGACGAAAACGGCCAACTAATCGAATCCTTATAGATACACGCTCGCCAAAGTAATTACCTTCTGCAATAATGCATCGTATGTACGAGATGAACGCGGTTGCATCCCTTAATACGATACGTGACCGTCTAGAGTCGGATCCCGACTTCGAATCTATCAAAATCGCAGAAAAAGAGCAAATTCCAGCCGCGAAGATAACCGATTAATTCGTGTAACGGAAAAATGTTTCTATATCCTAACCTTTAACCGATGAAGAAATACAAAAGCGTTTCGTTCAACTTAGCCAGGCTGCTCTATCTTCGTCGTGTTATTGAACTTTACAACGACGGACAAAAAGCTATTGCTAAAGTCTGAAGGTTGTGCTTGTAACGCGAGATAGCACAGGGAGATAACGATATACTTAGGACCTTTTGTAACGATCAATCGGAGTTCAATGATAACTGGGTTTTTACAATACAGAAATTACAGAATACTTCGACTAACGATAACGATTCCTCTTCGCCAACTGCTTAATCGCTATTATAATTTTCCACCGAAACAAATACAGCAACAGCTCCGCCGTCTTTTAACATTTCCAAATTGATATGAAATTGTCTTGGCCGTATCAGTCACGGGAGTACTTATCTCCTACTAGCTAAGTGATAACACATCCACGTATGTATGTTTCCTGCTTCTCGATCATGCTTCTTTGCAAACTCATCGACGAACGGTGTTTATAACCAACGTGGATCGCATACTCGTGAAATTGCTGTCTCGAAGAGGTCAACACAGCCGAGATAATAAGGGTTGTAATTCCAGCGGAATAATTTCTCTACGCGAGACCGGTATACGGCTGTTAGACGAGGTAGCTGATTTATGGTAGAATCCTGGATTACCGATCGCGAATAGTCAGATCCAGCTTTACCGTCGACGGTAAGCCGGCGGATAGAACGTAATCGAGAATGCACGCACGGTGAATCGCGAGCCACGGAGTTTCGATCCGCGTCAGATTCCAGATTGCACGCCGATTATGCCCCGATTTCAGATTTACGAGCGAGCGAACCCGTCCCTCCGGCATTTATTTATAGTTACGGGGAATCACTTGTTGAGTTCACCGACGATCTACACCCTTCCTCTTCCAGAGATCCTAGTTCTCTATTTCTTTTGCACGCGTGAATGCACCTTTTAACACTGCGCTCATCCAACTGCGACCACCCGTATTTAATGGATAAACGTAACACGGATCAAAGTAACAGGCTATCGGTCTTTTCGGATATTTTAATAGGAAGTATTGTGTGCGACTACGTGTAATTACGTTCGTTTTAATTCGCTACGTCAAAAACGCAGACAAAATAAATGTTCTATAGGCGAAGAAACGTTTGATGTCGTTTACTTGGTTTGATATTAAGTCGAAAAATAGAAGCGAACAAGTTATTCAGCTCAAGTAATTCTATTATCTATAAAATTAAATTTCCGGCTTAAAGGCAGGCTTAAAGCCAGGTTGATTCTGTTCAACGTGAAGATTCTAAAGAAATGTGATCGTCGTTTTATTTGTCGTTGCCTATTTCGATGAGATCAAAGTATTTTACCTTTTAATGTATTGAAGTATTTGTCTCTTAAACGAGGAACACTTCAACGAATAGGATGTGGAAACTCCTAAGGAATTCAACGTCCTAAAATTATCAGTCGTAAGAGGAAAGTTCGGGGCAAATATTTTCAGTATTTTATCGAGATATTTGACACGAAGCAGGGAATAAATTTTCCTTCGAGTAGTAATCCAGACGAAGATTTGTTTCAGTATCCCGTAACTTTGGCAAAACATACAAGAACACGTACATTCTCAGAGGCAATCTGGTGCGTCGACAAAAACGCAACATTGTAAGATCTCCGCCCAAGTTACTGCGCGAGATTATACGCAGGAGCAATTTGTATTTGCCCTTTTAAGATTGAAACGGCTGCCTCTTTTTCTTCCCTCTTTTCATTCGCTGCTCGTTGCAACGATTACGAGATTAACGGTTGCAAGACATCCGGTGTAAGTGGCGACCATAGTACTGTTCGGGAGAAAGAAATAAAAGGGAAAAGCAAGGAGGGACTTATTTTTACAATTCGCTGGTCGTAGCACACGAGGGATACGCAATTAGTCGGTGGAGATCACGGCGGTCCAACGGATCGATACCGAATTGCGATGCAATTAGCAATATCGAATCACGCGAGATTTACAAAGTCCGGTTTTCGGATGCTAAACCTCGTCGATCGATCGACTTGTGAAAAATACGTTGCATCGCAAATTGAGGCTAATTGGATGATTGGCTTCGCGCTTTATGCGATCGATTAATTTATCATGGCGCGATTTAACGAAAGACACGAATGATACTGTGTACGCGACTCTCTACTAATTGGCAGTAAAATCGGCGAATCTAATTATCTTGGTGTCATCTCGTAGAACACCGTAATAAACTGAAACGCGTTAGAATTAATTGTACTGAACGGAGCGATATGGTGTCGTGAACTTTGATTATTGTCAGGATTATTGTAAAACAAATTTCATATGCGGAAGACATTTCCATGTATTAATTCGACTTGATCTCAGTATCTTTGATATCTGACAGAATTTAAAGAAGAAAATTATCGACGACGAACGTAACAGCCTTTTGATTACGGATTAATATTAAGGTAACGATCAGTAGCCGCGAGGGAAAAACAATTACAGGAAGAAATATCATGGGATTATACGTTCACGAAGACAACATTATCTTTTTGTGAAGTAAACCGCGTTTCTATTATGTTATAAATGCTTTGTCAAGAAATGCACCTACCACCTTGTCACGCGATTTCTGCTATCTAAAAGCATTGGAATATCGTACTTATTGCGCAACCCATGCAAAGCCAGTGTATCTCTAGTGTATCGTAACGTTTGGGAAATGAACGACATAGCAGTTGCGCGATATGAAAATTCAAAAATTTATCATCTATTGTAAAAGTAATGAAAGATTAATAGTAATCTTCACTTTGCTAAATTAATTCATAAATAAATTCACAAACTTTCAATTATCCAATCGATCTTTTAATACTACTTATCCGTCAAGGAAACAAAAAAACATAAAGATTCAAAGTCAGTAGAGTGAATGACTCTAATATCTCACTTTCCTATAAACATATCTCTAACGATTAGATAGAATATAATACCATATGCGTAACAGGAGATCCGATAAAAGTCATAGTTCAGCCTTAATCAATTGCAAATTACATCTTATTTTGCGACAAGTTGCCCTATTTCGCGTACGCCTTTTACAGTTATGTGCATAGATTAATTTCGGACGTTGACTCTAACTCCTTCAACTCGTTCATTATGCGCGTCATGTGATGCGAAGATTATGCAACCATGCGCAGTTCAATGACACGATAGTTACGCATTGTTCGATCAGTTTAACTTTCAAATCATAAAAAAGTTAGAAACGCTGCGTGCTCGCGCTAGGCGCATCATCGCTCAGGTTCCCTTCTAAATTTCTCTTCAATTTTCTCGCCAGTTTGAGAGAACGAAACGTGCTAGCCACGGCGATGCAAATGGTTATAATTACAGTTATAGATACAGGACGGATGGCGGCTCCGTTACTCGAAGAACGTTAATTTCATCAACGTGAGTTTTTTTTTTTTTTTTTTTTTTACGCGGAGCAGCGGTCGAAGTTAATGCCCGGCGTGTAAAGAGCAATTGCAAAAACGCATTATCTTTGTGAAATGTAGTAACCTTTCATCCCGTCTCCTTCCGATTAGATTACGCTAAAACGCGGAAAAAATTGAAGGTCTGTGATTTAAGTTTAATGTAAACAAACTAGAAAACATAAACGATATTTTATAATCTTTGACGACATAAGCAAAAATTATGATGGACGTCTTTATCCATTTTTAAATATTGATCATGTTTGAAACCTAGTACAAAAATTACAAGATATTTAGTACAAATACGTCTATATTTCGCAGAGAATATAACAAATATATTACTCTACTTCAACACCCATTATATGCTTAAAAATGAAAATACTAAGACTTATTAGATATTGGAAAACGGAATTCCTGTAATCCGATAGGCAACAAATAAACGAGTAGCTAAATAATACAGATGATTTTAACGTATTATAGCATCAAATACGAAGAAACTGAAAAACGTGACGCCTCTCACGTTTTCCCGTTCGTTACTGGCGCGAGCACTGTTTGTGTAGGATGCAGGAGCACGTGAGACGTAGGAAGGACGAAACTAACAGTCGAGACTAAAAGAGAAGGAAGACGAGCAGATGAAAAGGTGCTGGTGATCACGTAGAACTTGTAGTGACGAACATGCGAAGATTCGTTGCGTCATTTTCAACTGCATCCATCGTGGTATTCCTAAATATGATTCAACTAAACGGAACACGTGCCGATATGTCTATTCCGAGAAATCAGCAGACTCGCGTAAAATGTGCGCCGATATTATATCTACGGTATACTATCGACGAGGTTATTCGATAAAAAAAGTTGATGGATTCTCTAATCTGATTTGAGATAAGTGCTAAACAAGCTTCAACTTTTCGCACACGAATATTTAAAAAAGTCTAGCGTTTGTTGCGAGATCCCTGTTGTTACAAATGTTGTCGAACGGGATTGGACGATCGTTTCATTCAATTGACGTGTACATTCCACCGCGATGAAACTTAAACTACGATTGCCGAAGATGACATCACTCTTTGCACTATCACTTTTTGGAGCGACGATAATGAAAACTGGAGAAACAATTTCAATAAAATTTCTGGCGGATAAACGCAGACACACAAGATTAAGCTAATTAATAAATACAACATACTTACATATGTTCCTTAAAGTTTTAAAATTCCATTACCTCTAAAATTCCATTATAAAAATAATCGAGCGCGTCGATTAGATCCACGACAACTTGCTTTTCGAATTATACGAAACTCTAGCAAAACAGTTGGAGTAATTTTAACGCAGTACTCGGTCCAAATAAAATATCCAGTTAGGTGGCATTCCACGGACCCCAATCGCATGTATTTTTAGTCCCCTTAAACACACATCCTGCAAGCTGATTTTTACTAGCAGCGCAGTGGGGATCGAGAAGAAAGCACCACATGGATCGATAGACACCGTTCTTCGATGAAAAAGGAACGCGCGTTGCGTCATACGACGCGTGCGCAGCGTCATCTTTAATTTCCGAAAACCTATGCCGCGATCTACGTGTTTCGCCGCATCAGCCAAATTGCCGATGAATTCTAAGTAACGTCCACGCGATGCGCGAACGATCGCCACGTGCCGCGAGGTCAATGTGAAAATTTGTCGGAAAACCGAACGCGAATTTATCATTTCGGCGATACTCGGTTGTATTGCCGGTTTCATCAGCCCCCAACGCGCCGGCTGAAGCCTATGGGAGGTATAAAAAGCGGGGACAAGGTCACCTTAGGAAACAGAAGTCTCTGAGCTGTCAGACAAGTTGGACGTACGGACCTCCTGGTAAACCGCCCAAATAACCTGCTTGGTGTTAGCTTCATTTCTTTCTCTGCTTTCTGTTTTCCTTTCTTAAAGCAACCATGAGGTTAGTGTATATATGTTTTATTATTTACGTTCGTCGCGTTCCGAGTTATTATTCGACGAGATTAGTCGATACGTCGATGTTTGAAAGTTAGTGTACAACGCGACGCGTCGTATAAGGATGAACCCTGTTACGCGACGTGGAACGCCATTCCCATAGAAGAAACTGGGTCACGGTGCAGTTATTCACTGAAAATGAATTGTTCACTTGGTGATACTTAATTAATAGAATCTGTTCGCTCGTTTTGCTAGTGTATTCTATCGGTGATGGGTACTGATATCTGTTCTCGATGTTGTTTGTAGTTTTTCAGTTTGATTTATTTGAGTAGTTGCTTGCAGTTTCCTGTGTGACCTGCATTTCTATAGTACATGTAACTATGAACGTTGGTACACGTGCTTGACGTACTACTAGTGGCACCTTACGAGCTTGCTTGTATTATTTACGAACTACGTTTCATTCATGTAGTCGGTTTAGTAAACGAGTAGATAACTATGAATCAAGAAAGTTTTTGCTCCTTAACGCGCCATTACAGAAAGAAGTGGTAAAAATTCATTCCTGATTCGTCTACGTATATATATTTATATATATATATATAAAGTGCCGTGTAATTAATAATTAACGATATTCTTTTTGTATATATTTCTTTTTCTTGTGACTAACATATTCTATTTTTTCTTCCTCTATTCTTTGCGTGAACGAAACGTATAGTTTTGAGGGCGAGGGGGTCACGAAATTTGGAAATTCTGAAATTTTCGTGACCTTTCCGGCTTCAAGAGACTCGGAAGCGTAGAAATAAAACACGAGGAATTCTTGCAATGTAAAAAATAATTATTCTGACACCTTATGCCGATTGAAGCACATTTTTGTAACAGTAGAACGTTTCTATAACTTGCGTAATAGCATGCGCGCACGCTATGACCTTTCTGACCTTCATCGACCTTTCCGCGCAGAAAATTCAAAAGTAGACAAGAATCAGCTAGCCTATTGTAAACCAGACAATATGATAATTTTTTCTAGGAGAATGGCACTGTTGAAAAATAAATTATTAAACACGGTGATAGAACCGGTTGCCACGGGAAGAAACAAAGTTACCGTGGTTGGCGTTGGCCAAGTCGGTATGGCTTGTGCCTTCAGCATCTTAACAGACGTAAGTTTTACATTCCGAAACACTGAATATTTATGAATTGTTGAACAACAATCTACAGCTTCCACTTAAATTTTTTCCGTATTGCAGAATGTTTCGAGCGACTTGGTACTCGTGGATGTAATGGCTGATAAGTTGAAAGGAGAGATGATGGATTTGCAACACGGTAGCGCGTTCTTGAAGAACGCAAAGATCAACGCCAGTACCGATTACGCTGCCACAGCGAATTCTAGTTTGTGCGTTGTGACCGCCGGTGCTCGTCAGAGGGAAGGCGAGACGAGGCTGGACCTTGTTCAAAGGAACACGGATATCTTCAAAGGCATCATTCCGCAGCTGGTCAAATATAGCCCGGACACGATTCTCTTAATCGTCTCGAACCCGGTAGACATTCTGACCTACGTGGCGTGGAAGCTTTCTGGCCTGCCAAAGAACCGAGTGATCGGAAGTGGAACCAATTTGGACTCCGCCCGATTCCGCTTCCTTTTGTCGCAGAGACTGAACGTCGCACCCACATCCTGCCACGGCTGGATTATCGGAGAGCATGGCGATACGAGTGGTACGTTGACGCGCAATATTCGAAGGTTGATTGCTTTTTTAATGCTCACAGCCGATTAACGATTGTTATCTGTGATAAAGACACACGCGGAAATAGAGTGTCGCTTTATCGAATTTAGATCGTAATTTTACCGAATTTTCACGTGAACGACGAGTGAAATGTGTTTTTACAAGCTGATGACAGTTTGTAATAATTGTTTCGTTATTGTTTTCAGTACCCGTATGGTCTGGAGTGAACGTCGCTGGCGTCAGGTTGCGCGACCTGAACGAAAACGTTGGCACGGACAAGGACACTGAAAATTGGGGTGAACTGCACAAACAGGTTGTAGATAGCGCATACGAGGTGATCAAGCTAAAGGGTTACACATCGTGGGCTATTGGCTTGAGCGTTGCCAATCTCGCGTCTGCTATATTGCGAAACTCCAATCAAGTTCACGCCGTATCTACCATGGTTACCGTAAGTCGATAACTCGTGTTTCTTATATAAGTAACGCGCGATTGTAATATCATCGTGGATTGCAAAACGAGTTGTTGAAACGTCTAGACATTTAAGAAATTGTTTTGGTGCTGAACCTATCGTTCAGTGAGCAATGAACCTCGTGTTCGATTATTTTCAGGGATACCACGGAATCAAGAAGGACGTGTTCTTGTCTCTGCCTTGCACCTTGGGCGAAAGCGGTGTCTCGTGCGTTGTTCAACAGAAGTTAACAGAGGGCGAGACTGCTCTTCTGCACCAGTCGGCCGATATGATGCACGACGTGCAAAAGGACTTGAAATTTTAAGTAATTTGTCTCGTTTCGCGCGTTGGAATTCTCCTGAACAAATGGAATCGAACATCTTATAACTCAATTTCGTGTGTGCTTATGCACGCAAAGTATTGATTCTTGACAAGCACTTTTGGTTTCTACTTACGGTTTATTACTTAAGTTCGTATGACCAATACTTAAGAGTGCTAAATACTAAAAATATTTAAATTTTATTTATACGTATAAACACGCCAAAAACACGCTCTGATTCGACGAACGATATAAATGATTCAATAGTTAGAATAATCTTTTGTGAAAAAAAATGTGTGTTCGCGTGACCACGAAGTATTAATCACTGTTGTATCGACGTTTAACATTTACAACAGATTTCATTGCATTCAGTTGGTTTAATACGACATTGTATATTATAACGTACTAATTATATTATTATCATATATAAGTTATATGATACAATAATTCTACGATGTATGTAATTATGATTTGACGCAAGACAAGATACTTAATCGATAAGTCGAAGTACAAGTATGTACGATAAACAATTATCAGTCACGATACGACAATCAGACAGAACTTGAAATAGAAATTTAAATTGATTCGCAATTCGCGTTTATCTTACACTTGTCAGAGATGTCAGACGATTCTCAAAATGTTCAATGTCTACCTCACCAAATTCGCATAGACTGATCTATATTTTCATAGGAAACCTAGTGTACTATTTCTCAACCGATCCTCTTATCAAACATACCACATATTGTCTTGTATATTTATACCAGTGATAAAATAAATCAATACTGTTTAGCTAAACCAACGAAACGATTATTTTTATCTTAAGATTTGTCATAAGACTGTTTGTTATTATAAGACGAATCTATCACAATCGTGCGCCGAATTCGAATCCTTGTAACCATGGATTGTTTAACAATTGATAAACCGATGCAATGACGATTCACTAGACGCGTTATGATCGGCAGCGCCTTCTTTTTTATGAAACGCCAATTAACCTTGTGCGATGTGACATTTTCCGTGATAGAGGGGACACGGAAATTAAACAAAATCATCAGGTGTCAGGAGCAATGGTTTTGTCGCGCATGCTGTCGATTTCGTCGCTGCCGACATGTCTGAAATGTGCGATATGCTCGATATCGAGGAGAAGCTTGGCCAGCAAACACTTTCGTCGTAGTTTACCGTCAACCATACTAAAGGACATTTTCGCCGGTGCCAAGACGAAGAAAATCGCGTCCGCTGATTTTGGCAAAGACGCCACCGCTGGAAACGATTTACAGAGAGCGGTCAGTTTCGTGTAAGCGATCTATACTCCTTTACCTACTGACCGCTCTTTCTTTAACATCTATTTAACATTGGATTCCTACGTATGAAATGCATAGCTCAAATTACTTCTTTGTCAAATTAAAATTAAACAATTTACCCAGTTCTTTCTTAAACATTAAGTCAGTATAGAAATACGGTCATTAAATATAATGCAAAGAACCAATAAAGAAAGAACGTTAAAAAGTACATTAAATATTGGAATTCAGAGAAGCTGATCTTCCTTAAAGATACATAGCTTGTCAATCGTATCAACAAAACATAGTCTCTTTCAAACGCAAAATACCACTCATTTCGTATGTCGTAAGTCGACAAATACATCGTGAATATCGAATTGACGTGTATCAGTATAGAAGGTGTACCAGTGTTACGATAAAATGATAACTTTTCATTTCAGACCACCATGTCTGAAGGAAGAGCTGCTATGCAAGTTTGCGGAACCGGTACGAGATTGCTGTCACAAAGTGACGATCGTAGGGTCGGGAATGGTCGGCGTGGCCTGCGCGAACTCGCTTCTCTTCCAGGTACAACGATACCACCCATTTGCATTTTTCGACCTTTGAACGACGAACTTATCGAACGTTCGAAACTATCGAGTTTATTTTGAACACGAGCGAAAGTTCGATAGACGTCTCGCGTGGAAATCCGTAGCGACTAAGTCCAGGAATATGGCATAAGTCCTGGAAAATGTCCTCGTGTTACATACGCGTGCATTCTCGATGATGGAAAGTCACATCGAGTCGCCTGGGCATTTGTAATCTTTCCGTTGCTTCATCGCAGAACATCACCTCGCACATTGCGATAGTCGATGCATTCCCGAAGAAGCTGGAGGGAGAAGGAATGGATTATAATCACGGCGCGGTATTTTTAGGAGATCCACGCATAGATTTCGACACAGGTAGCGATGTTTACTTTAAAAATAGTTTCATCGAGCATGCGACAACTTTTACGGGAGAGGTTTAATTATAAAGAGCGTGATAGATGATTAAACAGACAGAGGAATAAGAAGAATGTTGTTTCAGACTTTTGTATTACAAGCAACTCGAAGGTGGTCATCATAGCTGCGGGCGCGAGACAAAAAAAAGGCGAATCGCGGTTAGATTTGGTACAACGGAATTTGGAGATTCTGAAGAACATTATACCTACTTTGGTTAGTTATAGTCCGAATGCTGTGTTCGTGGTCGTCAGTAACCCAGGTTAAGTATGACTTAAAAAGAGAAATCTTCGGATTTATCTATACGACGGAGGACAATACATCGAAGTCAATGTTAAGCCGCGAGTAGAAACGGAACTTTTACTTTCAGTTGACATTTTGTCGTGGATAACGTGGAAATTGAGCGGACTACCGGCCGGCCGAATAGTCGGAAGTGGGACTAATCTCGATTCAGCACGGTTTCGTTACTTAATCGGCGATCGTATAGGGATAGCGCCGAGCTCGGTTCACGCGTACGTCATCGGCGAGCACGGGGACAGTCAGGGTGAGTTTGAAAATCGGCCACGTTTGCGGCGAATTCGATGCGTACTCTACGTGATCTAATTTTTTACATTTTGCCGGAGGAGAAAGCACGCGTTACGTATCGCGTCTGTTTAAGTCCGTTTGACGTTTCCTAGTTCCACTCTGGTCTGGAGTAAATGTCGCTGGTGTACAATTTCGCGACATTCTGCCGAATATCGGCCTCGAAACCGACGAAGAAAGATGGTACGAGATTTCCAAGGAAGTGGTCAGACTGTGAGCTATTTCCTATTACATCTCAAATAATGCCATACAAGAATCGACAAAATGAATTTTTTCCTTGTTTTCCAGCGGCAGTACGGTTAGGTGTTTGAAGGGATACTCCAACACAGCAATTGGCCTTTCGGTTGGTCACATCGTAGCGGCTATTCTGTCCAACTCGCAGAGGGTTATACCAGTTTCAACTTTAGTTCAAGTATTAATTAAACTTTGAACCTAAACTTTTTAATTAAACTGTGACTCAGATCGTACTTTGCGATCGAAGTCGATTACGTAAAAATTTCAGATCAGACGTGATTAGGACTAGAAAGTTCTATGCGGAAAATTGACTTGAATCTTGTAATATCACTAGTCGATTTTGATTGAACAAATTTCGCTTTCGTAGGGTCATCACGAAGTTTGTCACGAGCTTTTCTTGTCGCTGCCCTGTTCCATAGGTGAGAATGGCGTCACGAATATCGTGCGAATGCGAATTACAGAATTCGAGAAGAAATTGTTTCAAACATCAGCGAACTTTGTGTACAACGTGCAAAAGGATATCAAAACGTGATCATTCAAATCGTCTTTCTAAATAATATCGTATCGTTTAATTGTGATGATTATTTTTTTGTAAAAAGTGTATTTAAATATATCGTGTCTCATGCTGCTCGATAAATGATCGAATATTACGTATTCGCGGCTATCGATCGATTATTTCAACGAAAGAAAAATAACATTCAATCGACTTCCCCGACTTATCTCGCCTGCAATCGTAGCCTGTCTCGAAGCACGAGTAAAATACGTGCGATGACGAAGCCCGCGTCTACCCGCTCTTTTTTTTTTTTTCTCCTCGTCTGTGAATCACTGATGTCGTTTTCATCCAATCGATGACGTCAATGACCGATCTACAGATGTTCCGAAGACCACTAAAGGATATTTCGTTAATTTGCATACGCACGAGTTCCCTGAACTCACTCTTAAAACGGTATTTTTTTCAAATGAAAGTGCACATCCAAGAATTTAAATATTTCGCTAGAATTAAGCATTGGTATACAATTTTCAGGTTACGCGAATAGGTGCGTTCCCCGTGGTACACGTAAAAAAGGCAATAGGTGACCGGTGGATGGTACCAGAAGGTCGCGATTACGCCGCAGGCTAGGCCACGGCAAGGTGAGAGAACAGTGTGAAGATCGACCACAAGATGTCGCGTTGAAATGCTCAGGTAAGGCGACAGCCACACGAGCCGCGATGTTACAGCATTCGAACGTCAACAGTGCCGTAAGAACAGCGCTATTTTTCAAAGAATTCTCGTTCGAGAGCGTTTGCAGTTCCCCGAATAAAACGTTGCATCGTTACAAAATCTGTTCGCAACCACAAAGATCTCGAGATTATCGAGAAGTTTGACAATTCTAATCGCCCGAGGAGATTGTCAGTTAAAGATTAACGAAGGGATAAGAAAAGAAGGATTAACGCGATGTCTCTGATTTAAAAACGTAAGAAGGAGAAGCAGGAATTGTGAAAATAACTAGTGGTCTTGATATCGAGCGAAGAAGAAAACACCAGGTCAGAAACGCTCTCCTTTTACTTGGTTCGAAAGCAGATCCATTTGAAAGGCGAGGCGTGTCATTGATTTTTAAAAGAATTCTTCGTGAATTGTGTCGTAACACGCGCGCGAATCCTTTTGTCGACCAATAGAAATTCTTTCGATCGTTTCGGACTGGACGCGTGCCTTGGGACCTCGACGTGTCTCCAGGAATCGTAATTAGCAAGGAAAATATTTTACAAACGACAATCTGTTTGCTTGGCAAACCGAGCTTCGAACTTGTCGTTGATAAGCTTGACGAACCTTTGCTCGAGAGTGCAGCACCGATGAATCTAATGAATTTT